>JBAMCG010000120.1:0-30000 GCA_037075325.1 Drosophila mayaguana | reverse complement strand
CTGCGATCTATCGGTAGCTTATAGGCCTGCAGAACATATATTTTAATCCGAAATGGTAATAGTAATAACCTAATATAAATAATTTAGCTGCTATAGATTTCTCTTTATCGTATTGATTCATCATCTTGATTATTTCATTTCAAATTCATTCATTCATTTGCAGATTGGGTAAATATTAATTGTTAAGCAATACAAATTAAGCATTTGCTAGATGGGATGAATAATGTAGGATAATTTATTGGTAGCTTGTGGAGACTTTGCTTAGTATATTCCAAAATTCAAATTCATAGATTCATACTGTTATTCATATTATTATTCTGCATCAGTTCTATTGAGATCTCAGTCAATCATATACATATCATATATCTAATCATCATGAACAGCTTAACATTCAGAAATTTTAATATTAAATGAAGTTTAAGTAAGTTTTCTTTCTGCGGCCTAACATACAGAGTTCTCCATATTCGAGTAACCCATCTGGCAACCCTACAAGGCTGCCCATATTCGACGGACCCATGTTATTTTTTTTAAATCAATGAAACTATACAATTTTGTTGATGTTATCGATAATAATCATATTAGTTGGTTCAATTAGTCTTGACATCACTCTTTGAATAGGATATATCTCAAATGGCCGCCTTGAGCCTCTACGGAGTCTCTGTCAGAACGTATAGGGCTGCCAGATGGGGCAATCGAATATGCAGAGCCCTGTATATATAACATATACCATTATTATTCTTGTTGTAATCATACTATGATTATCCGCCACAATTTGTGGCATGCGAATGCAGATTCTAGCATTTGTCTTTCAATTAGCCGGCTGTAGCGTGTGTTGGCCAAGTCGCCCACCCCGTGCTGTCCGGCTCGGGCGTCAGCCAAACACGCCAACAAAAGAATTTACGGACTTCGTCAACTCAATAAAATCAACAATTGCCAGAGCTGATACTGAATTGATTGGTAATCGATAGAGAGAGGGCGAGCGAGGGCGAGGGTGGGCGAGGGTGGTTGAGAGCGTGTTGTCACAAAGCCACCAGCAACTCGTTCACAATGTTATCCCAGCGACAAGCGGCGGGCTTTGTCCGCTTCTATTGCTTCTATTATTGACGTGTGGCATGTACAAATATATACAGCGCCGTTTACCGAAGCAATGTGTGGATTGTAAATAATGCGCATATTGCGCATACGACTTGTTGCCTCTGAGCCACCGAGACAATGAACCATCGAGCCATCGAGCCACTGAGCCATCGAACTGTCAGTCGATAACGTCCCACAACTGTCACAGGCAAATGACTGCCATACATTTTCATTTCATTGTATGCTGCTCAAGCCAGGCACCACGATGAGACGATGAGCACGAGTTGGCCAAGCACCAAATATGGCACTCTCACTGCCATAAGCTGATGCAGACCAGCTAGTAATCCGATGTAAGGCAAGATAAGCACTCGTTCACCTGTCATTCGCTGATTTAATGCAGTGCGATTAAGTTTGCTTTTAATCGGTTTATAGCTTGCAATGAAAATCGACTCAATGTATATACACATACACATGCACACATATACATATACATTTACATATATTTGTTAAGTCAGTTAAGCGACAAATACCATGAAATGCTTGCATAAGCTCTCACGGCTGTTAGGTGCGTCCATTAATTGCAAACGCAAATACATCAGAATTGAATCAATTGGACAGGACAGTCAGGCAGCCCTTTAATATATTTATATTTACATAATATGCTGCTTCTTAATTGTAATAGCCAATGGCTTTCTTAAAGTGAACCCCAAATAAATGATCTCTTTGAGTAGATCATAAAAACATATAAGGCAAGACCAGACATATGTAATAGATAGATGAAATGGCACATGGATTTTGATGTGAGTACCAAAAGGAACACAAAACTTTAAAGAGCTCTAAATGTCATCATTCATATATGTACATACATATATATGTACAGGGCACTCCATATTCGAGTGACCCTTCTGGCAACCCTACAAGGTTGCCCATATTTGACGGACCCATTTTTTATACGAATTCACGAAGTGAATTAGAATATTGGTTTTGTGCATGTCCGTCTTGCTGTCCGTCCGTCTGTCCGTCTGTCCGTCCGTCCGTCTGTCCGTCTGTCCGTCTGTCCGTATGAACGCAATCTATTTCGGCGCTATTAGAGCTAGAGACTTGAAATTTGGAACACATACTCGTGTATATCTCCGAAGAACTGGCCAAAAAAGAGGTGTCTACGTCCACTAGGGGCGTGGCAATCGCCATTTCTAGTGTCAAATTGCGACATTTCATTTTTTTATTTATTATAAAATTGAAATGCATGAATTTGCCAAAGTACAAGTCTCTAGTATCACGGACAGACAGACATGGCTAAATCGACTCAGCTCGTCACCCTGATCAAGAATATATATACTTTATGGAGTCTGCCACGCCTCATTCATAATTTTCGAACTGACGAATGCTTAGCCTTCTAATGGGCCTGGCATGGACATTAAATGATTGTTGTAACGACTTTAGTGGAAAGAAATCTGGTCCAGCTTGAGGTCTCTGTGCAGACATGAGTTTCGGACGAACCAGGGGCAGCCAGCGATTATCGGCTAAGAATTAGGACTAATTTCACGCAATTCCTTGTTTTGCAATACTTGAATTCTGTGGCGTTTGAGAATCGCTTCAAAAAAGTTATCTGGAATATGTTCTCGAGGCATCCTTCAAGCTGTGCTTAGACAAAGACAATGCCTCACAGCATAGCTGCAAAACAATGTTAATTTTGGCATTGATTCATCTTAATGGATTTTCTCTGCTTGAGTGTGCAAAATGCCAGCTCTAAGACGCCGCACAAAGTCATTTGCTGGCCATGAAACGACGGCAATTTGAGCTGCAATATTTGATTTTACCTCGATATCTTCCTATAATCATTTCTCAAATCTCAAAGAAGATCAATTTGATGGCAATAATAATTTTGGAAGCTCTGGTTGGAGTGAGGTATTAACAAATTCATTTCAATGCACTATTCTAATTTTATTTTTGAAATTATTTTAAAAAATATTAGCCGAAATGTTACAGAGTCCAGCTTTATTTTATTTTATAAAGAATAAAAGAGAAACCAATGGAAAAAAATTAGGACTAATAATCATAATAAGGCGAACAATATAGAAAATATAGATGAGTAGATTGTATATTCTATGGAAGAAAAATGAAACCAAACAAAGGCTCACATGGACTAATGGCGATGACAACTCTATTGGATATTTCGGGAGCTTCGAGCAGGGGAGAGAGTGATGGAAGAGGATGACAACTCTATAGGCTACTCTTTTAGGGTTGTTAAACTCGAGCAAGCAAAAAAAAGGGAGCCGCACTAGCAAATATGCAAAAGAAATTCCGTTGACTTATCTTTTGCTCTCTTTACAGATGCCGCTTCGCTTCTCTGTCACGTTTTGTTTGTCTCTGCTCTTTCTCTATGCCGACTGGGGCCATTGTCTATTGCACTGCCACGTTCGGCTCCCAACATGATGATTTAATAATAGGATGGAAAATTGAGTCTGAAATGCCTGCTGGGGATGCATCACAATCCCCCCCATATGGTTGGTATTAAACTGCTGTCCTCTGACAAATGAAAGGAATCGACTTGCTGAATGGACTGGATACATTTGCTTTGCTGAGTGTTTTGTCTCCAATTATCCAGCGAAGTCAGCTGGCAGCTGCAGCTACAGTTACGAATCATATAGTGCTAATTGCTTACTTCGTATATATCCGATCAGGCTTTTAACTAGCTCTGAGTTTTATCTAACCCACTCACCATGGCTGACACATCCGATGAAGCAGGCTTGTGTGTTTAAATGGCATTTCGATTCGATTGATCAGACTTGCTACTTTAACATATATGCATACATATATATATAGGTATTTTCATTCAGGGTATACTGGGTTTACTTAAAATATATAACAGGCAGGAAAACTGAGTTCATTCAGGTCAAGCCGTTTGTCCCGTCCGTCTTAATTATATCTCGCTCATACTTTAATCTAGGGGGTCAAAATTTAGCATATATGTGGATTCCTACGAATTTACATAATTTTTTAAAATACAAGAAAACAGTCGCGACGTCAGCAGCGCAGCTAGCAGAGCACGTGCGTGCGTGCCTGCATATGTGTGTATGTATGCGTGCGACGAATTATTGATCTATCAGTTCCTCGAATGGTTCAGGAGAATCTATGTATCTATGTATCTATGTATCTATGTATCTATGTATCTATGTATCTATGTATCTATGTATCTATGTATCTATGTATCTATGTATCTATGTATCTATGTATCTATGTATCTATGTATCTATGTATCTATGTATCTATGTATCTATGTATCTATGTATCTATGTATCTATGTATCTATGTATCTATGTATCTATGTATCTATGTATCTATGTATCTATGTATCTATGTATCTATGTATCTATGTATCTATGTATCTATGTATCTATGTATCTATGTATCTATGTATCTATGTATCTATGTATCTATGTATCTATGTATCTATGTATCTATGTATCTATGTATCTATGTATCTATGTATCTATGTATCTATGTATCTATGTATCTATGTATCTATGTATCTATGTATCTATGTATCTATGTATCTATGTATCTATGTATCTATGTATCTATGTATCTATGTATCTATGTATCTATGTATCTATGTATCTATGTATCTATGTATCTATGTATCTATGTATCTATGTATCTATGTATCTATGTATCTATGTATCTATGTATCTATGTATCTATGTATCTATGTATCTATGTATCTATGTATCTATGTATCTATGTATCTATGTATCTATGTATCTATGTATCTATGTATCTATGTATCTATGTATCTATGTATCTATGTATCTATGTATCTATGTATCTATGTATCTATGTATCTATGTATCTATGTATCTATGTATCTATGTATCTATGTATCTATGTATCTATGTATCTATGTATCTATGTATCTATGTATCTATGTATCTATGTATCTATGTATCTATGTATCTATGTATCTATGTATCTATGTATCTATGTATCTATGTATCTATGTATCTATGTATCTATGTATCTATGTATCTATGTATCTATGTATCTATGTATCTATGTATCTGTGTATCTATGTATCTATGTATCTATGTATCTATGTATCTATGTATCTATGTATCTATGTATCTATGTATCTATGTATCTATGTATCTATGTATCTATGTATCTATGTATCTATGTATCTATGTATCTATGTATCTATGTATCTATGTATCTATGTATCTATGTATCTATGTATCTATGTATCTATGTATCTATGTATCTATGTATCTATGTATCTATGTATCTATGTATCTATGTATCTATGTATCTATGTATCTATGTATCTATGTATCTATGTATCTATGTATCTATGTATCTATGTATCTATGTATCTATGTATCTATGTATCTATGTATCTATGTATCTATGTATCTATGTATCTATGTATCTATGTATCTATGTATCTATGTATCTATGTATCTATGTATCTATGTATCTATGTATCTATGTATCTATATACATATATACACACATATACATATATACATATAAGTATTTCAGTCTTTGTATTATTATTTACAGTGATGAAACAACATTTTGTGGCATAATTGAAATAACTCGATTGTCTGACTGCCTGCAGGCTTGCAGTTTGCATTTTGCGTTAGCATATGCCGTTGCCCGAACCAAAGCGGAGCCGTGCCGAGCAACGGCAACACCCAAGCAGCCGCATGTTGCACACTTGATGGGGCATTGTAAATTCCATCGCAATTGTCGCTGGCATTCAGATGGAACCGCGCCCCATGCACAACGGCGAGCTGTGGAGCCGCATTTCTGATTGCCATGCTCCACACCCACACGCACACACACATACATACATGGCTGCTGCTCCTCCTGGGAATGTATCATGTAGCCGCTGCACGGATGTATGGGTTACGGCAATGGCTACGGCTATCGCTACGGCTATGGCTACGGCTATGGCTACGTGAAATATTTGTGTAATCGCTGCCATCAATACGTGTGTTTACAGCGCGATTTTAATTGCATTTTGCCTGTGCGGAGACTCGCAGCGTTTCCGATACGTTCTTTTTGCTTTTATATCCATTCGATTCCCGTCTTTGTTTTCGCAATTTTATTTTACTTGTGTATGTCACTGCACAATATTTGCAGGCGGAAAATGAAAATGACGCGAGTAAAAGTGCTCTGAATGGGAGTGCACGGCTAACAAATACCCTAAGCCAAGTGAAGCGCTGATAGTGCAATGATTCTTAAGGTTATTTCATAATACAGATTACATATGACTCATGCCTACTGCACCGTCCTCTGCTGTGCCGAACTAAATTATTGAATAACTTTGCTCTTTTTTTTTTTTTTTTGAACCAAGTGCCATTAACAAAAATACACAAAATCTGTGTATTCATTACACGAATCCACACAGTAATTAAATTTAAATTGCGCTCAAAACGAGCTGAAATTATGGATGTTTATCGATAGCCCCTTACCGGAATGTTTTACGGGAAAAAAGATAAGCTCATACAGCGTATGGTAGTATCAAATTTCAAGTCTTAAGCCTTTTTTGTTGTGCACGAGTTTGCTGAATTCATAGTGATGAACAGGCAGGCAAACGGACGGGCGGATAGACCGGAGGATAAGAGAAAGGACGGGCGAAAGACTAGACTGACGGACAGCAGAAGAACAGGCGAACGGACAAGCGTGTGAACAGACGGACGGACAGGCAAAAGAGCAGACGGACGCTCAAGCGTAGGAACAGACGGACGGATAGTTGAAGGAAAAGTCGGACGAACAAGCTTACGAACAGACAGACGAACGGACCAACTGACAGAAGGACATGGCTACATCGCCTCAGCTCATCGTGCTGATCAAGAATATACACTCATAATAGCGTCAGTCATGCCTTTCTCTGCCTGTTACATAAATTTACACAAAATCAATATACCCCGAGCTTCCCCTTTCTACCCAAGCGGTAGAGTAAACACTTTAAGCCACGCGTAAGCTACGAACAAACGGAATTGCAACTGAAGTCGACTCGACTGCATGAGTGTATCTATTAAGCAAAGATGCGCGAAAGAGACAGCAACTGAAGCTATGAAATGACAACTGTACAGGTGTGCAACTGAGTCCACTTGAGATTTGAGCTGAAGTCAATTTGGCATTGGCAATCACATGGCTAATGCCGAATGTTGACGTCGAACTAATGGCCATGTTGTTGCTTTATGGCTCGCCAAAACCTGTTGTTGTCTCAGTCATACACGGACTATGACTCTTTCTCTGTCTAACTGACTCTCTAACTGTTGCTCTCTCCCTCTCTTTCAGTCAGTTTATTTGCTCAATAATTTTAAAATCAATTAAACGCACTAATTCGCCAGCCTGTATAACATGGCCTAAGGCAAACACCTGTGGACCATGACAATCAAACACAAACACAAACATAAACAAGCACGCACACACACACAAACACTATAGCTGTAACTGTGACACGCACTATCCACATTGGGTAGCCCATTTATTTATAGTAGATTGTGGCTATAGATGACCCCCAACGACGAGCTCCCTTACGCCTTTTCAATTGTTGAGCCCCGAGCCTTTGCTAACCCTTTCCAGGCCTAGTCTTACCCTGGTCGTGGACCTGCCCGGGCTAGAGCCTACCGTAATTTGTATCTATTTTATACAAAGACACAGTTTTGGGATTTGCACTTTATTGCTTCGGTCATTTCGATTTTCGAAACCCATCCGAAACTAATCAAATTTCTAGCTATTTATTTATTCATTTGTGCGCCGTGCGCTGCACAGTGGGCGCAGAGCCCACAGAAATGCACATAAATATATATGTAAGTGCACACACACACACACACAGATGCAGAGAACGAAATTCCCCAATTGATTGCCCAGCCCAGCAGCTCAATGAACAGCATCAGAGCCGTTGAGCAGGAGCACAGGTACGGAGCGAGGGGCAACGAATTTAGCATATTGCTCATACGACCCGCTGTATCCGCTCATAAATTGAATTCCAGTTTATTTGTTTGGCGAATAAATAAAAGTCGAATTCGTTGTGGCTGCTATCAGGTGTAGACAGCAGCTCCAAGTGTTTCAAATGCCAGTCCAGGACAAATATCTGAATATATGTATATATGAAATATATGTATATACATGAAATTTGATGTAATTTACTGTTAATTGCATTTAGCTAACTGAGGCTCTGGCCAGAATCATAGGACTCCAGTTTATACGTCCCTAAACAGAGCATCGGGCATGAATTGTATAGCGTAAAATAAATTTCATCAAAATGTTTTCTCCAACTGTGCAGAGGGGGCGGCGGAGTGGGCGTGAGAGTGGGAGTGGAAGTGGGAGATGTTGATGCTGATGCTGATGCTGATGCTGATGCTGATTCTTGTCGAGCACCGCCCAGGAGGCGCAAGACAAATTGCTTGGACCAGGACATTAAGAACTGGCAACTTGGCAGCAATCTGTCAACACTTTCGAGGGCGCCCGCCAGGTGCACCGAATGCCCTTCAGCTACGTAATTATTTATATTCCCAGCACCCGAGCGGCACACCCACCGCTCAGCCCCTCGACCGCAAAAACGACAGCAGCGGAGCACGAAATGCGAAAATACTTTAAAAAGCAATTAGTCAACAAAGTTTGTAGGCCCAAACTGGGTGACTTGCATTTTTAAGCAACCCGCAAAGAGCAAGCGTAAGCCAGCTGAAGAAAGCCAGAAAAAGAGAATTACAAAAATACTCAACAACAAAATATGACCAGCAGAATCTAATTAAAATAATGATATAGAAACAACAAAACAAAGCGAAACAAAGAACCAGCAATGCCTGCTGCAGGTACTTCAGCTTAGTGGACCACAGCTCTATGTAATTAGAGCAGTACGGATATATGGCAGAAGGCCACATTAATGCCTTCTGCCATATATTTTATACGATGCTGTATTATTTCTATGGTAACATTTCTATATCAAATATATTTAACATATATTAATATATGCATATATGTATGTATATATTTATATATTTATAGTGAAGGACAGTCCGTCTTTTACATAACAAGAAAAACAAAACAGAAAAGAAGTAAGAGTATATACTTTATGAGCGCTGCCACGTCTCCTGCTGGCTGCTACACACATTCAATAAAACCATTATATTCTGATATACAAAAAAAAACTATTCCAACATTAAAAACAAACTGTAAAGATTTGACTTATGTATATTTCAATTTTTTTGATTTTTTAAGTTTAAAGATTAATTAAATATTTAACATATATTTTAATATTAAAAAATTCAACAAATGGCATAAGTATTCCAATCACATATCATTCCCAATATATCTCTAGAGTCTCACACCCAATTTCAAATTTGGTCAAGGAAAACGCTACGAAGAGAATCAAAATTCCTAGCAAACCAGCAAAAAGCGAAAGCTAAACAGAAATCAAAAGTAAATTTTAAAAAAAAAATAAAATTAATAATAAAATAAAATAGAAATAACAAAAAATTTAATGACTACAAACAAATTAAAAACAAATACCCGTAAATAAAAAAAAACATTCGAATATAAAAAATAAATAAATAATATATAAAAACCAATACCAGTATAAAAAAACATTCGATAATAAAAAAAAAAAATAAATAAATAATATTTTTTTTAAAATGCAAACATTAATAAATTTAAAAAAATATCTATATATATTACAATACTTATTAAAAAAAATAATAATAAGAAATTTTAAATATATTTTTAGTATATAATTTAAAAAAAAAAAAAAAAAAATATATATATATATATATATATATATATATATATATATATATATATATATAAATATACTAAAAATATATTTCATATTTTTTATTATTATTTTTGTTTTTATTAAGTATTGTAAAACGGAAAAAAATAATAGAGTATTATATCTATATTATTTATAATATTTAATATTTTATATATTTAATATCTAATTTTTTGATTATTATTTTTTAATAAGATAAGAGATAAAGAGAAATAATAAGATAAGATAAGATAAGATAAGAGAAAAATAATTAAAGTATTATATTCATATTATTTATAATATTTTATACATATTTATAATATTTAATATTTTATATATTTAATATCTAATTTTTTTTATTATTATTTTTTAATAAGATACAAGATAAAGAGAGATAATAAGATAAGATAAGATAAGAGAAAAATAATTAAAGTATTATATTCATATTATTTATAATATTTTATATTTTTTATATTTAATATTTTTATTATTATTTTTTTTTAATAAGTATTGTAAAATAAAAAAAAAAAGAGAGAATCGAATGTTCTCGCTATCAAATCATTTGTAAGAATCCGAAATTCAATGCCTTGATTTTTATCTTTTCTTTTTTTTTTTTTTTTTGTACAATATTTCTTTGATTTTATTTTTCAATTAATTTTATTATTGCTTTAATTTTATCTGTATTCTTTAATTACTTTTGATTTTATAATTGTGTATGGTTTTTCTTAACCGCATAAAATTGACATCTAACAAAAACTTCTTCAAGCAAACTATTCTAAATTAACATTACCTATAGAAATTTAGTAATAAATCAAATTCATATTCCTAACTTTAAGGCCTTTTGGGTGCAAGTTACGAGCCCAGTACTAAACACGAATATAAAATATTGCTCAACAGTGACAGCAGGAGATAGAAGAAACAGAGATAGAGAGATATAACGAGAGAGAGAGAGAGAGACAACAGCATTGCTCATTAACATAATTAGTTGAGCTGAATTGGCATTATGCAGCTTTGACAGCTGTTTAGATATTCGTGAAAGTTGCAGCAAATTTGATGAGCCTGAATTAGAGGGGAATGATAAGGGGAGGCAGCGCAACTGTGCGCATTATTGTGGACTTTGGACTGAGTTAAATGATAGATAAGTAATTGCTTACACAGCTTAAGCTTATTAAATATTAATGACGCTCCGCTCTGCCACACCCTCCCTCTCCTCTCTCTCTCGCACTCACACTTTCTCTCTCTCTCTCTTGCTCAAGCCAAGAGGCTTTAAATAAATGGTTCAGCGTCTTTGAAGTGACAAAAGATTTGCGTATTTTTCAAATTATTTATTATACTCATTCGGCATATGGAATTGAGTATATTGGTTCTGTGCAATGTTCGTCCGTCAGTCTGTTCGTATGAATGGAAGAGACGTGCAATTTACATAATAGACTCGCGTAAGCTGTCGAATTAGAAAGTGCCAAGACCATTCCAATTCGCCCACTAGGGGCGTGGCATCTCAGAAAGTTAAAATTCGGAATATAGGCATACTCGAGTTAAAAACAATAAGATGTTGCGAATATATATACGCCCATTGTGGGCATTTCACCTCGGAAAATGAATCCGATAGCATTTGGTCCACGAACGAGCATTCTCTAGTCGGTAACACCCGACTGCAGCGCTCTTACTGGTTGTTGAATGTTTGTGGTAAACGCAATAAAAAACGCAATCAAATAATTATGCCAAGTACCAAATAAGATTATCGCGCATTGCTGATGGTTATCTACTTACAGTATGTGTCAGTTGTTAAACGATCGATGGTATCCTGTTTCAATTTCGAGCTCTTTTTTCCCATGTTGTCGTTGTTTTTGTTTTTCCTCTTACAGCTGCTCTTTCCGGTTTGGTTGCTGTTGTTGTTGTGGCTGCTGTTGTTGCTGTTGTTGCTCCCTAACTGACGGCGCTGTTACTGCTGAGGCTTCACCTTTTGGCAGCACTTGACTACTATTGCTTTTTAGTGCCAAACTTTTAAGTTTCACAACTTGTTTCTGCTTCGTTTTTTTAACTTTTCCTAAAGTTTTTTAATATGCTCTATAATATTTCGCCAAATAAAAAAAAACAAACACACATAGATGCACACACACACACACAAACAGCTATAACTATAACAAGCATTACAACGGAATTGCACCATTTCACACAAACACTATTGATTCAACTTGAAATTATTTTGTTTTCCTTTTATACCCTGAGCCCATTGAACATGGGAAATCAGGGAATAAGGGTTTTGTTGAAATGCGTGTAACGGGCAGAAGGAGACGTGGTGGACCCCACAAAGTATATATATTCTAGATCAGGGCCACGAACATAGACAGCTTAGCCCTGCCCGTCTGTCTGTCTATCCGTCTGTCCGCCCGTCCCTCCGTCCGTCTCTCCGTCTGTCTGTCCGTATATTCGAGAGCGTCGATCTCATAAGATATAAGAGCTAGAGACTTGAAAATATTTTTTTAATGTCTGTATATGTGGCGCGCACATCGAGCTTATCTGCTAAAATCGATAATTCATCCCGTTAGTTTTTTATCGAGAATAATCGATACATTGATTTTATTTATTCAACGTAATTTTAATTTTTTAGACCTGGAGAATTAACTGTGTATATACTGCTATATATATATATATATATATATATCTGATCTGTCATTAACAGATTTTGGATACCACGCCCCTTCGCCCCCATAATTTATAAAAGTAAAGTAAAAAGTACTAGAGAATTGCTCTTTGGAATATACACACATTTTTACATTATGATCACGCTCTGAAGATAGTCCCTCTACAAGAGAAATTCTTCGACAACAAAATTCTCATAATGTTGCCCGCAACGCAGCCCAAGCGTGAATATCAGCTGCTTGTAGGGTTCAGGGTATCTCCTAGTCGAGCAGTCTCGACTCGAGCACTCTTACTTGTTCTTTTTGTGTTTCGTTCTGTTTTTTTTTTTTTTCTTTTTTGTGTGTTCTAATTTGTGCTATATTGCACTTGGTCCGCTTGACATGTGCTCCGTGTGCCGATAGTCAGGTGTTCAGATTAGAAGATAAGCCACGACTATATTGATAAGCCAGCAACTGCGCGCTTTAGCTGCCCCCGGCCTTCAAATGCACGTCTCTAATACATGTACCACAATTTTAATCGTTTGTCTAAACATAAGCAAAGAATTTGCTTAATTTAAATACAGTTAATTAAGTTGGGCCTTTAAATATTTACGTAAATAGTTATATTCCGAGAAAAGCCAACGTGGTTTCAGATTACCCACGATGCAATTATCCTAATATCCGAAATATTGAAAAGACCTTGATATAAACGTATATATTTTGAAAGACTGCGCTGCATATGACTGGCACTTCTCTCGCTCTTTCTTTATCTGTTCCTTTCTGCCTTACTACTGCCTGTTCATTTTTCTCTTCTTCTGTATCTCAAATTTGATGGAACTTTGCATATATTTCATTGGTTTTTTCATACAACTGTCTCTGGTTTCGCTCTTTTATTTTCTCAATCTCCATCTTAATTTATTCTTTCTCTTCTCATTTTGCCCCTTTTTCTCCCTCTCTCTCACTCTTTTTTGGACTCTCTCCTTCTCTCTCCCTCAACCTGTCCCTCTTTTTTTCTGACTTTCCTGACTGAGAGAGAGAGAGAGAGTTTAATTTTTATTATTTATTTTCTCTCTCTCTCTCTCTCTCTATCCCTCTCTCTATCTCTTTCTCTCTTTCTCTCTCTCTCTCTCTCTCTATCTCTTGGACCCTCACTCTCGCTCTCTATCAGTTGCTCTCTTAGCCTTCCTCTCTCTCTTTCCCTCAGTTTGTCTCTCTTTCAGCTCTCGCTTCCACTTTTTCTCCGTTATTCTATCTCTTTTTCTTTCTCTTGGACTCTCGCTCTCTATCACCTGCTCTCTCTCTCTACCTTAGCCTGTGTCTCTTTTTCTTCACTATCTCTGTCTCTCTCTTGTTCTAAATGTCACTAATATACATTTTTGTCATTGTCTCTCTCTCTCTCTCTCTCTCTCTCTCTCTCTCTCTCTCTCTCTCTCTCTCTCTCTCTCTCTCTCTCTCTCTCTCTCTTTATATTTATTTAATCACTCTGTTTTCTTTTTCTTTCTATTTATCTTTTTAATTTTGTTATTTTCCTCTTTCTATTTTGTCCGTATTCCGGCTTTACGCTTTCCCTAATCTCCTCTCTCATAGACGAAGGCTGGCCTCTGATTATCACCCCCCTCCCGCTCTCCCGCTCTCCCGCTCTCCCGCTCTCCCTCTCTCTATCTCTCTCTCCCTCCCTTCTCTTCTTTTCTCCCGGCCTCTTACCTATGCCTGATGAATAATACATAGTTATATATTATTTTCATTTATGGAAACAAATGCGAAATGCACGAGACGTTGGCTCGATTGACAGGATTTTGTAGATTGATCTGCTGCTAGATGCAACCGTTTGGCATAATGGATTACGGGTTATCCTGTTGACAATTCATTTGTTACGGCTGTGCGGCGTAGATGTTGTGCAATTTGCATCCAACACAAAGCTGACAGCAGACATTTTGATGACTCGGACAAAAGCACGATGGCAGTCGGCTTGTGGGCGAGACCCTGGCTGGATGTTCAATTTGGGAGAGACGAGGCGTGTCATGGACATGGACAAAAACGGAATAATGAAGACGTACACAAAAACATAATAGAGCAGAGCACACGCCAAATACAGCGCACACATTTCACATTTCAGGTCAACTCTAGACTCGAACTTTTCATGACAGTTGCCAATGGCAACAGCAACAGCAACAGCAACAGCAACAGCAGCAGCAGCAACAACAACTAAAAAATGGCCAGAACGAGAAGCTGATGCTAACAAAAGCGCATAAAAAAGAAACTTAACCCTGCATATGTGGGTAAAGAGCGGCCAAGGGTGGTGTTGACTGTTGTCCCTCCATCTCGGACTCCCTCTCGCGTTGCCTCCCTCTCTCGCCCTCTCGCTTTGGCTCTATTTGTATTGCCTGCTGCCACTGACGCGCATAGCATAAAAATAAGTTGCCTTTGTTTGGCCAGGCAGACAGACACGAGTGACGACAATGACGACGACAACGACGACGACGGCGACGACGACGGCAACGGCGACGGCTCTGACAATGTCGCTCGCAATGAGGCGCATAAAAATGCAATGAAATAAATGCTGTTAATTTCAGACGCAGACGCACAGCAACAGCAACAGCAACAGCGTCAGCAATAACAACTAGTAGCTGGCAGGACTCTGGCCGAGCTGCTGGCATGCGAAGCGGCCGTTAAGCCGCAACAAAAAGTGTCAAGTGCCGGCCAACAGCCAAAATCAAAGCCACGTACTCATGCCGCCCACAAAAGTAGGCAACGCTTTTTTTAAGCATCCCAAGTAGCTCATGCAGGCTGCTTAGACGAATCTTCAGGCGCAGAATCTAAGCAGAATAGTGAAATTCGCCGTTGCTTTGGGTCTCTGTTTAGATGCCAAAGCATATTACATACATATATATATAGCCACGCAACAACCTCTTGAACTAAAATCTGTCAAACATCCATCAAGTACACCCTGAACTTTGTCTGCGATATTGTTGCAAACTCTTGCCTCTTCAAAGCTGCGTATTCTGTTCTCGCTTTCATTCCCTAGTATTAAAAATTATATATCGAACTAATTTCTGCTGACGCAAGGGAATACCCTGAGCTAATATATATATAGAAACTTTCGACTGAAAAAAAAAATTAACATGAAAACAGTAAAACAAGTGAAGAGTTAAAGAAATCAGACAGGGGTCTATATCTATCTATATATTAGTTACCCTGAATCTAGTTGAACTTTTATCTTCATACAAATTTGTATATTTTGTTAGGCAAGTTCTACGCTGCCTTTATTACTAATTTAATATAGTTTTACAAAACCTACATAATCTCACTTTATTTAGAAAAATAAATAAATATTTAGAAATTAAAATAACGTATGTGTATGTGCATGTATATATAGAGAAAATTCGAGCACTTGGCGTTGCCTGGCACGCACTTTCGCATTAACTAATCGCTTTCTTACATAACTTCTGTCTTACTTAACGGATTTGAATGAGTTTTCCAGCATTAAATCTATATATTCTATAGAATATTTGTGAATTTAGCTTAAATGAAAGCTCTGTCTCATATTGAATATATTTGATATTGTACTAAAAGTTATAAAATTTGTTAAAATTGTAACAAAACTTTAAATTGTATATCCCTAAAACGTAACTACTCTAACTCCATAAACCGGAAAAAATATCAATTATTTGAAATAAACTTGAACTGCGCGTGCTCTCTTATAGGCTCTGAAAATGACAGATGGACAGAAGACGGACTGGCAGTCGAACATAGTAAGACGACTCAGCTGGTCGTTCTGTATTTTACTTTCTTGCAATATACCCTGCACCCTGCTCATTCGCAATGGGCTCAGGGCATCGGAGCGCAGAGTCCGGCCCTATCGGCTCGTTAAAAGTAACTAAATAGTTGCACTTGGCAATTTTCGTACAAGAAAACAGTTTTCAATTATTTTTAGTTTCTTTTCTTATTTTGTTGCTTGCAGATATTATCAGACTAAACTTTAGCTGGCTGTGCTATGGAAAACAAAGACATTAAATATTATTCGATCCGTGGCAGTTGTTTGCCTTGGCTATTATTTCAAAAGTCGTTTTTGTCCTCGTTTGTTTACGAAATTGACAGAAACACAGACACACACACAATAGCGATAACACCTGACTTATACACACACACACACACATACACAGAGGCGCCTTTGTTTTTTTTTCTCTTGTTTTTTACTACTGTTGGCATTTTCTAACTAACCACGACTCATTCTCTGCATGTGCATAAGCATACATAACTGTTTCTGTGTCTGTGGGTGTGTGGGGGTGTGCGGCGTGTGTGTGTGTGAGCGTTATCTTGTCAGCTGCCCGTGTGTGTGTATTTGTGCATTCCTGTGTAATGCCTTGCGAAAAGCTTTCTCCGTATTGCGCTTTGCAGAATTGTTCACACTAAAAATACTTTTACGTTTATTTCGTTCACAGCTGGCTGCTAATGCAGTGCCAGACAGAGATGCAGGTAGCTGACGCACACACACACACACACATACGCACACACATGCATACACACACGCCTTCGGCTGCGCCATTGCCACGCCCACCTACCCAAATTCGGTGGCTTTTGCTGACTTGTAGGTGTAAGTCGACGCTTTTTATCGAATGAATGTCGCCCTAGCTGCCTATCTGTGTGTGTGTGTGTCTGTGTATCAGTCTGTCTGCCTATGTGTGTGTGGTGTGTGTTTGCTGCAGCATTTATTTCTCATGCTGTTGCAATTTTATTGCTGCATTTGTGTGCTCGTCTTTTACTTTGCTTTCGGCTGTGCCTAAATAAAAAGAAACACCTGAAAGTATGCAACGTTTTTTGTATTTTCCTGTTGCTCCTCTGCTTCGTTCTGTTACACACGCCAGCAAAACTCTGGGCTTTGGGAACTTTGTCAACCTTGATGCCGTTAGCAGCAATCGCCATAATCTGGACGAGCTATTCGAATTAAATGGATTGTGAATTATATTTGTGCAGCACTCGAATGACAGGTCAGTCATCATAAATTTTCAAATGAATGCGAATGCGAATGCGAATGCGAATACGAATATGAGTATTTAAGTGCTTGCCAGATTCATTTTTTATGCTCTACATAAAAATTCGAGCAAGGAAAACGCGTTGACACTGTCGTAAGCCATGGCCATATAATATATATTATATCCACATATAAATATATAATAAATATATGTATGTATATATATATATTTCATGATGAATAAATCGCATCAAGCACGCAGCGTGTTTATTTCGATTACTCGAGACTTATTGACAGCTTTTGGCAGATACATCACCTTTAAAATATATGTGTATAACTAAGCTGAACTAGAACTAGAGCTAAAACTAAAAATGGTTGAAAAGTTTACACAGAACTGATTTTCCATATATCACTATATATTTACTTCTTTTTAGATTTCGATAAAAATCGATAGAATTTGTAAATGGCAATTCAGGTCTTAGGAATTCTTTCAACAAGAGCTCTACATGCCGTCTCATTCTCTCTCAGCAGCACCCGAGGCCACGCTCAGCAGCAGCTATATTTGTCTCACTTTCTACTAAACGGAGTGCTGCCAGCTTGAGTAATACCTCCAACACTACTCTGATAATAAGACGCTATGTTTCTACTGATACTTTACCAGGTCATAATATATTCGTGATACGACATATATATATATATATATATATATATATATATATAGAGGCATACCTATATACTACTACTAAAAATTCCAATAGTTTGTTCCCTTTTCTTATTAACGATAATAATCGATCCCTTTCTATATAAAGTAGGTAATATTATTATATAAAATAGATATATTCACGTATTTTATTAAAGCAAGTAAATCTGTTATATGAGAACTCTAGATGACTTTCAATAAATATTTATGCCCATATCTTCCCCTTTTTTGAATGGTATTGTCCTGCGCCTGAGTACTATACTATATATATATAGTTGTATAATATATTTATCACAAAGATCGAATATCTACAAACCAAGTTAATAAATAACTAATTTCGAATATAGACTGGGTCCCTGGGAAGAAACGCAGCTGTTGCATTAAGTGCGCACTATGCTTATGTGTGGCTATCTGAGAGTGTGTGTGTGTGTGTGCGTGTGTTTGTGAGTGTGTGTAAACAAAAAATTTAATGTTGAAATAGCAGATCGATGCAGTGCCTAGGATAACGACTGTTCGAGCAGAGTGGTGTGAGATATAGAATTTCCAAGTCATATAATAGAAGCAAATATGAATTAAAGAGATATCCCTTACTTAGCTGCTTAAATTTAAATGTTCAAGCTGTTAAAAAATTCCCAGTAGAAGAGGCAAACTTAGTTATTTGTTTCTATATTTCTAGTTGTATTGGAAAATGTAGATGGAACTTTATCTGCTGTCATCTCCATTCATATATATATGTATTAAGAAAAGCTACTTCCAAAAGCAACAAATATTTTACTTTGTAGCTATTGCAAAAATAATTTGAAAAGGTTTGAACGGCTATAAATACTCAAGAATATTCAGATTTGCATAGAAAACGAGCTAACATATTAAAAATCGAGGTGGAACGTTGACGTTGGGCGTTACCGACTGCGGAATACTCATTAATGGCCCAAACACTGCCACATATGTAGATTTTTCGATTGGCCATAAGTAGAAGTATATGTTCGCAATATGAAGTCTATATTTCAAAATACTCTCAATATATTCACTTGTCATTTCAACTAATACACCCGCTTCAGTTTTGTGAATGAGTATAAATTTATTGACATTTCAAAATGAAAGCAGTTCAATACCAGGAATATATGTATTTTACAATATATATTTTTTATAATAGTCGGCTGTCAGACATACAAATTCACGTAAAGACATGTCCATTTACTCGCTTCTAAGCACATCAAGCCCCAAGATAGATTATGTATCTATTAACAAAATTCCATAGCTCTCAGAGCTGTAAAGCGTAAAGCATATCAATAAATCATGAACATATTCTATGTAGAGCACCAAGAATAAGTTAGGAGTTTGACAACTGCACTTAATCAAATATCGATATTTTTCGATGGGCCACTCCTCAAAGGGCGCACCACCTGATAAATTATGCTACTACTGAGCTGGGTCAACCGTAATTTATGAGAACAAAGTTTGCGCTGGCAGGCTGTAAAGCTACGAAGGTAGAAGGTGGAGGATTCCAAAAGTATTAAACTGTAGCTGAGTTAGAAGTATATAAGGGAATTCAAGTAGAGAGGGACCCCGAAGGGAAAAACGTATAAAGCGGCTATTCAAACCTGCTAACGAGAGTCGAAAGTAGACACTGAATTATTAAGAAATGACACTAAGCATATACCTTCATCTCTGTTTTCTTATCGTACTCAAAACTGTTGACCAAAAAGTCCACATGCACTCAAGGCCCTGTGAAGCAGCACTCAAAAATTGTTAAGACCTTGTCAGACGAGTCGTTCATAGATTCAAAAAAGTCGAGGCACTAGCTACAAATGGAAACTCTTTTTGGCAGTCAGCACAGAGCTCTGATATACTATTAAAGAATCTACGCGAGTATTTATAGAGTATTTAAGAAGTATTCAAAGGTATTCAAAAACTATTAACACTTTGTCAAACGAGTACCAACCAAATACCCAAAGTCTAACAGCTGAGGAACTTTTCACAAAACCTATAAACAGGGTTCTCCATATTCGAGCGACCCATCTGGCAACCCTACAAGGCTCGAGTATGGAGAACTCTGTACTCTTTACCTTTTTTAAAATATCGACTATGAATATTAAAAAAGTATTCAAGGGTATTCAAAAACGATTAACACTTTGTGAGACAACTCGAAACTAGATACCCCAAATGCAAATCTTTCGCTACGAATATATACTCATTGCGCGCAAACACGAATATACTCATGAGCAATATGGAGGAACGCTCAGAAAGTATTCAAAAATAATAACAGCTGAGAGAGACAAGGCGAAACAAAGGAACCTTTCACAAAACCCAAATACTCTGAGAACAAAGCACTAAAATATGCTTGAGGAATATGCGCTTGTATTCAAAAGGTATTTAAAAGGTATTCAAAAGATATTCAAAGGGTAGTAACAATTTGTGAAACCAGTCGAAACAGGCTACTTAAAGTCGAGTCTCCAACTACTTAGGAACCTCTCACAAAATCTCTATACTCTTAGTGCCCCAAAAAGAGTTGAGGCCTCTTAACCTTAAGGAATGTGAACGAGTATTCAAAATTATTAGATCTGCCTATATACTCTTAACATTTACTGAGCGAATATTTAAAATGGATTAACACTTATCGGGGCGAGTCAAAAGTGAATAACAAAAAATCGAATCCCTCAAGGGAACTTTCACAAAATCCATTTACTCTTTTAGCTTTTTATTGAGCACTCAAAACGCATTAAACACAAATCCTAGACCCTCATAACGCTTTATGAAATAGCATTAAAAAAAGTGGGAATTTTATAAATATTTATTAAAGAAATCCAAGTCTAGAGAACCTCTCACAAAACACATTTACACTTAACACTTTGTAAACGAAAATTCGACAAGAAAAATAAATTTCCTAAGAATTTCGTCAGTTGAACCTATGCAATGGGTATACCTGGAAATCTATTATTGTCAGTTACTTTTGAAATTGTCAGCATGAAAAATGATTTCTAATTTTTTTTATTTGCGCTCAATTCACTGAAGCACAACAAATTTCGTTGGAATTACAAAATTCTTGCTCGGACGATGGCGTCGCGTTTGTTTTAAAGCGATTTGTTGCATTGCCAATTATTTAATAATTGTGTTAAATTAATAGCACTTTCTATCAGTTGTTGTTGTTGTTGTTGTTGTCACGTTTCAGCTGTCGATTGTGCGCCAATTGAGGCGCGGCACGCAATCCTCGTGTAGCTAAGCCAGCGACAGATTTCGCATTGCAGTTGGACAAAGCAGACACCCAATATACCCTGCCAATAGTAACTACCTATTACTACGACTACTCCATCTCTCTCCCTCTCTCTCTAGCTCACCACGTCTGTGTCTCTGTCTCACTTGGTGGTTTCTCAGCCTCGGCTTGTATTTATTATGATTACATGGCATTTGTGTGGGTGATTGCACCCATTGAGGTGCCAGTGTATTGCGGGTGCGGGCGGCTCAGCGTAGAGGGGCATGTCATCCGAGTGAAAGACTTACAAAATGACAAACTGACAGTGTGACAGGCGGGGCAGGGCAGAGCGGGCCGGGCAGCTGGGCGGGCGAGGAGCAGCCGCAGCTGCTGCTTCTGCTAGTGGGAGTGAATCAACTTATTTTTTTGTTTACATAATCCTTGCACGTTGTCTGCTTGTATGTGTGTGTTTGTGTTTGTGTCTGTGTCTGTGTCTGTGTGTGTCTCTCGCTGCATGTGTGCGTGTGTGTGTGCTCTCTGTCTATGCATGTGTGTGCGTGTGTGTGCAAGTCAAATCGCAGCTTCCACCTGCAGCCCATTCGAGCTGCCTTTGAAAAGCGGCAACTGCTGGACCGCAGAATGTTAATTTGGGTCAAGTTTTGTAAGCGTTACAAATGCCAAGCCCCACATTCCAAGCACACGACTATATATACAGGTATATATATATATATATATATATATATATATAATGTATGTAATCATATTTGTGTGACTTTCCCGCAGCACAAAGGTATGCAACACATTTATATATATACATATATATATATACATATATATACATATATATATATATATATATATATATATAGGTGATATAAACACTTGATGTTTTGGTCCTTTTTGTTTTGTGTCTGTGCTTTATCAGCGCCTGATTGGCTGCTCATTGTTATTGTTATTGTTATTGCTATAGTTGCTTTTGTTCTTTATGTTTTCATTAGCCATTTGTTGTTGTTTTTCAATTTATTTTATTTTATTATAATTATTATTTTTTTTTTTTTATTATTTGTATTTATTTGCACTTGTGTTTTTTGCTTACTTTCAATACTTGACGTCGTTGATATTTCGCTTGTTTATTTTGTAAAATTTTATTTCGATTTAATATTAAATATTTGAATAAATATATATGTATATATATATTCGTTAAGGCATTTATTGTGCAAAAAACTGTGAACTTTAAAAAAAAATATATTTGTCGAAAAAAAAGTGGTAACAAGGCGAACAAACTGTTGTTAGAAATATTATATTTATGGCGTTTGTTGTTGGATGCGCTGACTGCGCTTGCTGCTCTTGATGTTTGTGTACGTGTTCGACGTTGGCGCACTCGAGTTGCGTTGCGTTTGTTTGGCGGTCAAATCAACGACTGAAAGCGTTGCCACGTTCCACGAGCGAGCGAACCAACCGACAAACATTTAATGGTGTGCCAGATGAGAGCCGTGTGTCTCGTATGCCCAGTCTCTCCACGTCTCTGTGTGTGTGTGCGTTGAGCATTAACAGCAAGCACAAGAACTACACACACTTACAGCCACACACAAACACACACACACACATACATGAATGGGGCTGCACGGAGCTGCCAACTTAGCCCATGGTGAGTTTCGGGCCGCTGCTGCGGCTCCTGGCCCTAGCTTCAAGTTGCGTACGGCATGTGTGTGGAGCGGCGGGCTGCGGCTCATAACCGACTTATATAACGCACACTAGCAACGAACTCACCACACGTAAACGTAACGCAGGCAGCAGCGCTAGCAGGCAGCAGGCACAAGCAGGCAACCAAAGGCGTCGAGCTTTTCACCACACCAACAGCGACAGAGAGGTGAGCGCAGCTGTGTGCTGGTGTGCGTGTTAGATACGCGCTGGTATGCGTGTTAAAAGCTGCACCAGCAACATGCCCAAGAACTTCCAACCAAATCACCAACAAGAACACAATAAAAACAACAACAGCAACGCGACCAAAAATTAAATGAAAATAGCCATTGCCTAATGCTAGGCGCCCCAAAAGATAAGCAACAGCTAAAAACACACAAATGAAAATTTCTATAAAAGAAAATGATTACGAAAAAAAAAACATCGTATGTCACATATTCTGCGAATGAATGGCACCGTGCGTCAAGCAGTTGAACGCTGGGTCTGACGTACGCACCGCTGTCAGTCAAACAGTTAAACAAACAAACAGCACAGAATATAACAGTAGCACACGCACACACACACACCAACACACACGCACACACACACACACACACACACACACCAACACACACGCACACACACAAACAGAGATGGAGACAGAGGCAGTGTAATGAAAACATTCGCCTTTTCGCCGAGTTGCGTGTCTTTAAATGACGTAACCGCCGGCTACAGCACACAACGTACTACATAACGGGCCATGGGTACCGTTCAGCTCAGCATTGAATGCCCGACGCCCATATCCACGTGCTCGGCCCCCGGGCCAACGACCATCATTGAGAGTTTGCCCAGTTAAAAGTTTACATTTACATATCTGATGTGTTTTCCTTTTCTTTTGCTTATTTTTGTTTTTTTTTTTTTTCTGTTGCTGTTGCTGTTGTTGTTGTTGTTGCTTGTTGTTTTTGCCACGCTTGTTAATTGCCCAGTGGCCACGGCTTCAGTTTTTATGGCGCCCGGGCCCAAGCAGCCATTAGGTGTTAATTTGACGAAGACGGACAGAAAAAACAACAAGAAATAAACACAGTAAGTGCCAATAACTAAGTAAGCAACAATGCAATGCAAGACAATGGAACACAATTCTTCTACCTCTCCCCCTGTCCCCCTATATCCCTCCCGCACGTATTTATGAATATCAGCCAAACAATGATTTGCATGCAAAATCTCAAAAGGATTTCACGTAAATCATAATTCACTTTAGATAATGAAGGAACACAAATCGAAAATGCAAGAAAACATTAAGAGCTTATTATTATTATTATTATATTATATTATATGTCTATAGTAGCATTAGGAATAATCATAAATAATTAATTGTAAAAGCAATAAATAGTTGATATAATAGTAGTGAAAAAAATATGTTACAAAAGTATAGAATTGATGTACGTATACTCCATTTCACAATAATAATATAATATCCTCATATCTTGATATGGGGTTTGGTCTTGTACATTATTTTTCCTTGTGTTGTTAAAGTACTTTATGTTATGTACAGGCTCTACCTTAATAAATAAAAAATAAATAAATAAAAAAAAAAAAAATATATATATATATATATATGTATATATATATACTATTAAGTAGTAGTAGTAATAGTAGTAGTAGTAATAGTAGTAGAAGTAATAGTAGTAATAGCAGCAGATGAAGTAGTAGTAGTAGATGATTTAGTAGAAGTAATAGTACTAATGGCAGCAGATGAATTAGCAGTAGTACGAGAAATTGTTGTAGCAGGAGAAATAATCGTAGTAATTGAATTAGTAGTAATAATAGATGTAATAGTAGTAAAAGTACCAGATGAAATAGGAGATGTAAGGTAATTATAGCAGTAGTAGCAGAAGAAATAGTAGTAGAATAGTAGAGCGTATAACCCAAGGCAGAATAAGTTTCCTTCGACTTTGGGTAAGCTTCAGCTACATCTGACGACAAATGAAAACAAGTTATTAATTAAATATTACAAGATGCGCACTCACGAGAACCAGTTCGACATCGATTAAAATTGAGCAGATATCGATATTTTAATAAAATATAAGCCGAGTGTCGTATGTTATAGAGTCAACGCTGCACTGCTTACATATTCCGAGATGAATCGATTCAAGCACAAGAACAAACAGATCAATATACATACTTTTATGGGCCACACCTCCTGCGGGCTGTGCACAGTGGCATTACGCCCAGCTTAGCCTTGTCTTAAATGGGCTACAAGCAGTTCGAGCAACTTCTTAAAATAGGTCTGACAGCTCTGACCTTAAGCAAGGCAATGTAATGTGACTGCGATGTGTACTTAAAACCGGGCCGAATTTGTTTTTTTTTTTTTTATAAACAATTTATCCGCCTGGACAGCCGCCCTAACTAAGTAAAATGTTTCAGAAACCCCAAAAAGCCAGGGAATATAAATATAAAAAATTGCATTATTAATTACCATGCTACGTTTGGGTATCCCCTCTCTCTCTCTCTCTTTGTCCCGGTCTCACTGCTTGTTTACAATTTATCAAATTTGGATTTGGGATTGATTTGAGTTTACCTGCAATTAGGTAATTGAAATTGGCTCGCAATTGTTTGCCTCTCAATTCGTTTTTATTTTGTTTGCTTTTCTTGGCTCTGCAAGTAGAGAAATAAAACAAACAAAAAATAAAAAACAATAACAGAAAAAAATGAAAATGAAAATGAAATGATGGAAATGTTTATGCTCGGACATAAAAATAGTCAAGAGTTCACATAATTTATGGAGCACATATAACGCCAGCCAAGCTCCCAGTTGCAAGTTCCGCTACCCCCGCCCCGCCCCCATCGTATATCATGATGTTCTCAAAACAAACATTTTTTAGCCAAGCGTTCCATTGCTGTCAATCAAAATGTTCGAAAAGTTCAGCTGCGAACGTTGATGATTAGGTGGGAAGATAAATTTTAATTTAATGAACCATTTTTGGGGCTAAACTTGAGGAGCACGACTATTGAATACCCTCTACTGAAGACCCTTTGGTGTCTTCAATTCGGGATGAAATCAGTTAAGATCGCACAGTAGGATTGAAGAATCTAAGTAGATTGGAATATTTGAATGATCCCACTACTAACATCGCTCTTACTCCTAAATTACCGAAGCTGAGAAGATCAATTTGAGTTTTACGAGTTTTCAAATTAATGCAGATATTTTGAGTATAATTGAAAGAGCTCACTATTTAATATCGATTGATGAAGCAAAAAGAATTAATTGATATTTAATTTTGTAGTTTAGGTAACTTAGGTAGACTCAAGTAATTTAGGTAGACTCAAGCCCCTATAAATCATATACATTATATATATTACTAATTATTTCTGTAATGAAATCATGCCTGAATTTGACTCTTCACAAAATTCTATCACGATTAAGATCTTTGAGTTCCCAGCTCAAACTCAAAAACGTAATACCCCACGCACTACCTTCACGAGAGTAAACAAATCTTGAAAATAAAAATACTTAAATATTAATTTAATTTGATAGAGTTAGTATGCAATATCTGAATTATAGTAAGTGTTGTTTAAATAAACTGTTTAATCTGTTCTATTATTAAAAAGCCATTTATCATTCACTTTTTGTATTCTTTTGAAATTTGAAGTAAATATAAACATTTGAATGTTTCTTTTCTACTTAGGATTATAACTCCCTGTTCGCACGTAACCCATAATACTTAATGCAAACAGATAAATTTATTCGGTTAATTGACAGCAAATATGCAAAGGGAGTTACTCTATTTGAAGAAATGACAGTGGGAATAGTTTAATGGGAGTTACTGTATGTGAGCAAGGAAATGGCGGCAGTCAGTCTCAAGACCTTGACTTAAGAGTAAGGGAATAGATTATATTCATTCCTCGTAGAAGTTATATAGATTCCTGATTAGGATAAGCAACTCAGTCAATCTAGACATGTCAGTCCATCTATTTTCTATATATAACTATTTTCTATGTTATATTTTCTAATTTGTATATTATATTTTTAATTTTAAATTTTGTGTTTTATATTTTATATTTAGTATTTTATATTTTATTTTATATTTTATATTTTTTATTTTTTATTTATATTTTATATTTTATATTTTATATTTTATATTTTATATTTTATATTTTATATTTTATATTTTATATTTAATATTTTATATTTTATATTTTATATTTTATATTTTATATTTTATATTTTATATTTTAATACTACGTTTTTTCATATTTTATAAATTTGAAAATTAAATGATATTGAACTTTTACAGGAACAGAAAGGGCCATCAAGTGAAATGTAACGGAACATAGAACAGTAAATAGACCTATATAATGTATCAAGACTGTTAACCTATGCTTAACATAGAAGCTACACCACTATATACATATATACTATTATAATATATAATAGAATGTGACCCATTTTTTTTTAAATATATTATTATAATCTATAAATTGACAAACGATTTCCAATATACAATTCCAAAATGTTAGATGTATATATGTGTATATGGGAATTGTGAGAAATGGTCAAAGTTTGTCTAGTCCAGTTCGTTGCATGTTTTTTTTATGTTATATACAGCAAAGTTTTTATACTTATGTAATAGTTGTTAGCCAGAGAATTGGATTGCGTCATTTCGAACTGGGAGTTTTTAAAGTTTTTGATAGCTGTAGCCAGCACTGGCTCTTGGCTGTTGGCTGTTGGCTCTTGGCTGTTGGCTGTTGGCCGTGACTGTGGCACTGCTCCGTTAACAGGCGACAAGCCGTGCAATCATAGATAAGAAACAGAGCCCGCAGAAGCGTGCGGCTTGAGTAGGGTCGCGCATAGTGAAGCCGAAAATGAAATGAAAATAAGAAGAAGACCTTGTAGAGTCCTCGTAAGCGCTGACTAATCAGCGTCATTATCAAAAAAGTACCACAAAAGCACCAACAAGAGCTAAACAAGCGCCCAAACAATAACAACAGCTGAGTGTGGAGTGTGTGGTGGGTGAGTGGTTGGGTGGTTGAGCGGGGGAGTATTTGAGGAGTATATGGCGGGTCGGAGGGGTTGGGATATTTGCCGTTCGTTGAGTGGGTAAAGAGGCATCGTTCTTGATTATCATTCCAGTTTTTACGCGAAAGTGCTTTTTAATGTCTGTGAGCATTTTAAATAATTAGCTAATGTGGGCGGCAAGGGGGGTGCGTGCGGGGCTCGGGAGAGGGTGGAGGGGTGGATAGACGTAATTAGCCAGGCGTTGTCCAAAGGGAGACATTTGTTAATGTTGTTGTTGTTGTTGCTGTTGTTTCTTACTCTGTTCTTTTATTATTTTTCTTTATTTATTATTTTTTTTTTTTTTTTTGATTAGCTTCTTCTTAATAGAAGGACAGTTTTGAAAGAGTTACGGCCCAGGGCTGTGGCTCGATTGACATAACTTGAGCGAGCTCCAAATGTGGCCTTCCAGGCGTCGAAATGTGGTGAACTTTTCACCGAGTCAGCGCCACAATGAAAATGGCCAGCTGAGGTTGATTGAAAGACAGTTAAAACTGAATGAGAAAATGATGTCGCAGCCCTGAGACGTACAACTGTGTCCATGTCTGTGCCTGTGTGCGTAAGTCTGTGTATTTCATGGCCGATAAGGCGGCTCACATAGCGTATGCGCATTGTTTGCCGCATGTTGGCTTTTATGGCAAACATTTTTGGTCTTATTCGGCTGCTACAACAAAATTAATTTTCAGCATAATACAAAGATGGAGCAAATGGAGCCGGAGTTGGTCCCAATGTGGCGCCGCCTTGGTGTGGTGTAGGCCGTGCGCCATAAAAATGTAACAACAGCGGCACAACGACGAAAAAATGAAATAATAATAAATAAATTCATTAACATAAAACACAACGGGTGGGCGGGCGAGTGGGTGGCTAGCTGGTTGGGCTGGTCGAACGCGCGTTCATTGTGGATAACAGGCTGCCCCCACACACTCCCCCCTCCCCACTCTTACCAGACCACCGCCCGCCCTTCCGTTCGGGTGCGTGACGGAAGCTTGGGCTGGCTCGTTACCTGCCTTAGATTATCATCAGTGAATTGTTGTTTTCGCATTTTTTTCTCTCTCTCTCTCAGTCTCTCCCCCCCTCTCTCTCTCTCTTTTCTAAATATGTGTGTGGGCATTGTTTTTTTTTTTCTTCAGAATTTGCTTTTGTTTCATAAAGAGCGACAACGACGGCGACGACGGCGAAGGCGACGTCAACTGCGATTCGTTAGCAGATCCTCAGCTGGCAAAAGCAGAAAAACTTTAGCTTGAACTGTCGTTATTTACATAATTTTAACGCAATTTCGTTGCGTGTGTGTGTGTGTGTGTGTGTGTGTGTGTGTGTGTGTGTTTGCTGTGCCTGCTTTGCAGGCTGAGTGGCTCATCAATGGGCAAGGTAATCAAATATCAGAAGCAGTTTTTCCAGCTCTGACCATTTGTGGCGCCCCCTGGCGGCGATTACACGCTCAACAAATGCCATTTGCAATCAAAAGGTGCCCGGGTAAGGGTTAAGGTGCTTTTACGCCTCATCAAAGCACTTTTCCGCTAGCTGCGGTCGTAAACTTTATTAATTGAGTTTGTATTATGTGTAAAGCGTTTGCCACGTAGACAGACACAGCAGCTGCTCTCTCTCTCTCACACACTCTCTGTCTCTCTCTGTGTGTGTGTGTGTGTGTAACTCAGTCGAAAGTGCCGCATCATTGGCCGCAGGGCACTACTCAATGATTACTTTAGACTTTATGCACACACACATCCCCCTGCCATGCATTGAGCACGTGCGTAAAGAAAATCAAAGTTTGGCTCATGATAATGCAAATTTCAGATAACCATAATATAAACATTATATATTCACTAATTTATATGATGACATTATATGCTCAAGTTCAATTTTAAGTACACTTTGAAAACTTTTCAACTTTGCAAAATTTTATTGACAACATAGCAGACGCAGGACTAGATATAGATATAGAT
>JBAMCG010000119.1:0-162756 GCA_037075325.1 Drosophila mayaguana | reverse complement strand
TGTCGCTCTTAATTAAATCTTAATCTGTGTCCATAGAACATAGTGTTATAGTTGTTACCTCTTCTGAAATCGACACATATAAGTAAGTTACTGGTCACACTGACACTAACTGACAGTAATAGTTGTAATCTTTGTAAATGTGTACAATATTTGTAAACGATTTATAACTTGAATATACAGTAAACCAAAGAATGCGTACAGTATTTTTAAGAACACTAACATAATCATGTTGTCTAGTAATGCATAATTTATTTTTGTAGTCTGTAAGGCGGCTTGCCAGCGCACCACCTTACATTTTTGGAGCATGTAGCTAGGTTATTTTTGTAGCGTATGTTGGTAGAACGTAAGTTAGTATTAGTTTGTTAGTAGCGGATAAATTAGAATAAGTTCGGAGTTTGAAATGACCGCGCGCTTCGTCGGCAATCGGCGATGCAACTCTGCGAGAGCAGAGAGCGGAGAACTGCACTGCCGACGCCGAGGTGAATTGGGCGGCCGCGCGCGCAAGCGGCCCAGGAGATGAGGGGCAGTCGAAGTTAAGAGGCGCCGGGATTAAGACGCACGACAGTCGAAGTTAGAGAGCGTGGGGATCAAGACGCAAGAAGTCAGTGTTAGAGGTCGCGGTAGTGAGTACGCGCGAGGAGAAAATGTAGAGTTTCGTCAAATATGTATAGGCAAAGTGTAAATTAATGAAATTGAATAAAGTTTGTGAAGCGAAAAGAAGAAAATGTGAGTTTGATCTAGCTCTTTCTGCTGCCCACTCCCCGCCCTTGTCTCAGAAATTATAAATATCTTGTGAGAAAACCCTGGGCAGACTGAGTCTGCCCCAGCTGAAAAAAAACGTAACCTTACAAGTCTAACATTACTTGTCAAACCGTAAATTTAATTTAATAAATAAATACAAAAAACTTTGAAAGATTAAAAAAATATATATATGAATGAAATTAGGATAAAGTTTCAAATTATTACACAATTGAAACTCACCGATTAATAACTTCACGTAGACATATTCCAGATCCCTGTAGCTGTGCGAGTCCCATTATTAATCCAGTTATCGGACCATGAGATAGTTCAACTCTCCGACCACGATAGTCAAAGCAGATTGGTAAAGGTGGACTGAATATAAACTCCTTAAAATAAATGGGATCTTCATTTTCAATAGAAGTTTCTGAATCTATTATTGTATTTAATATATCAGTATCTGCTTCATCTTTACATTTCAAATCAGGAATGCTATTTGATGTTTCATATGTGGTTACCATAGATATATTTTGATTCGCAATATTACATTTAAAATTATTTAAAGATGTTGAATTTTCATTTACAGAACTTTTAACTAAAGCTGAAAAAAATTCTTCCAGAAACAATAGAGTGTCTTGGTCAATATTAAGTCTGATAGGTAAAATTGAGACTTTCAATGAACACTCTTCTTCACGATGTTTCTTAAAATTGGATCGAGCATTCAGAGCTTTTATCATATTTTCATCATTCTTATGTGGTACGTTACATTTATTGGGATGGTAAAGAAGCTTGTTAATATCCGAAGAAAGTAAACGATCTCGTATTTCAATATCCGAAATAACTAGTACTTGTCGGGATGAATAAATTGAATGTTTGGAGTATACATCATAGCAGAAACGAATTTTTGTAAATTGTATTTCTACAAGAACATCCCAATTACGGCATGTATTCAAATTATTATATATCATATTTTTTGTATTTGTTTGATGCTTGCTTGGAGCTTGAGATACTCCGTGTTTATATGTTTCAGACATTCCCGCTGTAAAGCTAAAATAAGAAAAATTATTAATGTATAAAAATATTTTCTATAAATGTTCTCTTTATACCCTCAACCTATTGAAAAGATCAGGGGACAATGTTTCTGTGAAAATGTACGTGACAGGCAGAAGGACGGCTGGCAGACCCCATTAGGTATATATTTTCTTGATCAGTGCGATAAGCTGAGTCGATATAGTCATCTGTCCGTCCATTCGTCCGTATGAAAGCCGCGATCTCAGACACAGAGACTTGAAATTTAACATGTATACTAGGGTTGTCGAAAATATAGTGATATATAAATATATCGATATTTTTTTGTTTATCGAATACTTTTTGCGATATTTTGATATATTTGAATTGTTTACTCTTGTGATAAGTGAACCAAGTGCAAAAGTAATAAAATTGAATATGGTGAAAACGATAAAACGAAAAACGAACGGAACGGCCACATGTAATTTGTGATTTAAAATAATGAAAACAAGTGGTAACATATTAAATATGGGGCATAACCACCCCTGGTAGCTTATGAGCCTTCCCTCGGTAATAAAATGTCGTAAGACGGATACTCTTTCACAGAACGCGTTTTTTTAAGTTAAGGGGTCTTTATCATTTAAATACAAAATACTTATTCTTATTATTCTTTTTTTTTTTTTTTTTGATATAGTATAAACACTAACCATACAACACATAGACTAGACATGTAGAACAAACGTTTTCAACGCCGAAAATCTGTCTAGTAGGTACCATCCAACGTATTTGCTCGGCTTGGTATCTACTGGCTCGGGCGCTGCAAACGCTCAAGCGGAATGGTCCCTTTTTATATGAAGCATGGCTATGTGCTATTTCTCTCTCTCTTCTCTCTCTCTCTTCTCTCTCTCTCTCTCTCTCTATGGCCTCTGAAATCATCAAACTCAGCAGCACACAAAAATTGAAATTTTCGCGACGATCCCAGCTCTTTCCTTTTGAGTGAAGAGTATACCGAAATCTTAAAGGCGTTTGCCACGCTCATGCACACAATATATTAGCTTTCGATGATTATTTGTGAAAAGGGTATGCAAGTGTGATGCGCACAAAGAATATGATTTCGCGACGGGCATGCACACACACACTTGCAGTCTTTAGAAACATGTATGACCATTTATCTGCCTGTGTATTTAATCTTGGTGCCTGGCTCTGTGCTCTTTCTAAAGCACAAGTCTCTAGTACTTAAAATACGTTTTTTACAAATCGGGGCGAAAGGGGTCTAAAAGTATTAAAATTACGGTGAATAAACAAAAACAATTTATCGATTTTTCGCGATAAAAAAGTAATCGGACGAATTATCGAAAAAAAGATAAACTTGTACTGAGTATGGTATACATGAGTATGCATACAAAATTTGAAGACTCTAGCTCTTATATCTTCTGAGATCCAGGCGTTCATACGGACGGACGGACGGACGGACGGACAGACGAACAGGGCTATATCGACTCAGCTCGTCGCCCTGATCAAGAATATATATACTTTATGGGGTCTGCCACACCTCCTTGCCTGTTACATACTTTTCACAAAACCATTATACTCTGATTTCCCATTTTTAATGGAATCAAGGTATAAAAAGGGACCATTCGGCATGAACGCTCGCAACGCACTGATGTCGTCCGGCGAACTTTTCATTGCCCCAGCCAGTAGATACCAAGCCGAGCAAATATGAAGTTGGGTGTTACCTACTAAACAGATTTTCGGAGTTGAAAAAATTTGTTCTACATGTCCAGTCTATGTGCTGTATGGTTAGTGATGATAGTCAGCCGGCAGAATATTGAACAAAGTTATATTTTGCGAAGAGACAAAAATACTCCAGTGCAAATGAGCGTAGATGCTCAAGATGCCTTCAGGATGACCTTAATGCATTTCAACTTTGGTGTGTGGCGAATCAGATGCACCTAAATTGCTCAAAGTGTATGACAATGACCTTTAGTCGCAACGTTCATTATATTGTTGATTATAAAATTAGTAACATTTCCTTGCAACGCATCTTTACAGTCAAAGATCTTGGTGTCCCCTTTGACTGTAAACTCAATTTCAATCTTCATATTTCTACCATCATTAATGAGGCCCAAAGTTTGCTTGGCTTTATTAAACGTTCGTCTAAGGAATTTAAAGATCCTTTGTTACCAAGCATTTATTTATTTCACTTGTGCGTCCCATCTTAGAGTATTGCTCAGTGGTACGGTCTCCGCAACGTAAATTGTATCAGGATCTTTTTGAATCGGTCCAAAAACAGTTTCTTCTCTTTGCCTTAAGGGATCTTAATTGGTATAGTAATTTACTATTACCGTCTTATCATAGTAGGCTTCAATTGTTAATCAATAGCAGAACAATCTTAGGAATTATTTTTCTGCAAAAATTGATTAACGGTAATATTGATTTCTCCTCATTGTTGATGCGTCTTGATTTTTCGGTTCAGTCCCGAACAACTAGACACTATCGTCCGCTTCATTTACCTTGTTGCACTAGGGATTATTCTTTGGATAGTGCGTTTCATGATTTGTGTGTAAATATTAACAAATATTTTCACGTTTTTTCCTCAGAGCTCTCTCTTCCTAATATAAAATCTCTGCTTCTAGCTTACCTTAGGGAAATCACTCGCAGTGCCCAGGCATAGGCATTGGTATACTTTACGTTGTCAATGCTGCAGTGATTTCTCTACCCTATTCTCTATTCTATTTTAGCTCTTCTTTTACTCTTTTCTCTTTATTTGTTAGTCTGCTCTTGAACTATCTTGCGTAATTATTAACACTTTCCTTTTTCTTTATTAATTGTTCTCTTAATATCTACTATAAATTATAATTTAGATTAACTATCTTTAAGTTCTTATAATCTTTATTTTATTCTAACACTTTCTTTGCATAGTTTTCAATAGTATCACTGACCATACTTGGAAGTGAATTGGAGCATAGCTGGCCGGATTGGCAAATAAAATACCCCCAACGGGTTGGCGATACTATTTGAATAATTCTCTGTATTATTTTTGAATAAATAAAATGATTGAATGGCATATCAAAACATGAGTAGTTTCTTCAAAACTGGCACCAAATTGTCAACTATTTTTTGATACATAAATACAGCTCATTCGCACGTATACGCACGCACACTACTTTTAAGTCTTTATGTTTTACGGGGATCGCGTCGTTTATAGGAATAGACCGATAGATCGACGAGCATGGAATGGTCTAACGAATTAATTCTCAATTAGAATGACGGCTGAGTTCATATAGCCATATTTTCTGTCTGCACGTGTACTAAATCTTTTTTATCATGAATTGAAAATTGACTCAAGGTAAAATGATCATACAGTATATGGGTAGAGTGATAGACAGAATTAGATGATTATATTAAGATGTTCCCATCGACCTGATCAGAAACTATTAATACTAACTATTAATAAAACTATAAGAGCTTCCAAAGCAAATTTTTATACCTGGAGTATTAAAAAATATTTGGTCACTGGAATATTTTGCAATTCATCACATACCTGGTATTATTTTTTGGCTTCGATTTTGTAATATCTGGAAAATCTTTTCCTCTGAATAGATGCCATGTAAATGTCATTTCACATAATGTATAACTATGCTCAGGAATTGGGAAATTAGGAGGAGGAATATCAGTTTTTTCATTGGGTAAACTAAAATGATTGTCAACAATTTGCAGAGGCCCATCAGAAACGTATATCTGGTCGACACCAAAATTATCCTTCAAAACAAAAATAAAAAGAAAGAAATATATAAATCAATTAAATAATCATGTGCTTAATCTATTTATTAATATAGTTAATTTGTCTATTTTTAGAGTCCACACATTGGGCACTTATATATTCCTATCGCACTACCTGCTAACCGTTGAGTGCGTATGAGGCATATATAGGATCTTTGTATATTTGTTAGCTCATGTTTGAACTCTACTTATATATAATAATACCAATTTAAATTTATTTATTTACAATATGTTTTCATTAAAGTAGTATAAGGTTACATGACATAAATAAAATAACACTGTTATTAATTTATATCAGTTGAGACTATACTTTCATACGGTAATATGTTTGACTTTATTTAGTCTTCACCCAGTAAAAATGATGCTGCATATTCTAATAAAAAAAAAATATAACAATAAAATAATAATATTTATTAATGTGTGATTTAGTATGAACATGAAACGACCATTCTCATACAATAAGATCAAGCATAGCAACATCTCAAAAACATTTATACTTCAAGTACGCAACGGCGGATCTTAATTTTAGGGCTTCTATTCGAAAGAAATAAAATACTTTGCTCTTTCAGTAATGAACAATTCAGCTAAACCATCTTAATATAATAATTTACAATTTAAAAAAAAGTAAAATAGTAGAGTGCCATAGTCAAAACAATTTGATTACGAATTTTATACCCTGAAATGTAACAGACAGAGTGAGGCCTAGCAGGCTCGATAAAGTATATATGTATATTCTTGATCAAGATGATCCGTACGTCCGTCTGTCAGTTCGTATGCATGCAGAGACATTAACATTTACATGTGTACTCGAATATACCAGCTCGAGTTAATCATATTTTATTCAAATATTTATTTATATAAATTTATTGCAGATTCACTGTGTATATTTATGTTTATTTGATGAACACAAAGAACAGATTTCGGATACAAAACCTCCTTCTCCACCAATTTTTTAAAAACGTATTTCAATTACTAGAGACATGGGCTTCGGTAAATATTATCATGTTTGATGAAGAAAGTCTTACCACAAGAGGATTTATTTAACAAATAAGATATCATAATATAGCCCACATTTCAGCGCAGCCCAAGCGCTGTCGCTGATAGCTGCGCAGTGCATATGCCTGATAGTAGCTGCGTACATATGCTCATGAGTTTTTGTTTGTATGCAGAATGATTGGAATATCCTTCTTAGCAGGATTGCAAGTATGTCCTTGTCTTGACTAGAGCACTACTACATTTTTTTATTTTCAGCCGATATTTTTTGTGATATTGAGATATTAAAACTTACCATGAACAAAATGTCCTCTTCATCTATTATATGAAACTCTTTATCTTCTGAAGTCGGCTCAACATTTAATGAAGTAGCTCCAAGATCGGCGTTAACAAAGGAGTTTTCAGTTGTGCCATATTTATAAAATGCTTGTGATTCCGAGTCAAAAATTGGATCAAAGTCAAGCCTGTTGCTGCTTAAAAGTGCTTTACCTTGTAGACTCTCATTTTCGGCTTTGAGGACTTCACATTTTTCAAACGGCTGAGTCACGGAAATTGTTTTCACATCTTTAACTGCATCTGCCATAAGTGTATTTATGTGATTTATCGTTTTATCATTAGCATTGTCAGCATTTCTAACTGGTATTGTATCATTTTTTGGTAAATTATTTTTGTTATCCATACTTGTTTTTAAGTCTTTATCATTGGCAATATATGCAATAAGTTGTGCTAATGCCTCTGCTCCGTCATAACAGGTTTTTAAATGTATATCGTGTATTGATGATCTCAAATCAATACTTGGGTATGACTTATTGTGCTCATTAAGGTTTATAGAAAAATTTAATAGTCCAACATCTAAGACTGGTACTAAGCCCGATTTGGTAATGTGAGTAATAAATTCCTGATCGTCGTTTACAGCATTATCCTAAAAACATCCCACAAAATTTACTAAATTAAAAATAGTTTAATGTGTACGCAACCAATAATTATTTATTAAACAAGTAAGAATGTTTTAGTTGACTGATTTCCAAAGCAATAGAGGATGTCAACAGCAATTTAGTATATGATTTTTAGGCATCAATAGAGAAGGTATCCAGTAACTCAACTGCCTAATTGTGAGTTTCTACCTATCATGCTTTAGTTTTTGCGGTTTGCCACGCTCCGACTTGGGGTTTGAAACCGCGTATTAAAAAATAAATAGCTCTTAATATTTACGATATAATTTAATAACTAATCTATATACGCTTCTTAGTAGAGGCTTTTGGCAATTGGATTGGCGGATTTTTAGCATCGCTATACCTTTGAGCAATATGTTGAGCCACACTAGTATAAAAATATTAATACATACATCAAAATATTGAACGGCTTATACTTACTGTTTGGCCAATTGATAGTATACAATCTTCACTTATCAGTCGTAAAGTACACCCGGTCATGGGATAAATAATATTGCTACTAAATGAACAATAGCCAATATCTAATAAAGCTCGGTAAGATAAGTATTTTGGCCTGAAATATTAATCATTCGTTATTATTATATACAACAAGTGAAAAAGCTCTAGTCGATTCTGAACGACTATGAGATCCCCTGCACCCTTCGAGGAATATTTCAATAATTTTTTGCTTCCTTTCTGCTTACACAAAAACATACATATGCAAAAGCACGAATGGGCTGCAGTGTGAGATTGCTCTAGGAATCATTTAATAACTTTTCTTGTAGATGGACTACTTTCCTAGGACTTTAAGAATGTGATAATAGACGGAAAGGGTAAAACGATAAAACAATATTCTAAAAAGAAGCACATGAAACCCATGTTAAATATAGTATAGCTGCCGTCCATTTTTTAAATAACCGCGCAATGCACATTTCTAGTTCTTATATCTTCTGAAATTGCCGCGTTCCGACTTACAAACAGACGGGCAGACTTAGCTTAATCAACCCATATCGTCAATCTGAGAAGGAATATATATACTTTATGGGGTCTTCACCCTCCGGTTTGTTACATACATTTAAGAAAACCATTTCCCCCATTTTCAATGGGTACAGGCTATAAAAACTCAGATCCTTCAGGGCTCAAAGGATGTCCTAGTCGGACACCCCAAATAGAATTATTTTACGTCTTATTTAATAGATTTTGTTTCCGCAAAAAGCGAAATTCTTCTTTTTCAAGTATCATTAAAAATGGGAAATCAGTTTATAATGGTTTTGTGAAAAGTATGTAACAGGCAGAAGGAAGCATCGCAGACCCCATAAAGTATATATATGCTTGATCAGGACGATAAGCTGAATTGATATAGCCCTGTCTGTCTGTCTGTCCGTCCGTCCGTCCGTATGAACGCTTAGATTTCAGAAGATATAAGAGCTATAGACTTGAAATTTTGTATGCATACTCATCTATCCCATACGCAGTACAAGTTTATCTTTTTTTTTCGATAACTCAACCGATTACTTTTTATCGAGAATAATCGATAAATTGATATTGTTTATTCTGCGTCATTTTAATACTTTTAGACGTATAGTCTTCAGTGCGTACATACATCTGATCAATACGAAGATTTTGTAATTTACAGATTTTTGATACCACGCCCCCTTCGACCACAATTTGTAAAAAACGTATTTTAAGTACTAGAGACTTGTGCTTTAGAATGTATACACATTTATACATTATGATCACGTTCTGAAAGTTTCATGTAGATAGTCCTACTACAAGAGAAATTATTCAGCAACAAAGTGCTCATAGTATTGCACATACTGCAGCGCAGCTCAAGCGCAGTCGCTGCTTACTGCGCAGTTAGCAGAGCGCGTGCTTATGCGCGCGTAAATATCAGCTCCTTGTAGGGATCAGGGTATCTCCTAGCCGTGCAGTCTCGACTAGAGTTTTCTTGTTTTTTAAATTATTTTTTAAGAATAGCTTACCTGTATTCAATGGCCAAATTCCAAATATGTCCTTGAATTTCCGAAACTAGCGCATAGGGCTCATACGATTCAATAGGATAGTCCTGCAAATAATTTAACATATTTTATTTGCTATTTAAATTTAATTGTATATGTACCATATATATTTTTATTGTTGCACTTATTTTGTGAATCTTTTCTTATAATAAAAAGAATACAAAATAACCTTTCAAATTTTATTATTGGAAGCCATAATTCTAGGATATATTTTAGAGCAGAATTGTAGAGCACGATCTTGTAGTTCCGACGATTGGGAGAACAAGCGCCATAAGTATTACCTTTCAGTCTTCTATATTACTATTACTAAAGTAATTTATCTCCTCTCGTTACATCGTTAGCTATAAAAAGCAAGTCCAGCAAGCAAACGTTCTGACTAGCCTAATGGCTCACATCACGAAACTCAGCTCAAAAATTGTTTCCTACAGACCCACAAGTTTGTTTCCTTTACTATCCAAAAAATGCATAAGAATATTGAATATTGAGAAAAGTAACTCAATGGGCTTCAAGAGAAAACAAACAATACTAAATTTTCTTGATGTTGAGCTAGCGTTTGAACGTATTTTCCATCTGGGTCTGTTAAAGAAGACAAGCTCCTTCTTCAAGATTCTGGATTCTTACGTGGCAGAAAAACTTCCAGGTCAGCGCACTTTACATTCAGAGTCAGAAGAGTAGACTACCCTGAAGGGAGTAGTCTTTAGTCGAGACTGCTCGACTAGGAGATACCCTGATCCCTACAAAGAGCTGATATTCACGCACGCATAAGCACGCGCTCTGCTAACTGCGGTTGGGTTGCGCTGCAGTGTGGCCAATACTTAGAACGAATACACTGTATGAAGTTATTTAGTTCTTATTGATTTTATTATTCTGAGCCAGGATATTTATACCCAGACTTATACATGTTTTATATCCTTAAATCTAGTGCATCTATTGCTGAGTTTGTAAGGTTCAGCATTGGTCTATTACATTATTCAGCCTGCTACCCGTTGAGTGCGTATGAGGCATGTATACGATCTTCGTATATTTGTAAGTTCATGCCTTAACACCTGTTAAAAGAGCCACAATGCGGCAGGAATGAATGAAATCGATATTGAAGTTATATAATTGATCAATTTACCGAAAAGAAATTTAGAAAAATTTTATTGATATTACATTGTGTTACAGTTTTATGAAATATATAAATTTGTATTTTAATGGAAAAAACGGGAACGGACCCAAATCAATGGTTGCCTAAGGCTCCGTTGAAGGGTTATCCAGCGCTGCCTGCTACATCGGTATGCATTAGCCAAAATTCTACCAATTCTGGCAATGAAATACATATATCCCGCCAGACACAGAATCGCAAACATGTTAATTATAATGATGTATCTTTTGGTTTTTCATTTGGCGAAGAAAATACATTCGCTTGAAAAGCGTAGAATCGCGATGATGAGGTCTCATACATCTTCAAAAAGCACTATGCGTATTTCGAAAATTGGTGCGTTGTTGCTAATTGGTTTCGTAAATAATAGTGGAACCGCGGAGCTGTGTTTTCAGTGAAGCCAATTTCTAGCATATTTTTAAGTCTAGCCAATAAAATTTGTAAATAGCCCACGGCCATAAATTTAATATTTGCATCCTACTAACTATTTCTATCATATTTTCAAGTTCATATATTGTAGCTAATTTCTTACGATTTTAATTCAGCCTGCTACTGTAGCACTTATTTTTAAATCATTATTTGTATACCCTGAACCCATTGAAAATGGGAAATCAGGGTATAAGGGTTTTGTGAAAAGTTTTTAATAAGGGTATAAGGGTTTTGTGAAAAGTTTTTAATATATTCTTGAAAAGGGCGACGAGCTGAGTAAGTCCGTCCGTATGAACCCCGAGAATCCAGAAGATATAAGAGACTTCAAATTTCGCATGCATACTCGTGTATGCCATACGCAGTACAAGTTTATCATATTAATTCGATAACTCTTCCGATTTATTTTTATCGATAATAATCGATGAATTGTTTTTGTTTATTCAGCGTAATTTTAATACTTTTAGACCTGGAGACTTCAGATTTACTATGTACATACATCTGATCAATTTTGTAATTTACAAAATTTTTACTAGAGTCCTGTGCTTTGAAATATACACACATTATACACACTGTGTGCTTATGCGTGCGTAAATATCAGCTCCTTACAGGGTCAGATTTAGTCGAGCAGTCTAGACTAGAGCATTCTTACTTGTTTTGTCCCTGCTTCCTATTGTATGTACGAACATACTCACATATTTAGAGTTTGTTATTGTAAATTTATATGTTAATTGTGTTGTTGGGCAGTTGGGAAGTACGCGAGTGAAAATTAGAGGAATTAACATACAGTTTGACATGAAAGTGTTTTCACATGGGAAAAAAGTATATTTTTATTCTTTAACATGAAAAAATATACTATCAGATTTAAAAACTTTAACAATAAAAACTATAATCATATTCAAATTCAAGTGACATGAAACGTGTTTGTACAGAAATAAAGTTTTCAAAAATATTGCAATATTAATTATCAAAATTAGTATTTTTTATGACTCCTGTTCTATTCATGAATTTTCTAGGCATATTGCACCGGTGTCTTGTCCCTTTCCTCCTTAAGATCTCTCTTGTTTGTCGGACCTCAAAATTTTATAAAAATCATCTGAATTTATATTTAAGATTTGGAGACTCAAAGATGTAGGAGATATAATTTTATAACTGATTTTCGATAAGCTTTTAAAGCGATAACTAATAAACGGGATGAGTTATCGTTTTTTAGTGATAAACTCGGATCAGCCTCGGTTTTCAGATAATTGCATAGCACCATACATAGGTTTGTTACGTCAAGCAAGTATGCTCAGCTATCCACTGAGAACTGGAATATCATCCTTGTGTTCTTGTGCCCGTCAAATGGCCAATGGAGCACTCATAGATTCGAAAAACAGAAATCCCAGCTTGGCAGGACGTAAGTCACTTCCTTAGCGAGCGTGCTCGTGCTCTCGAGGCTATAGAAAGTGATCATTCTGTTCCAACAGTTCCAATCTCAGTTCTGAAATCCGTGAATTCCGCCGTCGAGTCAACTCGCTTAAAACTCAAGTGCACACGAAGAGCACAATGTGCGATTTACCCTCGTTTTTTCCAACTATCTATAAGAGCTTTGCCTAAACTTTTTCGCTAAGGTTCACCCGTAACGATAGTGTACCAGTACGCAGGTCAACATAAGCTATGCAACTTTGACATTGGTTCTGCTTTGATACCATTTTCTACAAGAGTAGTGAAATAGATGTCCTGATCCTTCTGACTGTTATTCTGGGAGGTTACCATACGAATATGTTTGGACCTCGTCTAGGTCTAAGGACTGTTTTTGGTTAGGTAATGACAGGCCCACTTTCACAGACGACACCTTGAGCAGTCTTCTCCTTTACAAATTAAGTTTCTATTTCGGAAAACTTGACTCTCCTTCAACCATGTCTTCTGCCATAGCTCTTCAATTCCGAGTTCTCGACAGCAACACTTCGAAAGTGAGTGTAGGTCAAATATATCTGTTCATCAATGAATGAAGAGTCTGAAAAATGCCGTTATCAGAAGGAAGCAATCCTACCAGAAGCAGAGGAGCCCACGGTCTCCAGAACTTCCGGCGATTTTTGCGACATCCAGAGAGAAACGGTTGCGTGCGATACTTATAAATAAGTATTGCGCCAGCTGCTTGCGTCACGAGCACTCCGTCGCTGCAGCAAGGGACGGTGCAAAACGTAAGGCCAGGATCGCCACAGCTTCGTTCGTCTCCGCCTAAACTTCCAAAGATCGTAGCTCCGCTGAGGGCCTTAACACAACAGAAGTTCTTGAGCAATACACCTACACCTCACATAATTTTCGCTAAATTTCACTTAAATTGCATCTTCACTCGTTCGATACTAAAACATTATAATATACCGAAAAAAAAATAATTTTTACAAATATATAACGGTAAAGCGGTTAAGTGCGAAGTTGACTGCCAAAAAATTGAATAATATCAGATTTTCTTATTAAACATAATTCTTTAGTGACGCAATTGTGTGTTATTCGCGGAACTACCAAAAAGTTTTAGGAGTTTAACTGTTATAACTTCTGAGATCGATGCGCTCAAGCATACGAATGGACGGACAGACAGACGTACAGAGCTAAATCGACTCAACTCGTCGCCCTGCTAAGGAATATATACTTTATGGGGTTTACAAAGCATCCTTCTGCGTGTTATACTCTGATTTTCTGTTTTCCGTTTAATGGGTTCAGGGTATACAACAAAAAACGGATCGGTCAACTTACTAAACTTTTAGCAGAAAATTAACTGTAGCGAAGAGGGCATAGAGACGATCATCGGCGAAAATAGTAAATCTGAGAGGTGGTCGCAAAGAAGAAATGTTCCAGTGCTTCTACACCTTTGCTAAGTATATTTACTATCGTTGATCTTTAATACATACATCTTTTAAACATACAAACATATAATTTATATAAAGTTATAAAGTAATTTGAAAGCCGAACATTTGCATTTGGTAGATCTTGTGAACTGCACACACCTACATAAATGTGTTTGATTGTGTGTACGCATGGGACGCGATGCTCACAAAAATTGTGGGGTAACGTAGAAGCATTTGTGAGCCTTTGTGCCTGAGTATGTGTATGCATGGGAAATGAACATTGGCGTGTGCCTACCACAACTTAGAATTGTGTGAATGATTTTGGGTTCGATTAGTTGAGTCGCGTTTATATTTAAGTGTCTGATTTTGTTTGAATGATCGTGGGTTTGCCTATCATAACGAATTTTTTTTTAATGTAATACCTGATTGAGCCCAGTGGGCAAAATGGGATGCGATTTTCGAACCCGTGCACTTGTGCATACAGATTCAGTTCAATTTGAGCCTTTTAAAAATATGCATATGTATGTAGGTCAAATGGATCATACTAACTATTTAGTAATTTAGGTAAAGCTAAATTAAAAATGATTCCACAATATTACATTTGAATCAATAAATACATTAAATTATGACCATTTGGCTGCCTGTGTATTTAATCTTGGTGCCTGGCTCTGGGCTCTGTGCGCTTTCTATGCTCTCTCAAATAAATATGCATGTATGTACACTGCAAATGATGCAAATATCAAAGTCATTAATGCAAAAAAAAAATTTTTTTAAATAGGAATTTGTTTAATAATAGTTCATAAATTTAAGTATAAAAATAAAAAACATGACATAACATAAATATTTAATATGTAAACACAATTAACAAAATTAAGAGCTCGTGGCAGGCACAAGCCAATATTCACTAATTATGACATACGTACAAACATACAATATACCACTGGCACCAATACTAGAGTTTAGACACAGCAACATACATAAATGTTCATACATGCAGTACGGGACCGTAACGGACTATTGCCGAAAACATATTCATTACGTGCACTAGCGCTGTCATACCCTACCCACAAATAATCATAAAAACACTTACATTTTACATGAGCATGGCAGCCCTTTGAAGAGTTCAATAGTCTATAAGCTCTATAATAGTAGAGCTTCGCACACAGGCAGCCAAATGTTCATACATGTTTCCAGAGACTGCAAGTGTGTGTGTGTGCATGCCCGTCGCGAAATAATATTCTTTATGCGCATCAACGCTTTCATACCCTTCTCACAAATAATCATCAAAACGCTAATATTTTGTGTGTATGAGCGTGGCAAACGCCTTTAAGATTTCGGTATACTCTTCACTCAAAAGGAAAGAGCTGGGATCGTCGCTAAAAATTTCAATTTTTGTGCGCTGCTGAGTTCGATGATTTGAGAGACCATAGAGAGAGAAGAGAGAGATAGAGTGAGAGAGAGAGAGTAGGAAAAATAGCACACAGCCATGCTTCATATAAAAAGTGACCATTCGGCCTGAGCGCTCGCAGCGCACTGATTTCGTCGCGCGAACTTTTCATTGCCCGAGCCAGTAGGTACCAAGCCGAGCAAATACGAAGTTAGATGGTCCCTGCTAGATAGATTTTCGGCGTTGAAAAACTTTGTTCTACATGTCCAGTCTATGTGTTGTATGGTTAGTGCTTGTACTGCGTATGGTATACATGAGTATGCATACAAAATTTCAAGGGTGTATCGACTCAGCGCGTCGCCCTGATTAAGAATATATGTATATACTTTATGGCGTCTACGATGCTTCCTTCTGCCTGTTACATACTTTTCACAAAACCATTTCCCATTTGCCAAACTGCATAGTTCGCTTGCAAAAGCTTTGCACATATGCATTATGCTATATCCAAATGCTTTGACTTGGATGAATAACAACACTAATTTTTTTTGTTACATAAGTAACCATGATTTAGTTTAAATGGTTTGCGATGGAAAATACTACTTTCCGTTTTTATTTTGTCAAAAAATAAAGCTTAATGTGTATGATAAAAATGTATAAAGATTTCATAATTCTAATCTCGTCTTAGCGTGTAGACGTGTTTCTTTTTGTATTCTAAAAAAAAAAAACTTAGCCACGCCTCTATTAAAAAAAATGTATAAATATATATGTTACCTTTAAACGTTTTTCTGGTTTCTTTTTAATTTCAGCCACAACTGAGATAATTTCGTGACGGTTTTTTGTTACTCTGTTTTCTTCGGAAATATTGCAAATTATTCGCGTTAAGTTGTTGTCGATTTCATCGGTCCATGCATATTTAAGTACCTGATTTTGTTTGAATGACCGTGGGTTTGCCTATCAGAATGAATTATTTTTAAAATGTGATACTTGATTGAGCGCAGTGGGCAAAATGGGATGCGATTTCCGAGCCCGTGCACTTGTGCATGCAGATACAGTTCAATTTGACCCTTTTAAAAAGATGCATTTGTATGTAGGTCAAATGGACTACACAGTAATTTAAATAAAGCTAAATTAAAAATGATTCCACAATATTACATTTAGGTCAATAAATATATGAAATTAGTAAATATATAAAAATTCATTCTGATAGGCAAACCCACGGTCATTCTAACAAAATCAGGTACTTAAATATATACGCGATTCAGCTATTCGAACCTAAAATCGTTCACACAATTCTAAGTTGTGGTAGGCACACGCCAATGTTCATGTCCCATGCATATACACATGCACATTCTACGACACTCAATCAAACGCATGTATGTAGGTGTGTGCAGTTCACAAGATCTACCAAATGCAAATGTTCGGCTTTCAAATTCCTACAGGCAGCTAAAGACTCGCACACAGGCATATAAATGCTCATACATGTAGCAAGGGACTGTAAGTGCGTGTATGCATGGTCGTCGCGAAGAATGATCTCTATGCGCACCAACGCTTTCATACCCTTCCCATAAATAAAAACGAAAACGCAAATATTTTGCATGAGCATGGCAAACGATTTGAAGAGTGCGGTATACTCTTCACTCAGAAGAGAACGCAAGGGTTCTAGCTGCGAAGAAATTTCAATTTTTGTGAGCTGCTGCTCGTGCTCACATGCATGCATACATATACATATTTGAGAGAGCAGAGAGCACAGAGAGAGAGAGAGCAAGAAAAAAAATTGAGCATAGGGTCACTTTATTTCAAATGTCGACCATCTCGGTCGAACGCTTGAAGCGAAATGATTGTGCTGTCGTGAATTTTCGTACGCCGAGCCTAAAAGTAAAGAGCCGAGCGAATACGAAGTTGTGTGGGGTTGCCTGCCCCAAAAAAAAGTTGGACAAAATCTTTCTTCAGCGTGTCCAGTCTATGTGTTCTATGGTTAGTGATTATATCTTATATATATTAATAAACACTGTTCATATGTATATGGAATTCGAAGTTAATCGACAATCGGAGTCTGTGTTCCATTCCACTTCATATCGAGTATATCAAGGACTATTTGCCGTCATTATTTTGAGATTGGGTTGTTGAGCAATCAACAGTAAAGTGAACAGTTATGTTGAAAATGTTTAATAGTTAAAACTAAAATATATTAAAATATTATCCTCTGTCTAATGTTTGAGAAAATATTAATGAAAAATATAAGTCTGAAGATATCAAATATTTGATTTGTACGTACATACTTGCAATTTTATTTTGAACATTTCAGTGATATGCATACTTAATAAATACATTTTTATAAAATTTCTTTAACGACAGGACGAATTATATACTTAGATTATTATTTAAAAGAATGAACTGTAAATACTTCCAGATTTTATTTGCTATATATGTATGAGCATATAATAACTAAATTTGTACATACATATGCACAGCGATAACGAATGACAGTAAGTATGCATATGTGAATCATTTTCATATACATATATGTATATATATGTTGTATGTTATTTTGTTGTCTTATGACATTGTATTAATATGTCTTATGTATTGTATTAATGCATAGACCGAAATAATGTGAATTTCCACTATTTGTACAATCAAAGAGTAAATTTAAATCAGGTGTCAAAATTAAATAGATTGGATTCCTATCTTAAATTTGTATGTTAAACTATCTGTAAACAGTCTAATGTTGACAGCATAAATATTTGATGAAATAAAATGTGTAGAGTGAGTGTCATTGAAAATCGTACACCTATGAAATATGCATTCCTTAGAGAATCAAAAATATATAAAATTATTAATAAATTAACATCGGTTTATTGATATGTTTGTCTCATATTAAAATAAAATAACGAAAATTAAGTAAAAAATATTACAAAAAACATTGCATCTTCAGATAAAAAAATTGTATCGTTCAACGAAAATCGTACAGCTAAGTTTCTTTAAAAGGAATAAGTTTAAGAATAAATGTCATTTATTTTAGTATTTTTGTGATCAGCACCTTGGGCATTTTTAAGCAATTCAATTCAATTGAGTTCACCAGGTTTCTAAAAGTTTCCATACTTACAGTATTGTCCATTAATTGTTTGCAAAACGAAAAAAGTCATACAAATTCAACTTTATCATCCTATTTTATTAGGAAAGGAACATTTTCTCAGAATTTTTTTTTACATTATTATTTATTATTTATTATTTACATTATTTTTGGCTCACGAAAATCCATAACAGAAACAATAAGAATAGCAACAAAAACACACAAGATAATTCAAAACAAAAAAGAACAGCAAATATCAGCTGTCTATTAATTGTTTGCAAAATGGAAACATTAGTTGAAAGAAGACGGGAAAAAGGTAATGGTAAACGCACCGATGACAATTTGATGCAATTAGTGTATTTTAATTATATCAAAGGAAAGACCATCAAGGAATTAGCTGAAATGTTTAATGTTAAGCTTAGAACAGTTTATAATATTATATATATTATTAATCGGGCAGAAAAAGAAAATAGACTGGTACTTAATAGCTCTAAAGGCAGACCAATCCCTCTCTCGACGGGATTGCTCACGAATCCTAAAGACAGTGGGAAAATGGGAAATCAGGGTATAATGGTTTTGTGAAAAGTGTGCATCGCAGATCCCATAAAGTATATATATTCTTGATCAGGGCGACGAGCTGAGTCGATTTATCCATGTCCGTCTGTCCGTCCGTAGGAGATCTTAAAAGATATAAGAGCTAGAGACTTGTAATTTTGTATGCATACTCGTGTATAGCATACGCAGTACAAGTTTTTTTTTCGATAACTCATCCGATTTCTATTTTATCGAGAATAATCGATAAATTGATATTGTTTATTCAGCGTAATTTTAATACTTTTAGACCTGGAGACTTCAGATTTGGTGTGTACAATACGCAGATTTTGTAGATTTTGGATACCACGCCCCTTTCGCCCCCATTTTGTAAAAAACGTATTTAAAGTAGTACAGACGTGTGCTTAAGAATGTATATACATTTGCACATTTTAATCACATTTCAAAGTTTCATGAAGATAGTCTTACTACAAGAGAAATTATTGAGCAACGAAATACTCATAGCAGCGCAGTCGCTGCTTACTGCGCAGTTAGCAGAGCACGTGCGTGAATATCAGAGCCTTGTAGGGATCAGGGTGTCTCTTAGTCTAGCAGTCTCGACTAGAGCTTTTTCACTTATTAGAAAGTCCCGTAATGTTTCCAGAAAAATCCAGTTTACCATTGCAACGTTTGAAAATTTTAGAAGCAAATTGCTTGTAATTTCTTCCTATTCTTATTATCACTTTTGTTGATTTTTGGGCTTTGGCGGAACCACAATGCCATGCAAAGACGCCGAGGTCTCCAAGCCGACTCATAAGCATAATTACTTCACTTTTGCGAGTGAGTATAAGAAATAATAATTATGGTGAGAAGAATTACTATATATGTATTAAATATTAAACTCAAAGCAAGAGTCTAGACTTGGAGATACCAGAACTGATATTCCAATCATTCTGCCATCCGTTTACAAAAATCATATGCACCATACAAAAACATGCATCCACATAACCACGCGCTCTACTAACTACGCAGTTAGCAGCGACCTTTTGGCTATATTATGAGAATTTATCGAAAAATATGATATGGTATATTAATGCATTATTAAAAAAAAACAAGAACTTTCCAGTCAGGCGTTACCAACCGTAGAATACTCATTCACAGTCCGTATACATGATATTATGTTCTTAAATCGTACTTTGAATTTTCTTTACCATATGGCGTCCTAAGTATAATGTTATTTCGGTTTAATTATTATGTATGCGAGTGACGCGGTGGCGCTGTAAGCAGTGGCGCAGGCTGTGTTTATTTTAGGTATTTTGGTTGTGGTGCGAGCTCAAATCCCGCAGGCGTGGCAGACACTATAAATTATATATATTCTTGATCTGGGCGACGAGCTGAGTGGATTTAACGCGTCGATCTCAGAACATATGAGAGCAAGACACTTCAAATGTTTTTTAAATGTCTGTATATTGAGCATATCAAGTTTATCACTAAAAAACGGTAACCCGTCCCGTTATTTTGTTATCGATTAAAAAGCTTATCGAAAACAAGTTATAAATTATATCTCCTACATCTTTAAAGCTAGAGTCTCCAAATTTTAAATATAGATTCAGCGGATTTTTATAGAGTTTTGATTTTTGTTATAATTTACCGTCCGCTTCTATATCTACCACCTCACCACTACATTTGTAAAAGGCGTATTTCAAATACTAGAGACTTGTGCTTTGACAACTGCATGCAGCTTAATGTTATAATATCTGAAAGTTTCATGAAGATAGTCAATCGACAAGGAAAGTTATCAATTAAATTCCCATAGTAAGACCGCACTGTAGCACTTGCGCGTCTACGCGTGCTTGCATATGTGTGTTTGTGTGTCTCTTGTGTAAGCAGCAAGACACGAAGAATTGTTGAAATATCAGTTCCTGGAAGGGTTCAGCGTTCTAGCTTTAAAACTAAAATATACGGTTTTATCCGATTTGCCACGCCTCCAATGGGCGTGGATATATCCATCATAGCTTTTGATTTTGGGTGGTAAACAAGAATCTGCATTCAAAATTTCAGCATTCTAGCCCTCCAACAAATTAATATGATTTCTGGAATATCGGAAAATGCATTTTCCGATCTACCACGCCACTAGTAGGCTATATACACGAGTATGTTTTCCAAATTTCAAGACTCTCGCTTTAATAACGCCGAAAAAAACTGCGTTCACACGGACACACGGACGGAGGGACAGACGGACATTCACAAAACCAATATACTTATTTCACTTTCGTGAATAAGTATAAAAAAGATACCTCTGCAAAGAGCTGATTGGAAATCATTCAGCACTTCTTTTATGCACATATACGAAAATATCTGCACTTATACATGCACATGCATCCATAAATTTATCGATTATTCTCGATAAAACATGTATACCCGTTGTATACATGTAAAATGTTAAGTCTCTAGGTTTAATATATTTTAAGTTCTTGGCGTTCGTACTGACGGACGGACATAGCTATATCGACTCAACTTGTCGCTCTGGTCAAAAATATATATTATCTATGGAGTCTGCCTTCTGATAAATTTTCATAAGTCCGTTGTAAGTTTATTTCCCATTTTCAATGGATTCAGGGCATGAAAACAATAAATACAAGACATAAGCTTAGGGTAAATTCCAGCTTTTGAATTAAGATACCATGATTTATGGAATCAAATCAGTTGTCAGTCAACATCGAAACTAATTTTATTTATTTAATTTTTTTTTCAGAAAAAATGGCGACTACTTTAAACAATAGTGTTGCTGACATGACAACAATAAGCGAAATAGACGAAAATGGAATAAACTATAATCTAAGGCTTCGATACTCTAAAGATATAATATATGCATCCTTTTTAAAACTAATTAGTACATTCCATATTATGTATTTATATATCTTATATTAAGGGAATTAAAAACGAGGAAAGCTTATAACTGGAAAAATTGACATAAAATAATTCGATTTACACCTTACACCAATTTTAGAAACATTTCTATAACACAATATTTACATAGCACACCATTTACATAACACTTAATATTTGTGTACTCTTCGTCGCCGTGGCACGTCCTGTCCGTCGATCTGTTCGTCTGTTTGTGCGCCCGTCTGCCTCTCGATAACCATTATAGTTTCTTATGGCTTTCTAAATACAATTATAAAAATATACATCCCACAATTTTATAGCTAGACTCCCTAGATTTTGGATTACATTTTTGGGTATATACAGTGACGAACTAAATTATTGGCACAGCAAGCTTTTTACATATTATGGCAATTTTTTAAGTCTTTTTAAATGCTTTTCTATTGAAACAAAAAATTATCCAAATAGAATAGGGTATTTATTAAATTATAAAAAATATTTATTAAATTTTAAAATTAAATAGCCAAAAATAACCCAAATTTGGCTGAGCAAAATTATTGGCACACACAAAAAAAAAAAAAAAAAAAAAAAAAAATTAAAACAGAAATATTATGGAAAAAATGAACTAAAATTAAAATTAATATTTGGTATGTAACTCTTTAGCTTTAATAATCGCGCATAAGCGGTTTAGCATTGGATTAACATCTTCACTAATTTTCTGCTATTTGTCAATAAGAGCTAGTTATAGGTCGGCTCGGTTTGTTGTTATTGCCCGTTTGAAGATGCGCCCATCAAATTCTTCCCACAAGTGTTCAATTGGATTTAGGTCTGAATATTGTGGTGGGACATGGGCGCGCTTTGTATTCGGCCTTGTACAGTACTCTACGAATCGTCATTGGTTGCACATCCTTCTCCATTTCCTTTTCAACCCTAGCAGCAATCTGTGTGGGTGTTATTTTGGGATTCACTTGCACCTTTATAAGGATTTTCCTGCATTCATGGCTGTACAACAAAGTTGGGCGACCTGTATGTTTTGAGCTTTGCAGGTTGCGAGCTCCCTTGAAGCGCTTCCCGATGCTTCACATTGGCTTCTTTCCATTATCTCTCCTATTTCTGCATAAAAATTTTCTTGATCGTGCAAATGCAGGATAATTTTGCAGGATTAAATTTTCTATATTAGAATTCAAATTTGCGATGTTTTAAATAAAAGAACATAACAGATGGTAAAATTGCCAATAAAAAATTTGCCCAATCGGTCAAATTGTTCAAATTGTTGCTCGCAAAATTAAGTTTTTTTTTTGGTTATTTAATTTAAAAAAAATGTACGTTGAAGTTTTTTGAATTTTTTTTTTTTTTTTTTGTATAGTTTAATGAATACCCTATTATATTTTTTAAATTTTTTGTTCATTTAAAAAAACACGTTTAAAAATACTTACAAAATTGCTATGAAGTGTAAAAAGTTTGCTGTGCCAATAATTTAGGTCTTCACTATATAATTTTCTTATGTATATGTAGATAAAAACCTGTTTTATTAAATTTCATTAAATAACTAAAATTTTCCCTATAAGTGTGTACACATAGGTTTGTATTTGCTAGATTGCGGTACATATATACATTTTAGGTTTTTTACTTGTTATTTCTTTGAGCATACATTATATACATGCTTATATGCTTGTTTTTAATCAGATTATAAAAATTTCGAATATAAAAACATGTTTCACAGGTTAGCCAACTGAATACCTAAACAAAACTCATGTTTCTAAAAAAAAGAAATTGTTCCCGCAAGTTCTGGACTTTGCTTCGCCAATACTGCTTTCGTTTTTAATTTAATTTGTTAATTTAATAAACATCCAAGCTTATTCAAATATTGCCTCTATAGAAAACAGAATTAAAAGTATAAAATTGTGATGAATTTGGGGTAGTTCATAATTTTATCAATATAATTGTATTAATGCTAAATCGATTGAAATTTGTCTTTGATTATGAACATACACTGAGAAGCTAAAGTCACCCAATATATTTTTACAAAAACAAAATAGGTCCGTAAAATTAATTGTCAAAAAATGTTTTTAGAGCTTGAAAAAATATTCTCTTAATAATCATTTAAATAAAGATTTCAGTTTTTAATAATGTACTAAATTTTACCATTAGCCTCAATTAAAATTTTACTATTATTTAAATACTATTTATAGATAGTAGAATATTTTTATTAGCCTTCATATTTATGGACCTCATTATGGACACGCCTTCTTATGGAATATTTACACAAAACCCTGATTTCCTATTTTCAATATAGTACATATATCATCAATATAGTATATATAATTATTTTAGCATTTTTTTTTATAGTTTGAAGAATTATATATTTTAATATAAAAATATACATTTAATAAAAATATAAATTTTAATTCAGAAAAATAACTTAGACCATTGGTAACTCTTAACATACAATTTTAGACATACTCTGGAACAATATTAATCGCAGTAAATCCATACAAATGCATTAACATTTTTAATAAGGTAATATTTCTATCTGTTAAGGTTAATTAATGAATAATAATAAATTTATTATTTATTGTTATTATTAAGACAGCATCAGTCTTTTTATATTAAAATTCAGTTGAATTATGTTGTATACTGGGTGGCTGAAATAAGCTTTTCTATATCGTCAAAAAGTATCTGCAGTCCACAAGGTTAATCAACATAAAATCAAGTGTTTTTACAACTACCACAGGCAGGTAGCGTTTCACAAAAATTTAGCAATGAACTATATATTGAGATTCGTTATGATCATATACATTTTCATAACACTTTTTTTTAAATCTATAAATATTTTATGTTTGTTGTCGATTAAAAACCTTAACAAAAATTAGTTATAAAAGCGTGATTCAAATGTATGTTGTAAAATTTCAAATTTTGTTATTGTTATTAAACTATTAACTGCCAAACACTCAAGGCTTCAGGGGTTCTCGAGAAGTTTCTTACATATTTATTTATTACTTACACGTCATGCGACTTTCGACTTTATGAGGAATGTGCATTCCTGCTAAGGGCGCCAGTTAAGCGTAACCTCACTAAATCATTACTATTCAGCTTGATTCAATGAAATAATATAGTTTATATACTACTGAATAAATTGGTAACAATTTGATATAAACTATCTAGTTTGAACTAAACCATATAGGCCTGTCTATTTGTAATTTTTCCTCGATGTCTGACTCCGCCTTAACTTTAACTTGATCTCATATCATTGTCAACTCGTTTGATAAAAAACATTAAGATTACCTAACTGATTAATTTTATTAATAAAAATCTTTATTAAGGATTATGTTCAGCAATATCACACTGCCAAAATGGGTTCATTAGATCCCCATGTTTTTGCGTTAGCTGAAGCTGCCTATAGAAGCATTGTTGAAGAAAAAATTAATCAGGTAAATGGTGTTTATTTTAATATAATATATTTTTACATTTTAAAACTTTGTCATGCCCTAATATTCATTGTACCTTTAGAGCTTTGTTTTTAGATTAAGAGTTCTAATCATAAAAATGTGAAAGAAGCATTTTTGGCTATTAAATTTTATTTTTGCTAGTAATTATGTATTCAACTATCATTATGTATACGACTATTTATATGTAAAGTGTACTATTAAAGTCACCGTATGCCCGTTACATATTTTATAAACTCTCTGTAACTTCGTCAAATTAATAGTACACAATTACTACAAATTACTACTACACAGAAGTACAGCAGTATTCAGGACAAGGAGATTAAGCGTCACACAATGCTGCATTACAGGGTTTTGCCCATGTAGGCTTGAAAATATCTTGAGGCAATAAATAATGATGTATTTGCTTCGTTGAGCTGCACTTTATTTAATATTTCCAATTCCATATATTGCCCCAGTTAATGCTCGTTGTCCTGTTTTCAGCGACGAAACAAAAAGAAAACCAAGAGCTTGTTTTTTTGACGAGGCGATGTATAGATTGAAATTTTATCTTCTCTCGCACGCTTCTAAAGTTGTACCTTCACGATGCCCGCGCTGATGCGCTAGGTATCGAGTTTATATACAAAAATCTATGACTAATCCCGTTATTTTGTTATCGATTAAAACCTTATCGAAAACCAGTTATAAAATTTATTTCCTACATCTTTAAAGCTACAGCACTAACCAATAACGCATAGACCGGAATCGCAGTGTAAAGCTTTTTGCACACTGTATTTTGAGCATTGAAACCTCAGACAACTTCGTATTTACTCGCCTCATTACTTTTAAGTTTGGGCTACAAAAATATGTGAAAGCACAATCATTTCGCTTCATGCGCTCGACCAAGATGGTGGACATTTGTAAAAAGTGCATCTATGCTTAATTTTTTTTCTTGCCTCTCTCTCTCTTTCTCTTTCAAATATGTATATGTATGTATGTATGCATATGAGCAGAAGCAGCAGTTCACAAAAACTCAAATTTCTTCGCAGCAAGAACCCACATCTTCCCTTCTTATTGAAGAGTATACTTAACTCTTCAAATCGTTTGCCATGATCATACAAAATATTTGCGTTTTCGTTATTATTTGTGGGACGGGTATGAAAGCGTTGGTGCGCATAAAGATCATTTTTCGCGACGAGCATGCATACACAGACTTACAGTCCCTTGCTACATACATGAGCATTTATATGCATGCGTGCGAAGGTCTTGCTGCCTGTAGGAATTTTAAAGCCCAACATTTGCGTTTGGTAGATCTTGTAAGCTGCCCACGCCTATAGGTTTATTGTGTGTACGCATGGGACGCGATGCTCACAAATTATTTAATGCTCAAAGAAAGTGTGCGAAAAGCTTTAAACTGCGTATTCGGTCTATGTGCCCAAATTCACCCCTTTCCCTCACATTAGTAAATGGCGTATTTAAAAATACTAAAGACTTGTGATTTTTCAAATACACTCCTTTAATGTTATAATCACGATCTAAAAGTTGTATGAAGATAGTTTATCTATAAAAAGTTATTAAACAATAGTAAGCCCGCACTGCAGCCCATGTGTGTTTATGTCTGCGTACCAAATTGTGTCTGAACGTGTGTGTGGGCAAGTGCTGTTTCATGTGTAATTAGAAAACAAACTTAAAAGCATTGAAATATCAGTTCCTCGAAGGGCTCAGGAGATCTCGTAGTCGACACGAAGACGACGAAGTTACAGCGCGTTTCGGGAAAATGTATACAGGATATCATGACTCAACTACCACTCTGTATGCTCGTAAATACAGTCTGTCAAGAATGAGTTGGCACACTGCAAAAAAATTTGATTTTTTGACTTTGGATGCAAATATCTAAGTAATTAATGCATAAAAAAATTTGTTTTAAAATAGGAATATGTTTAATATTATTTTATTAATTTAAATATAAAAAAAAAGAAACATAAAATTCAATATGTAAAGAACAAATCAACAAAAACAAACATCACTCATAAATAACAGTGTCAATAATGTGTTGGCACACTTACACTCTATGCATCTTAATTTAAAATTAAATCTAAATTATGAATAATTAACAAAATTTAAATATTTAGTGTGACCCCCTTGGGCATTTATAACATGCTTAAGGCGTTTTTTCATCGAAAAAATAAGTCTTTGAATAAAATCAAGAGGTATTTTGTCCCACTCTTGAATTATAGCAGATTTTAGTTGTGTGCGGCTCTTAGGATTTGTTTTTCCAACTTTTTTCTTCAAGTATGCCCACACATGCTCAAGGTCCGGGCTCTGGGGGGGTGTGTCAATGACTTTGCCACAGTTGTAAAGTAGCCAAGTGCGAACATTGATCTCTTTATGTTTACAATCGTTGTCTTGATAGAACTTAAAATTTGGCTTGTTGCCATTCATAAAGCCAAACCTAGCCGCACTTGCTCTCAAATTAGTTTTCAAAATTTGGAGGTACTGCTCCGCATTCATTGTGCTTTCAATGAATGCAATTTCTCCGACTCCTTTGCTTGATATACACCCCCATATCATAATCGATAATTTGCCAAATTTAACAGTCGGAATTAAATTTTTCATATCAAGAGCCGTCAATGGCTTGCGCCATACCCTGGGAGGACCATCGTTATAATATTGCATAATTTTTGTTTCGTCACAAAATATGACATCGTCCCAATATTCTGCAGGGTGACTAACCATGTTAACAGCAAAATTTAAGCGCTTTTCAATATTTATTTCTGATAACAAAGGCTTTTTCCGTGCTACCCTCGAACTGTACTCATGGGTTATGAGAGCTTTGCGTACCGTTTCATGTGAGACATCTATGCCACATTCTTCCTTAAGCTCTTTGGCAAGACTTCTAACAGAAATATGCGGATTAGCGTTCACTTTTCTTAGAATAAGCCGCTCCACTCGGCCGGTTATCTTATTTTTCGGCCCTCCTCCCGTCTTTAAAAGCAGCCTGTTTTCTTTTTTGGCCCGGCTTATGACATTATACACCGTTCTCCTGGGTACAGAAAACATCTCCATCAATTCTGGAACGGATTTGCCCATCTCATGGTTGTAGTAGATGAGCTGCACCATCTCAAAGCTCAATCTCTTTCCAGGCATATTTAAAAAATATTATATGCGTTATAAAATGCGTAACTAGCGAAAGTCGTTATTCAAATGGCCAGAAATGTACAAGAAAACGATCATAGATGCATAGAATATGAACAGATACCGTTACTTCCAAGAACGCGTGCACAGCAGATGTGCAAAACGGTCAGTGCCAACACATTATTGACACTGTTATTTATGGGTGATGTTTGTTTTTGTTGATTTGTTCTTTACATATTGAATTTTATGTTTCTTTTTTTTTTTATATTTAAATTAATAAAATAATATTAAACATATTCCTATTTTAAAACAAATTTTTTTATGCATTAATTACTTAGATATTTGCACCCAAAGTCAAAAAATCAAATTTTTTTGCAGTGTGCCAACTCATTCTTGACAGACTGTATATTAAGTTGTCAATTTCATTTGCCTCAGTAAATACATAATAATATATGACTTTCCCACTGTAAAATATTTTTTGTAAACAAATTCTGTTATTCATTAAATCAGACTCTTGTTTTTAAGAAAACTAATTAAGTTTATTTTTAATGTTAATTGTAAAATGTTTAGTCCTGCCTTATTTCTGGAGAATCTGGAGCTGGAAAGACAGAGTCAACAAAATTTGTTTTACAATACTTATGTGCAATCACATCTAATGTTTCGTCTTGGATTCAACAACAAATATTAGAAGCGAATACCATATTGGAAGCATTCGGTAAATAAAATTATTCTAGTTAGCTAATTAAAGGCGAATATAAGTATAACAAATAAGACGGATTTAGTCCAATGAAACCTATTATTCGCTGAACCCATTGAATATGGGAAGGTTTTGTTAATATGTTGTAATAGACATATTATAATGAAAATATTATAGTATATGTCTATCTGTCGATCTCAGAAGGAGCCTCTAGCTGGGCTGGCTTTGTCTGTATATCAGGCGCAGATCAAGTTAGTTTGAAAAATATCTAACTATACTGTCTCAAATTTTTCACCACTTTTTCAAAAAAAATATTTCAAATACTTAACAAAATTTGAAGGTTGATAGTTTGAAGATAAACATGCGTGATTTTTATAGTGTTTTTTACCCATTACAGATGTTTGTTTGTCACGGTATAATTGTTGTGTCTGAAACATGATTTATATTCTTGATCAGGGTTACGGCCTGGGTAAGAGAGACTTGAAAATTTTCATGATTGATCGTGTATATACGCAGTACGAATTTATTTTATATTTATTTATTTTATACTTTGTCGATAACTTATCCCATTTATTTTTAACCATAATAAACGATATTTACTATATATACAGATCCATGTAACGACTACAAAGATTTTGTAAATTATATATTTTGGAGTCTTAGCCCCTTTCGCCTCAAATTTGACAAAACGTATTTGAGGTACTAAGGGCTGGAACAAAAGCTCTGAATGTTTTGTAAACAGTGAATGATTGGACTTATACAACAAATAAGTTATCATAGCAAAACCCAAATGTAGCACAAGCGCAGGCGCTTCTAACTGTGCAGATAGCGGAACGCGTGCCTATCTGTGCGTACGAATGTATGTATGTGTGCATTTTTATGTGCCTGGATTGCAAATATTATAATTATTGGAATATCAGCTTTTCAGGGTTGAGAGACTAATGAATATCGAGCTCAATTAAAAATATCATTTCAATAAAAAGAAGTAAGTCAGTCTCGGGAATACTCGACTACGAGATCTGAACGCAGCAAAGAGTTGTTCTTCTGTCCGTCCGTCCGTCCGTAGACCTCAGAAGATATAATAGCTCTTTTATACCATACGCAGTACATGTTTATAATATTTTTTCGATAACTCGTCCGATTAATTTTATCGAGCATAATCGATAAATTGATTTTGTTTATTCAGCGAAATTGTGATACCTTTAGACCTAGGACTTCAGATTTACTGTGTACATAAATCTGATCAATACGCAGATTTTGTAATTTATAGATTTTGGATACCACGCCCCCTTCTCCCACAATTTGTTAAAAATTTATTTTAAGTACTAGAGATTTCCGCTTTGGAATTTATACACACTTGCACGTTATGATCACGTTCTGAAAGTTTCATGAAGATAGTCTTACCACAAGAGAGCTGCAGACACTGCAGCGCAACCCAAGCGCAGTCGCTGCTTACTGAATATCTGCGCCTTGTAGAAATCATGGTATCTCCTAGTCGAGCAGTCTCGATTAGAGTTTTCTTACTTTTTGTTTAATAAATTCTCTTGTAGTGGGACTATTTTCATCTAAACGTGAAGAAGGTATGTACTTGCCAAAGCAGAAGTTTCTACTACTTTAAATACATACTTTCAAATGTAGGGCGAATTAAATACAAATATTTAATCTTTTATGTTGAGCTGTAAATGCGAGTATATATTCGAAATAAAAAACTGTAAAAATCTGAACAATAACACATTCCAAATTTTGGGACTATATCAGTACATATAGTCTTTGCTAAGCGTAATCTCTATTCGTTAAGCTGCATTAATTTACGTTGTCGTACTGATCAAGAATATATATTTAATGGGGCCTGCCTCACTTCCTTTCAAATTCAGCGCTTTGCACAGCCAAAATAAAATTATTTTTATAAGAATGATTTTTTTTTTAGGTAATGCTAAAACTATTCGTAATGACAATAGTTCTCGGTTTGGAAAATTCATGCAAGTGTGCTTCAATGAGAAACACACAATTGAAGGTTGTGTAATACAAGATTATTTACTTGAGCAATCACGGATAACATTTCAAGGGCCAGGCGAACGAAATTATCACGTTATGTACCAATTAGTAGCGCAAGGACAAAAAAACAAGGAAATGCAAGAAACTTTTTACTTAAGACCTCCAGAATTTTACAGATATTTAAATACCTTCGAAGATATTTCAGTGGACATAAACTTAGAATCAAGGAAATTCAATGAACTTACAATGGCATTTACAGTATTGCAAATTCCACAGTCAGATATCGATTGTATTTTTAAAGTTTTAAGCTCTATATTATGGTTAGGTAATATCGAATTTATGGATATAGACGGTGAACGATGCGAGTTTTCGAAAACTGATGAAGAAATTATTGCCATATTATCTAAAATGCTGGGTCTCAGCACTGATGAGCTTAAAATGGTCCTGTTACTACGCCAGATAAACGTTCGAGGAAACATAACGGAAATACCATTAAAGCTCCATGAGGTAAGTGCACATATTATTTTTAATTATTAATTTGAACATCGATTCGTTAAATCAATAAATCTATTTCTATTATGATTCGTAGATGGCATATATATTATGAATATAAAATATATAAATATATATAAATATGTGTTATAAAGCTGTCTTTTTGTTGTTTCTTATTATTTTTTAAAAAACTTAGTCAATTTGACTTTTTTAGTGTATTTATGTGCCGATTTGAAGTCTATAGAAAACAAATCGGGCAGATTAAAAAACTTTTATGAATATTTTCACTAAAGAATTGCAGTCAGTATAGACAACAAATTTACGTCCTTGGAAATAATGTGTGAAGTCCTCGTACACTGGACTTTGGTAAGATCCGCTTGCCATATCTAGCAACACGAGGATTGACAATTTTTAGCTGATTTCATATGGATAGTAAAAATTATATCAAATTTTAATTATAGATTCAGATTATTTTTATACAATTTCGGTTTTCGTTATATTTTGGATACCGGCTCCAAATTTACCAAACTCCCCACTGAGGGTCAGATGCCAGTATAGCTAATTGTGAATGATTTGGAATTTTAAAAAATATGGCAAGTATTACAAAGGGTATGAAGATCATATTCTGAAAGTTTCATTAAATTCCGTGAACTCAATCGAGGTCAATAAATTAACAAAATGTTTGGCCAATTAACAAACGCACGTGCCGCAACCGCAACAGTTTTCCTATACGTTTGCACACATACATTCAAACTTATTCTAGCATATTCTTATAATCCATTGCGATTGAAGTGCTAGAACTCTCAACAGTTAGCTGTTAGTTTAGTTTAGATTTGCTAGATGTCTCGGCAATAGTGAACCTGTTTCAGTTTTAGCATTAGTCATGTTTTTTTAATAGTGTAAAAAGGTCGAACTTTACAGTTTTACAAATTGGTGCGCACGCTGATTGGAAAATAAACCGATCAATTTCACATACAGTTTTTTAAAACTTATATCTGTTTATGTCAATTAGGAAAAGAATAGTTCCAAAAGCACTTAAATTAATCAGCTTTTCCCCGACTTGGCCGTATTGAATAAACAAATATTTAATCATAATGCTTAAACTATATGCTATTAACATAAATTATGATACAGGATTGACATCGGGATTGCTCGCAGGCTAATCTACAGTAGGCGGAATTCCCAAATAAGTGGCATAAAGTCGATTAAATCGATATCGAGCTATTTAAACGAAATTTTAAGTTCATTTGACCACATCTACTCCAATAGCCCATATATTGCAACATAGCGTGCACGTGATCACAAAGGAAAATATCAGAGCTATAAAGATAGTATTGCAATTTTAATAGAAGGATAAACAAAACATGCAATCACACAAGGGAATCAAACTAACGATATCTATAATCATCTCATACGATGTCAGGTGTTATGTTAAAAACTTGCTATATATATTTTTTGTAATTATTAATTTGATAAAAATAAAACTCATTGAAAATACAATGTTTACTTTCATTAAAGGCCAGAGAAAATCGACATGCAATGGCAAGAGCTTTATACTCCAAAACTTTTACTTGGCTTGTAAATAAAATAAACATCTGTACAAGTCCTGGAAAAGATTTTAATCAATTTTTAGGAGTTCTTGATATTTTCGGATTTGAAAATTTTACAAGGAATTCATTTGAACAACTTTGTATTAACTATACTAATGAAAAATTGCACAAATTCTTTAATCATTACGTGTTTGCATTGGAACTTTCAATTGTAAGTATACAACAAAATTGAATACTTTTATAATATTAGACATTTTTTTATTTTTATTTTTTCACCAATATGAAATGATAAGTTTCCCGTTTGTCAAATTATAAAAGAATTTTTAATTTATTGTATCCTAAAAAAATAAATGTTTATTCTGATAATATTGGAGCTAAAATCTAAATTTCTCTTCTAGTATAAGCAAGAAGATATAAATTACACTCACGTTGAGTTTACAGATAACTCATTATGCTTGGAGCTTATAGAAAAACCTCCTCGATGCATATTTAAACTTCTTACTGAACAATGTCACATGCCAAAGGGATCAGATTCAGCGTATTTGAATAATCTGCATGCGGAATTCGAATACAATCCTATGTACATAAAGGGTTTAGATCGGCGCCATTGGGAAACAGAGTTTGGTATTAGACACTACGCAGGAAAAGTCATTTATTCAGTTGAGGGATTTGTTGATAAAAATCGAGATATGCAACAAGATGTTCTTTTTGATTATATGAGTCGCACTGAACACACATTTCTTTGCGATCTTTCTAAAAGCCAGGTAAGTTATTTAATAAAAGTTAAATGACTCATTTACAAAAGATTTAGTTGGGAATATCCAACTAAGAGATACACCAATTCATTCATTCAATATATTGGCACAGGGACGCTATTTACCATGTATTCACAAACACTCACAATTAAGAGTATGTCTCTATTTAAGTATAAAAAACGAAAACTATCAACGTATTTACTCGTTAGGTTCCAACTTTCAATATCAATATAGCGATTAATCAATGGCCATTTATCTGTATGTATGAACGCGTCGATTTCAGAACTTATAACAGATCGTAGGAGTTAAAATTTTTTAAAAGAAACAAATATTAAATTTAGTGTGTGACCAAAATTAGTTAAGCAGCGCCAAGCGTGCATAGCATATTCAATAAAATGCGATTTATTTTTTGTATATTTATTTCTTTTTTTATTTATTTATTTATTTATTTTTTTTATTTATTTATTTATTTTTTATTTATTTATTTATTTATTTTTTTATTTATTTCTTTCATTCCTTACCTTAACTATGAACAAGTAAAAAAAGACTGCTCGACTACGAAATCTCCTGAACCCTTCTAGGAACTGATATTTCAGCACTTATTTGTATATTTTAATTTAAATTGCATTCCTGTCATTTGCTTTTTAAATACATATGTATATATTTACCAAATAGAGGGTAATTATTTAATTATACAAAAAAAAAAAAAAATTATATATTATATATATATATATTTTTTTTTTGCTAGAAACTTCAACGGTCATTAAAAAAAAAATTAAATAACAAAAAAAAAAAAAATTATTGGCACACAAAAAAAAAAAAACAGAAATAGAATGAAAAAAAAGGTGTGCAACTAATAATTAATTAATGGTGTGCAACTCTTCAGCTTAAATAACCGCGGATAAGCGGTTTGGCATTGAGGTGACTCATTTTTTAATGACATCTTCAGTAATTTTTTGCCCTTCCACTGTGGTCCAGATTAAGTTTTTTTGGCATAAAGTCGAAAAATGGAGTTATATTATTAAAATTTTGGGTCAGTGTGACCACGCCCACTCTTGCCCTTGCAAACTAGAAGAAATATATTTTTAGTAGAATTAAAAGATACATATTTTTTTTTTGCTGTTCTATTTAATTATTAACTTATTTAGATTTCATTATCTTCTTCATCTAATTCAATATTATAACTATCCCTATCGTCAAAGAATCACACTGCAGTTCGTTTTCATTTGAAGCTGTACAAGATTTAGCACCTCTTGTGAAAATTTTGTTTTTTGTTTTTTCCCTTTCCTTTAAGGACATACTCGATAATAATGGATCCATGAATTTAAAGATCTGTGAAATATGTCAGTCATTGTATTGATCCAATTATTTTTTCTTGAATACGACAATCTGTCTTTTTTCTATATTTTATTGCGTGCTTCTGAAGCGTTTTCGCATAAGGATCCTAGTGGAACCAAACTGCAATTATTTATCTGGTAACTGTGAACTAATATTTTATGAATTGTTGGTGACATCGGATAACATGGATAGCCCCTCATATATAATATATAGTAGTTAGATGAAACGGCGACTAAAATGACGTGAAATTTAAATGAATGCAATTATTAAAATTACTGATTTTTTCATCTATTTCTTTCTTTGTCCCGTATTCAACATTGTTTTTGTTAATCTTCGTGTAAATCCAATCCGATACAGGTTGAATTTTTCGATTGTTGCTCCGCAACAAAAGTTCGTTGGTACTAAAAACGAACGTGTCTATTAGATATTAGTAAAATATGTGAAAAAGGGGGACGAAAGGGGATGAGTTTTTGGTTTCCCATGAAAGACAAAACTCACAAGTACCATCTGGACCAATTAGTTGCTTCCAGCATGGAACAGCTTATTAGTTATATTTCACGAAACACGGAGAACGCATGTTAATTTTCTAAAAAAATACACATGAATTGGACATTATACATAACTAAAATCCTTAAACTATACAAAAAATAAAAAATTACAAAGTCAACAATAAATTAACATCGAAAAATAGACTTTATGCCAAACAAACTAAATATGGACCACAGTGCATTCGTCAATAAGAGCTAGCTTTAAGTCGGCTCCTACTCGAGCAGTTTCGACTAGAGCTTTTTTACTTGTTTAATTTCGGCGTTTCGTGACTTTTTGTTTGATTGATCATATTTATTTTTCACCTTTTAATTTATGAAGCACATGTGCTGCACTTATCCAGGAATAGATTTTATAGATGATATTCACGTAATGATGTGTCGGGTTTGAAGGTTTTTAAATTGACTTTAAGCAAACCATTTCGTTATAGAAAGCTATTGAATTGAAATACATAAGGGTGTGTAGCCTGGTCACTTCTTGCGTAACTGTGCTGCAGGCGAAGTTTTTGCTCTGGGACTGGGCAGAGCGGTCAGTTACTTGATTAATGCTGGTGTAGAACGACTTGGTCCTTCAATACAGCCGTGCACACAATAGGTATTGGAAATTTTCTCTCTTCTATCCTTGGCAGAATGTTTGCCGGCAGATCTCTGTGTTTTTCTAAATTGACATTGTAGCCATTTGTTTACCCATTCAATTATTAGGCTTGAATCCTCGTGACGCTGTGGTTAATTTTAGTTAATATGCTATTTTATTTTGAAGGTTTTAGTTTACATTCAACGATAAAAATGTTATTAGTCAATGATTTTTAAATTTCTTATCTTCCGTATATCTAAAAACGTATAGTTAAATCGGTCCTCAGCTATCTCCTAGTTCGAAAGCCCGACTACAATACATACCATACTACTATTTAGAAAACTAATTAGCTAAATGAGATTACTTTTCTCTTTGCTTCACAATAACCATAATTATATTTTTATTATGTAAAGGATCAATCGTGCTCCAATTTAATACCTAACGTTTCAACCAACCAACGGGGTACAAGTAAATCGAAATCTACAGTCAGTGATCAATTTCGTCAACAATTGCAATCTTTAATTGATGTACTCCAGAATACAAAACTTTGGTAAGCTTTTATCAGGGATCGTAACGTAATTATAATGTTAAAGAATTATTCATTGAGGTATTTAAATCAAAATTGCATTTAATTGTTAAAATTAATTTATATGATTTAGTTCTTTTTTTTTTTAATAGAAATTGGAAGTAAAAATTGGTGACAGATGAAATTGCATCACATTCTGTGAAAACTTTTGAGCATTCAAAAAGCGAAAATGACACTTTACATCTGCCACCAATTTTTATTTTCCATTCCATTTTTATAATAAAAATTAATTAATAAAAATGCATATAAAAATTGATTCTGTTTTTGAATTTGAATTAAAAAAAATTTTTTTTTCTGCATTCTGCATTTTTCTTTGGGTTTTTGCCTGATTCAATTTAGCAAAAAAAATATTCACAACTTTTATTTGCGGCTCCTGCTTTATATTTAAGAGTATACTATTTTCAAAGTAATTTAGGTTAATTTTAGATTCAGTGCGCTTATACTTGTCAATCATAGTAGAGATCTTATCTATTTTTATATCTTGAACCCATTGAAAATCGGAAATAAGGCTTTGTTAAATGCATATAACATATATTATATATATTCTTGATAAGGGCGTCGGGCTGAGTCAATTAAGATATGTCTGTCTGTCTATCCATTTTTTTTTTTTCTTATCATTGTATTTCAGATTGAGTGCTCCCGTTATATTGTTATGGATTATATCTCCTACACTTTTAGAGCTTGACTCTCCAAATATTATTCATGTGTTCTCTATAAAATTTCGATTTTTTGTATAATCCAAAGTTTACTTATAGAGGTGAGGGGTGAATTATAACAAATATCTAAATTATATCAAATAAACACGTATCTATGTCTATTTTGACACTCCAGCTCTACTTATGTAGGAGAAGTTTTTTTCCACAGATGTTCGAAGCGGTTTTTAATTGCTAACAAAATAAATAAAAAAATAATCGAATTTGGGAAATAAACTTGATATGCGCGTGACACACACTAACATACAAAAAAGAAAATGCAAATCTCTAGACGGACGTACAAGGCTAAATCGACTCAGTTCGTCAAAGAGAGTTTCTATTAAATAATACAAATTATATCTTAATATTTTTATTTTTTGTTGCTGTTATTTAGAATTTTCAATTGGTTCAGAATATAAAAATTTATATAATATTACAATTTAAGAATTTGAAAAGGTTTCCATTTAAATCATCTTCAATAATTACTTTAACAATTTTTTACAGGTATATTCGATGTATAAAACCAAATTCTCTTAAACAAGCCAATATATACAATGAATCCTTAGTTCTCGATCAATTGAGGTACCTTGGAATTTTAGATATAATTCGAATACGACGGGAAGGCTTTCCAATTCATTTGACTTTCTCAGATTTCATATCAAAATACCAATGTTTAATAAGAAATAAAACATTTTCTAACAGTCTTAATGACATACTGCTTGTATTAAAGGAACTTAAAGTTCCTGAAACTGAGTGGCAAATTGGTAAAACAAAAATTTTTTTAAGAAGCTCTGCAATTGAGCCATTAGAGGATGAAAGAAAAAGTATAAGATGTGCCAAATCAATAATTATACAGAAAAACTGGAGACGTTACTTAATCAATAAGTATTATATGAATGTAAAGAAATCTATACTTATTATACAGCATGCGTATAGGGGTTGGAAATTGAGAATTAAATTTTTAAGAATACGTCGAAGCGTAATAATAATACAAAGTCGATTACGTGGTGTATTTGCAAGAGAGGTAAGAAACTACAAAAAAAAAAAAAATTTATTAAACATAATATTTATATTGGTTGATTGAGCATATGCCATTGTTGTTAGAATAAGTGAATTTCATTCACACTAACTCTTCATGTACTCATGGATATTAGGCAGCTTAACGCTTATAAATATATAATTTGGAAATTCTTTGAACTTAATAATTTAGTATTAGTTAATATAATAACTAATCACTAATGTCACGGATAACTAAAAGGATATTTTAAGTTTAAGTCGAACCTGCGAAAAATGCCCTACAGATTTTAGGAGACGCAATACCGTAAATTTCGAATATTTAGTTGAAACTAATACATATAGTTGGATGATTAAAGCTATAGTATAAGAAATCCGTTTCGAAATTCAAGATATACTGAAATTTTAATGTATTTCTACTTCATAACTTCGTTCTATGTTTCAGTATTGTGACCGAAATAGGTTACAAAAATAATAACAATAACGTAAGGTTTTTACTTCTTTTTATATTACACGACGAATAAAATTTAAAATTTGTTGTATTTTCAACTACACTATACTAATATTATATTTAACTTGCCAATCCAACTAATAACTGAAAAGACGTGCTGAATTAATATTAATATCTGAATATCATTTTTTATAGGTGGCAACTGCTTTACGTGAAATGCGTCGTGTTGATGAAGAAATGAAAAAGCGCGAAAGAATCGTATTTGAAACTCCTACGAGTGATTATAAAGCTATTGAAGATTGTGAGAGGTAATTAAAGATATGAATTTTATTATTATTTTATTATATATTATATATACTATATACTAATAGAAATAGTTATATAAAGTGCACAAAATACTTAACTTAATAATTTAACATTATAAATGCTGCAGATATATAAAAACGCACACTTAATGAAATGTTCAATATATTCAATCATAATAACATACAAAAACAAGTAAGAAAGCTCTAGTCGAGACTGCGCGACTAGGAGATACCCTGATCCCTACAAGGCGCTGATATTCACGCATGCATAAGCACGCGCCTGCGCCTTGGCTGCGCTGCAGTGTAGGCAATGCTCAGAGAATTTTGTTGCTAAATAATTTCTCTTGTAGTGGGACTATTTTCTTGAAACTTTTAGAACGTGATCAGGACGGACCGGGCCAAATCGCCTCAGCTCGTCGCCCTGATCAAGAATATATATAATTTATGGGGTCTGCCACGCCTCCTGCCTGTACATACATTTCAACAAAACCATTGAAATGGGTAATCAGGGTATAAAAAATATAAATGAAATAAACAAAACATTTACTTCATCTTGCCGTGCTTCCTCGCCAGCCACTTGCGAAAGGGACTGGCCTCCACCGTTCGCCATCCAGGTCTGGCGTGGATATGTATCGGGCGTGTCGTAGCTGTCGTAATAATGTGATCGATCCTTGGAACAGGGTAGGCCTCCGGGATCGAGTGTGCATTGAGCGGCCGGTAGTCCACGCACATGCGCCACCCTCCTTTCTTCTCCTTCACCAAGACAATGGGTACGCTGTGAGAGCTCCGCGATGGCTCAATAGCCGTAACCTGAATCAACTCATCTACCTGTTCGTCGATCACCTCTCGCATATCCGGATTCCTCGGATGATAACTTTGCTTGATAGGCCTATCATTCCGCATTCTGATGCTATGCTCGGCTACTTGTGACACTCCTTCTAGGCCCTCTGCTTCCCAGAAGTCCTCCTCGTTCTCCAAATCCTCCGACCACCCTGCGTTGCCGGGGAAAGATTCCATGTTTTCTCCTCCTGCTTCTCGTGCTTCTTGCACCGGTGGATTCTCTGATTCTATCCTTCTTATCTCTGGTGGACGCCCCCTTTGTCGCCGGGGGAATACTCTGCATTTCTCTGATCTTCCTTCTCCAGTACTCCTTGTGTCGGCGGGCTACCCCTAGATTCACCATCCTCCTCCGCATCGAGTACTCCTCGTGTCGACAGGCTTCCTCAAGCTTCACCTTCGACCTCCAATTCTGTCTTCTTATTTTCCGGAGGACGCTCCTTCGGCCTTTCCTCCTGATCCTTCGTCCTCACCGCCAGAGAACACTCCCCGAGTTCCCCTGTCGGCCTACTACAACTCATTTCCTTCGCACAGCCGGATGGCGCGCCCTCGTTTGGCCCGTCCGCCGATTGGTGATCTCCCGTCCGTCACCACCGCGCTCTCCTTTGGCGCTGTGGACCAACGCGACGCCTCGGCATCAAAACTCTTCAGGCGATTCCTGGCATCTAGCTCAGCTGCTCTCTATCGCCACGCCAGCAGCGGCGCTTCTCTTATCGGCTCCCCTCGAATCGTCTGCCGGCGTACGTCCCGGCCATCGTCTTCTGACCCCCGATCGGCACCGTCGCGACGATCCTCCTATCTTCTACTACTAGCGGGCAGCTTACTCGCTGTCGACGCCCCGCCCTTGCAAAGGGCGCCCCAGCCTATTTCCTGCGCCGTCTACTTCTCAACAATCTCGCGTGCTATTTCCCTTCTTCCCGTAATGCCGGCAAAACAACATCTACTCATTGCAGCACTCCCTCGTGATATGCCTTTGCATCGCGCATCTGTAGCATACCCGCCGTGATCCTATCCCAGATCCAGCCTCCTGAGTTGTCATACCGCCTCTGACCGGGACTTCGGCGCTGGCGCGCGGAACGGGTTGCCAGGGCGGTTTTCTGCCGGCTTCGACCGGATCGCCACGGCCCTCCCTCCTTGTTCTCTACGCTGCCCTTGCACATACTCGTACTCCGCCGCCACCTGAGTCAGTTTCGTCAGCGATGTGAAGTCATGACGCCTCACGACAACCTAAACTCCAGCGCGGCTTTTTCATAAGCCTCTATATAACTCCTACGCCGCTTTGTAACTCGCTCGGCGCATCAGTAGCCTGAGCTCGATCAAGTTGTCCTTGAACCTCTCCCCCTCTTGCTGATGACGAGCCCTCGAGGCGCTCGAAATACTGAGGCGACAAGAAAAAATCGAAGAACTCCCTTTTACTCGGCCCAGGGTGCGTCCCTCAACCCACTGGTCGCTGCCTTGTCCCTAAATACCTCGCTCATTGCCCTCGGTCCGGCCCAACTCTACGTAACGTAATCGCCCGCTTCTCTATTATCTCTACGAATCCTCCGGCCGTACGGCCCGCCCCTCTGCCTTTCACCTCTTCGAGCCCCAGTCCCACTGCTCACCATTGCCACGCTCAGTTTCAGCGATGACACCGGGATGGCCCCATTCTCTTGGTCTTTTCGCAGGTCTCCGACTTCTGCTAGGCGCGGCCGCCCATACTCATACCCCGGTCGATGACGCTCGCCTCCTTCCATTCATATGTTACGATTGTTTATTTGCTATTTATCCACTCTCGTTTCGCTTCGTTTATCTATGTATTTCTAGCTTATACTACTTAGTTTTCTTTTATTTTCTTTATTTTCTCAATTTATCTTATATATACATACATATGTGCACACATACATACATACATACATACATAGCTGGGGCAGGCTCGGTCTGCCCAGAGTTCACTCACAAGATATTTATATTTGCGAGACACGGGCGGGGAGCGGAGAACAGAAGGAGCAAGTTCAGACTCACACTTTCTTTATATCGCTTCACAAACTTTATTCAATTTCATGATTTGTACACTTCGCTTGTATCTGTTCTCAGCTGTCTGTCACTCACTTTACATTTTTCTAATCTTGTCGAGTTTTCGAAACTGTTGCGCGTGCTCGCCACGGCGCTCTACAACCGACTGCCTAAAATCTCCTGGGCCGCTCGCGCGCGCTGCCGCTCAATTCACCTCGGCGTCAATGCAACTCTCCACTCTCTGCTCTCGCGGGCTCTCCTCGCTGGGCAGAGTTGCATCGCCGATCGCCGACGGCGCGCTCGCGCATCTGATTTCAAACTTACATAAATTAGCTTATTCTAACTTATCTGCTACTAAAAAGCTTATACTAACTCACCTACTACTAACCTACGCTACAAGTCTAACCTAGCTTATATGCTACAAAAATGTGAGGGGGTGCGCTGGCAAGCCGCCGTACAGTAGTAAGACTATCTTCATGAAACTTTCAGAATGTGATTATAATGTGCAAGTGGGTATACATTCCAAAGCAAAAGTCGCTAGTATTTCAAATACGTTTTTACAAATTGGTGGCGAAGGGGGCGTAGTATCCAAAATCTGTAAATTACAAAATCTGCGTATTGATGAAATGTATGTACATAGTAAATATGAAGTCTCCAGGCCTAAAAGTATTAAAACTACACTGAATAAACATAATCAATTTATCGATTACTTTAGATAAAAAGGAAATTGGATGAGTTATCGAAAAAATATGATAAACTTGTACTGCGTATGGTATACATGAGTATGCATACAAAATTTGAAGTCTCTAGCTCTTATATCTTCTGAGATCTAGGCGTTCATACGGACGGACTGACAGACGTATAGGGCTATATCGACTCAGCTTGTCGCCCTGATCAACAATATATATAATTTATAGTGTCTGCCACGCCTCCTTCTGCCTTTTACATACTTTAACAAAACCGTTATACTTTGATTTACCATTTTTAATGGGATCAAGGTAATTGAAATAAAAACCCATTTACTTATACAATGTAAAATATTTATACAAAAATATTTACACTACAGTTAAATACATACATATATTAAATTCCTTGTCCTGAATACTCACTAAAATACCACTGTGGTAACTATAAACTGCTTCAAAAGCCCTAGTCCAATATATTCATTAGATAGATTTAATATATATAATATAATAGATTTATTTATTGTCACTGTGATCTGATCGGCCATGTTAATTAAGAAAATTAAAAAAAAAAAAAACGATAGTTAACGAAAATGTGAATGAGTGCTTTAAAGATGTCGGAGATATCATTTTATAAATTTTTGATAAGGTTTTTAATCGATAAGAAACTATTATCGATTTTTGTGATATATATACGGACAGTTAAACAAATTGCAAGTATCTAGATCTTATATCTTCTAAAATCGACACGTTGAAACATACGGACAGACAGACAGACGGACAAGGCTAGATCGACTCAGCTCGTCGCCCTAATCAAAAATATGTACAGTATGTCCATTGATTGTTTGCAAAACGAAAAAAGTCATACAAATTCAACTTTAACATCATATTTTATTAGGAAAGGAACATTTTCTCAGAATTTTTTTATACATTATTATTGGTTCATGTATTCTTAACGGTAATCCATAACAAAAACAATAAAAATAGCAGATTTAATTTAATGTCCGTCACCAACTCTCTGAGGCTTGTCTGTGGTTTGTTTTCCACTGTCTTTAAGATTCGTGAGCAATCCCGTCGAGAGAGCTTTGCCAATTAATGGACATACTGTATATACTTTTTGGGGTCTGCGAGAATTTCATATAACGAATATATTTTATTGTTTCGCATAACGACCAATACAAAATTTGAATACAATTATTCTATGCAAACAACGAAATGGGAGAAACCCAGTTTTCACCCTCAGTGATCGTAGACAAATAGTTTTTGACTGGTTTTTAGAGCAAACAAAAGTAACGTAATTGTTTCCCCGCTTTTATAAATATTAACAAAAAATTAAAAACAACAAGTAAGAAAGCTCTAGTCGAGACTGCTCAACTAGGAGATACCCTGATCCCTACAAAGAGCTGATATTCACGCACGCATAAGCACGCGCGCAGTATGCAGCGACTGCGCTTGGGATGCGCTGCAGTGTGGGCAATACTATGAGAATTTTGTTGCTGAATAATTTCTCTTATCTTATTATGAAGATAGTCCGACTATCTTCATGAAACTTTCAGAATGTAATTATAATGTGCAAATGTGTATACATTCCAAAGAACAAGTCTCTAGTAAAATACGTTTTTTATAAATTGTGGGCGAAGGGGGCGTGGTATCTAAAATCTATACATTACAAAGTTTGCGTATTGATTAGATGTATGTACACACCAAATCTGAAGTCTCCAGGTCTAAAACTATTAAAATTACGCTGATTAAAAATATCAATTTATCGATTATTCTCGATAAAAAGAAATCGGATGAGCTATCGAAAAAATATGATAAACTTGTACTGCGTATGGTATACATGAGTGTGCATACAAAAAGTAGTCTCTAGCTCTTATATCCTCGGACTGACGGACAGGGCTATATCGACCATTATTTCCCATTTTTAATGGGATCAGGGTATAATTAAATGTTTTCAGCTCGCCCCAGTCTGCGCCTCTACCTACAGCGCTTCATAGTAATAATAATTAAACTAAATGACATTATGTTTAGGTCATCATCGCAATGCAATGCAACATCGGCTTTTCGACAAGAACATAGGTGACGTGGAGATCAGCAATGATGTTTACTTCAGATGAATGGGGGAACGCATTGATGTGTGGAACCTGGTTGAGCTAAGATATCCACACTCGAAAAAGATATCTACACGCCAGAGCTCTACGATGATCGTTCTAGATGTGTCTTGAAGTCTTAAAGGTCGCTTTACGGCCTGAAGCAAACTGGTCGGGTTTGGAACACTAAGCTAGATGGCGTTCTAGCCTAGATACATGTGAACGCGAGCCATGCTTGTCCTGTACATCAAAGGCAAAGATGACCAGACGATAAACTCGATTTCAGTATATAATATTTTTCTGGCATGTTCAAACATGGGTGAGATGTTAGCTACTAAAAAGGCAATATCGTCTGAAGTTACTACTACTACCTAAAAAAATAGACAAGGGCCAGCCAAAAAAATTTATTCCTATGGATAAAAATTCAACAAGAAGGAAGGACTGGTGCGATTCATGTGAGCCAAAAGAATCATATAATGGAGCGGCTTCATGAGGTGGGCATGATCAACTTCCACACTGCGACTTTGAAGCCAATTGCGTGAACGAATCCTTTAAGCGTGTCGATGTGAAAGAATATCCATCTGTGATTGGATTAGTGATGTATATTGCACTACACACGACCTGATGTTTTCGTTTCGGTGTGCAAGCTTTCACAAAAGAATTCAAATCCTCATCTTCCAGCAGCAAGACAAGTCTGGCGTATCTGCACATCACAGCAGATTTGGCGCTAGTCTATGAGAAGACTGGACTGGAGAGATTACTGGCTATGCAGATGCGGATTGGGAATGTGACTAAACTGACAGAGCATAATTTCTCTGGTTATATTTTCATGTGGGGAGGTTTGGCATTTTCATGGAGATCGAAGAAACAAATATGAACATACGCATTGAGGAAGAGGTCGATGTGGCAATTCTGTCATATACTTAGTGGCAACGCTATCATATACTTAACACATAGCATACTTAGTCTTACTGAAACAACCAAATGTTGCTAACTAATATTTTGTTTATGATGTGTTTAGTTCATCTATTTCGCGCCGGCTATATTCTATATCCATTATATAGTGAATATTAAATATTAAATAGTGTATAGTATATAGTATATAGTATATAGTATATAGTATATAGTATATAGTATATAGTATATAGTATATAGTATATAGTATATAGTATATAGTATATAGTATATAGTATATAGTATATAGTATATAGTATATAGTATATAGTATATAGTATATAGTATATAGTATATAGTATATAGTATATAGTATATAGTATATAGTATATAGTATATAGTATATAGTATATAGTATATAGTATATAGTATATAGTATATAGTATATAGTATATAGTATATAGTATATAGTATATAGTATATAGTATATAGTATATAGTATATAGTATATAGTATATAGTATATAGTATATAGTATATAGTATTTAGTATATAGTATATAGTATATAGTATATAGTATATAGTATATAGTATATAGTATATAGTATATAGTATATAGTATATAGTATATAGTATATAGTATATAGTATATAGTATATAGTATATAGTATATAGTATATAGTATATAGTATATAGTATATAGTATATAGTATATAGTATATAGTATATAGTATATAGTATATAGTATATAGTATATAGTATATATACTATATAGTATATAATATATAGTATATAGTATAGTATATTTTTAATTTATCTTTCATTTCAGATTGGTACAAACAGAAATTAAAGTGCTTACTAATATGGCGGAGTACATGAATAATAGTATAGGAAAATCAATAGATAAAAATACCGTTTCTGAAAATAATTCGACTAATGATGGATCTGTGCACAACTTAGATACGGTGGACTTAGATAATTTGTTTGCATTCTTGACTGAAGGAACAACCGTACCAACTAATCCAGTAATTGAAGAAATAAGTGATACTATGAGTAGTTTGGTACAGGATCTTGATGGCGAAGTAAGTAACTTTTATAAACCCTTAAAGCTTTTGATATCCTAAACCCATTGTATAAAAGTTTTGTTAAATGCAACAAGAAGACGCCATAATGTATATAGTCAATTTAGTGCTGTCCGTCTGTCCGTATGTTGTGTAAGTGCATCGATCTTTGAAGATATAATAGTTAGAGGCTTTGAATTTTTTTTTTTAGATCCGTATATCTCATGCGCATATCGATTCAAATTTTGAATCCATGTTTATTTTATAGAATTATGATTTTTGTTAAATTTCACCCCACCGTCGAACTTACCGCCTTTTCCCTTTGCTTTGGCAAATACAAGCATTTAAATGTTATTATTACAATCTGAAAGTTTAATGTAGATAGCCAACCTTCAAAAAAAGTTATTAATCAATTATTAATCCCATAGTAATGCCGACTGTGTATGTTTTTTGTGTAAGCAGAAAAGAAGAGAAGAATTTTTGAAGTATCAGTTAATCGAAGGGCTCAGTGGATCTCGTTGTCGACCAGTCTCAAGTATAGCTTTCTTACTTTTAAAAGCTATAGTTTTTAATTAACATAGATGGCTTTCGTTGAATTGGCTACATTTCTGGATCCCGGATTCATATTTGACCAATCTCTCCGTTGAAAGTTGATAATACAGTTAATTTTTAATGCGTTTGTGTTGTTAAAAAAGGTAAAATACTCACAATAGATAGATAACTACGCTGAAAGTTTAATTAATTCCTTTAAATTTCTCAACATTATTTATTGACCTCACCTTACTTTTTTGTGGTATTACGTAAGAAAGCTCTAGTCGAGACTGCCCGACTAGGAGATACCCTGATCCTACAAGGAGCTGATATCTTCATGGATGCATAAGCACGCGCTCTGCTAACTGCGCAGTAAGCAGCGACTGCGCTGCAGTGGGTAATACTATGGGAATTTTGTTGTTGAATAATTTCTCTTGTAGTCGGACTATTTTCATAAAATTTTCAGAACGCGATCAAATGTGTATACATTCCAAACCACAAGTAATTAAAATACGTTTTTTACAAATTGTGGATAAAGGGGGCATGGTATCCAAAATCTTTAAATAATCTTCGTATTGATCAGATACATGTACACACCAAATCTGATGAAGTCTCCAGGTCTAGAAGTATTAAAATTACGCTGAATAAACAATATAAATTTATCGATTATTCTCGATAAAAAAGTAATCGGATGGTAGACATGAGTATGCATACACAATTTTAAGTCTCTAGCTCTTATATCTTCTGAGATCTAGGCGTTCATACAGACGGACGGACAGACGACCAGTGCTACATCAACTCAGCTCATGGTCCTGATCAAGAATATATATACTTCATGGCGTCTGTGATGCTTCATTCTGCCTGTTACATACTTTTCACAAAACCATTATACCCTGATTTCCCATTTTTAATGGGATCAGGGTATAAAAATTGATAACTGATTTGATTAATTAATAACTAATTTCCATAACTTATCAGTCAATCGTGGAAGCAGCGTAGTCATAACAAAATTAATAACTAACATACAAACATTATGTAATAATAAATTTATTTTATTTTAGATTGAAACTTTCATGCAAAAGGAACCATTAAATTACGCAGATGATCAAAAGAGGAATATGTTGCCAATTTCATCACTTCCTGAACCTTTAATGGCTCCACCTCCACCTCCAGTAAATAGCATTGAAATTAGATCTCAAAATGTGAAACCGGAACCTATATATGAAGCATTGACACATACAAATGAATTAAAACATGTCGCAGATATACAGCAGAATACAGCTTTACCTTCATCCACACGAGGAAGAGAAAACGGGATGAAAATGATAGCGTCACTGACACCTGTAGACAGTGAACGTGAACAAAGAAGAAAGTTCAGAGTTGAAAAGAAACTACAAGAAATGCATCAAAATGAAATTCAAAATGAAGTCTATAACAATGACTCACGCTATAATGTTTTGAATTTTGCTGAACAGTTCTTTAATGCTCATGAGCGCTTTGTGGATGGAACTTTAATTTCAACAATAACTAGAAAAGGCAAGAAGGCTATGGATGTAGTACCAAAACATGAAATGATTACTTTTACTAGATCTGAAAAAATTGCGACATCACACATACACATGTATGATCCTGAAAACATTTCTCTATCTTGTAATATATTTCGAGTAAGTATATTCACTACTAAAGCATTATATTTGGTCGCGATCGCGTTATCATACTGCTCGCCATCATCTTCAATTGAAATACAAATTTTTTCAGATTTCCCTTGAAAAATAATATTAAAGTGTTTTTGAATTGCTCACATAGAACATAGTTCTTGGGATTTAGCTGTCAAATACTGTAGTCGGTTCCTAATTGCCTTTGGGTTTCGGCATCATGTAGTAATTATAACCTTTTAATGTTTGGCTTACACACTCCGAACACTTATATTGAACTGCACTTTCTATATTAGTATTATTATTACTTAGCCTAAAGCGGCGTGGTCTTAAGGTCAGCGCTGCCTTTTGTATATAATTTGTTTTACATGTAATATATAAAATGAACATAATATAAAGCTTATATGTAAGCAGCGAATATGTCGCTGATGAGGTAGCGCGTGTTGTGCAAGCTGTCACTGCATGGGTGACATGCATATCTTCGAAGTACTCGTGGCCGATCATATTTCGGGGTACTTCAACTGCGCTGATATGTTTATTGGTATATATGAAGTATATACTGGACATAGTACTGAGCACAGTGAGCTCTCGGTAAGTGCATATCATATCTCCCTCCTTTTGAAAAATAACGTAATTATATGAAGTTATTTTTAAACCCTAATCCCATTAAAAATAGGAATGAAAAGTTTGTAAGAGACAGAAGGAGGCGTGGCAGACCCCACAAAGTATATATATTCTTGATCAGGGCGACGAGCTGAGTCGATCCAGCCCTGTCCGTCTGTCTGTCTGTCCGTCTGTCCATATGTTTGAGCGCGTCAATTTCAGAAGATATAAGAGCTAGAGACTTGATCTTTTAAAAATGTCCTTATAGAGTTTATCACAAAAAATCGATAACTCCTCCCGGTTTTTTGTTATCGATTAAAAAGCTTATAAAATATATATTTAGATAATTTTTATCCAATTTCGGTTTTTGTTATATTTTGGAACCGGCTCCAAATTGACCAAGCTCCCCAGTGGGGATCCGATGCCAGTATAGCTAATTATGAATGAATTGGATTTTTTTTTTAAGTTTCATTAAATTGCGTTAAGTCAATCGACGTGTTTGCCTATTAACAAGCGCAATATATTTATGTGTAGGGTCACACCGTATACAACATTTATAAAAGTTAATATTTGGGGTATTTAATATTTCCCTGTTCAAAGACTAATGGCTTTTCGCTGATAAGTCTATGTGGATACGCAGCTCCTTTATTTTATTTACTATTAACAGGCAGTAATAATTTATTTAGGCTAATTAAATTTTTATATAAAATTAAAAATGATTAATAAAGAACATATGAACCATATCTGAACCCATTGATAATGGGAAATCAATATATTAGTTTTCAGTAAGTGCTGTCGCTGCATACGCTGTTTCATTAAGATCGTGTTACTAGGTTATTCAGCACCAAAATTCTTATAGTATTGCCCACACTGCAGCGCAGCCCAAGCGCAGTCGCTGCTTATTGTAACATATTCATATCGAACATACTCTTGCTACTGCCAAAGTGCATGACAGTTCATAATTTTTATACTCATTCACCAAAATGAAGTGAGTATATTGGTTTTGTGCACTGTCCATTTGTCTGCCTGACGGTATAAATGCAATTTTTTCTGACTGGATTGCAGTTAAATTCTTAAAATTTCGAATATATACTTGTGTATACCGTTAAATTATAAAGTGTTAAAGTTTTTCCGATTCTCCCACTACGGGCGTGGCAAATCAGAGTGTTTTTTTCGGTATGCCAGAATTCATATATGTAGTTGTGGTTAATTGCAAAAACTTTTATCTCCTACAGTTTAGAGCTATCGATGACCTAAATATAATTGTTATCGAAAAAAAACCTTGTAGCTTTCACATACAAATTTTACAATTACGTTATATTTGAGGGTATTAAAGTTTTAGAGCTAGCAACGATTTTAGCGATTTTATATATATATATATATACATACATATAATCATAATTATTCTAATATGTTTGCAATTTATTTTTAATAAACTTATTGTTAATTGATAAGCCATAAAACTTATACCCATATTTTAATATGGGTATGAGCTTTTACACCAGAAGAAGGGGATATATGAATACGTGATTAATAAGGAGCACGATGGGAAAATTAAGTTAACCCCTACATATAATGTCTGCATTATGAAGCGATAAGGATAGTAGATTTAACTAACAGCTAATAAGGCTCCACCACCTCTGCGGTTCAAGTTATCCAGTTTAGAAATACATATTAAATCAAGTAAGAACACTCTAGTCGAGAGTGCTCAAATACTAGAGACCTGAGCTTTGGCAAATACATACATTTCAATATTACTTGTATACTTATTATATTATATTATTATATTACTTGTATACTATACTTGTTTTGGGATTTGGTTGATGGAGTGATGAAAATTTAACATGTTTGATAATGAAGCTCTACAGTCAAATAATTTAACTATAACTCTGAATTATGGAGGCAAGCATCATTTTGGAATCTTAAGAGATAATCATAACAGCGCAATACAGATGAAGGTAGCTTTTATATAACCCTAAAAAATTAAATACTCTGCCCAAATCTCCAGATATTAATACAATTGAGTAAATTTGGAATATATTAAATAGGACGACTTGGAAGTATTATATATACCCTGACATATTTTTAGGTCCGCATATATCACGCGCAATCAAGTTTGTTTCGAAAAATCGATAAGTACTGCCTTTTTTATTTGATTTGACAATTAAGTTCGCTATTGCATCCCACTTTGTAAGCAGAAGAGTAGCATGGAATTATTAGTTGCTCGAAGGGTTCAGTGGATCTTGTAGTCGAGCAGTCTCACTTTCTTACTTTTTTGTAATTAAATTATGTAAGCATTTAAAACAATCTCTATAAAATTATTTTATTTTCCGTATCTTTAGGAGCTTTTTAAATATATGCGTGGTGAACAAAACGCGGAACGTGAGCTCCAAAGCATTCAATATATCATTGGCTTGGGTATTGAAAGAGAAGAATTGAGAGATGAAATTTTTGTACAATGCATGCGACAAACAACGAATAATCCCAATTTGGAGTGGACGGACCGTTTGTGGCTTTTAATGTGTCTGACAATAGTTGCTTTCCAACCAAGTAAATTATTATTTAGGTATGTATATGATACTTTTTTGAATTTAAACATTTTTTTGTACTTCAAAAACCTATTGCAATTAAAAAATCAGTTTTATGATATGTTTGTAAACGAGGCGTCGCCGATAAGTATAAAGATCGGCTTGTAATTTCCTCATATTTATTTAGAAGATTATAACTGTGTTTTTTGTTTTTTGTGAAATTGTATGATTGTAACGTAGGTAAGTGTCAACCTCAGGAGAGCCAAGAGACTCTCAGTACCGCGAACCAGTAGGAAAGTTGGTTTTGGGGTTATGCAATTCCTGTTAATGGAATCTTGCATTAATATGATATGGTTGATATGTCCATGTGTATTTTAAAGATCTTCCGTTTTTGTTGTAATCTACCCCCTGTTCAAGCATGAACCTAACAAAATCTTAAGTTCCTAGCATATAATTTATACTCGATAGCCTGCAATGGCAACATACGCAGCGGCTAGTAAAAATGTTACCTGAGCCTAGACCAACAACTGCAAGAATCTAACTACATGGTAATTGTGTACTTCCAGTGGCTGGAGTTAGATTCTCATTATAGATATGTAAGATTGGTATTTTAAGGATATATATAAACAGTTCAGTTCAAATCTTGATTTCTGAAAATGTGGAATTGGTTTACGTTTTGATCCTTCCGGCCTTCTTTTTTGTAACGATCAAATTCCAAAAGAAAATTGTAGCACTGGGAAATCCCTATTCCCAAATACAGGGAAAAACTGTGACCCAAATTCCATAGGAGAATTTGTTGTGCTAGTAGATCCATATCCCCAAATAAAGATAACGCTCAAATTCCAAAATTAAAACTTTCCGGGGGTTCCGCATCAGCATATAAGGAAAGAAAACAACGACGACAGGAATCCTACAACCGAAGTCACTTTGTTTCCAAAATCGATTTCTAATCCCGTTTTGTAAGCTTTTAAAGATATTATCTACTAAAATATATCCCGTATATCTTTAAAGTTAGATTCTGAAAATTTAGCATGAGATAATTTCGTGTGCATTGTGTTTTGGATGCCGGCTATAAACTGGCCTTTGAAGGTCAGTTGTAGGTAGAGTTAATTATGAATGAGTTTTCAATAGTATTATGTCAAATATTTACTTGAATATGTAGATCGTATACAGAAGTGTCATTCTGAATAGAGATACTAATTCACAGCAACGGGTCAGAGCAACGGTTTATTCTTCAAGCTGCATAAATTTCGGCTCTCTACATTTGAAATCCAAGAATAATATAAAATAACATATTCACATTCCACAATATTATTATAATCATCGCATAAATTCAGCACCTTTATCAATAGCCCTAAGCATACGAAACAAAGACATTTTAATTTTTATACTCATTCACGAAGTGAATTAGTATATTGGTTTTGTGCATGTCCGTCTTGCTGTCCATCCGTCTGTCCGTACGAACGCAATCTATTTCGGCGCTATTAGAGTTAGAGACTTGAAATTCGGAACACACTCGTGTATATCTCCGATTTATAAGGTGCTAAAATTTTCCCGATCCGCCCACTAGGGGCGTGGAAAATCGGAAAATGCATTTTCCGATATGCCAGAAATCATGTTAGTTGAAGAGCTAGAGCGCTGAAATTTGGAACGTAGATTCGTGTTCACCACCCAAAATCAACAGCTATGGCGGATATATCTACGCCCATTGGCGGCGTGGCAAATCGGGTAAAACTGTAAAACTGTATGTAAAATTATATGTCTACGCCCAGTAGGGGCGTGGCAAATCGGATCTGAAGATATAGTGATTTTTCAAATTCTACTATATTTTGGGCACTATTTCAAATACTAGAGACTTGTCCTTTGGCAAATGCATGCATTTCAATGTTGTAATCACAATCTGAAAGTTTCATGAAATAGTCCATCGACAAAATTAGTTATCCATAGTAAACCCACACTGCAGCCTATGCGTGTTTATGCGTGCGTAATCAGCCGGAAAGTCATCGATTTTTGAAAACAACTCTATCTGCACGTGTTATGCACGCTCCAGCTCCGTTCCGGACGAACAGACAGCTAAATCGACTCATGTCTTCATCCTGATCAAGAATATACATATTTTATGGAAAGATTTCCCATTTTCATTGTGTTCAGTGTGTGTAATCGTGTGTAATCGTCAATTATTATTCATTATATTCCGACATACTCATATACAGGGTTTTCTATATTCGAGGGACCCATCTCTATACCTTTTGATAGAGACGGGCACTATACTTCGTAGAGGCTCAAGGCGGCCATTTGAGAGATATAATATTCAGAGTGATGTCAACAAATCTACTTGAACCAAATAATATGATTGTTATATAAAACTAGTAATAAGACTAATTCAAATAGTTGAATTCGGCAAATGTGTTTTCTTTAAGGCTCGAACAGCAAAGATTCGCTAAAGTTGGTAACTAAAAATCAAATACAAATTCTTTGTTATAAATCTTTCAGATATTACTTTTCATTTTTAAAAGAAAAACTGGAAGTTCTGGATGGAAAACTACGACAGTATGCTCAGTGGTGCTTCGATAATTGTAAATGTACAAAAGTATCGACGCGATTACAACCACCTTCAAGTGTAGAAGTTGCTGTAAGTATTGTTAGAAATCATTCTTATTCATATTCACAGCACCAATTAAAAAAAATACAGTAGAGTTTAAAATGTACAAGTTTGGCTGGTCTATAAATATTGCTATATGCACGGACTCGCCTCCTAACTGCACACCTACACAGAGTATGGTCGAGCGTACGTTCGGCGTACTCCGGATGTGCGAAAGATCGTGCTAAAGTCAGCACTCTAGGGTCCGCCAAGATTCGCTTTGTATACTTCGACGGTTCACTCGGATAGACTACAGGCCACTCTTACTGCTGGACTCGCTCTTACCGCGCTTACCTAGCTTATTCTTTTCCATTAATGCGCGGCTATTTCGCACGGCTTCGTGAACTTACTAACTCCTGTAGCAGGTTTCGCTAATTTCTAATGCTAGCTTCAGTTGCGCCGCACCAAGGTTCTTTGTTGATGATAGTTGATGCTCCTGGGTTGCCTATGGTCCTTAATAGGCGCCCAAAGTATCCTCCTTAAATATGCTTGGCTTTCCCCACAACGTACTTTCCGCTCAAAAGTCCTTGATATCGATATTCTTTACGATATCGCCCTTTTATTTCCGACCACATGTCCTGCTTACGCGTTGTAACTGCAGAGCCCAGCGGTTCTAGAGCGGGCAACCTCTCATTGGCCAAAGTACTGTTGCAGCCATGCGTTGAAAGTATCCACTTCTATGACACCAAACGGCACCTCAGCTAACGATCACCGATGATCGTCATGCGAGCGACGTGAGCCTATTGCTGAATCTGTAGGAACGAAAAGATCTTTGACTCCTTTCCAGTAGTGTCACTCCTACAGTACTCGCGTCACTGTGTGGAGCAACATATATATGCACGTATATGCATATAAACGCACACCAAATATGTACGTTCATATACATTAAAATGTGCATACCCATATTGCTCCTCACAGGAGGTATATATTGTATATAAATATATGTATAAACATATGTATAGTTTTTTATCACAGCAGTAGTAAAAGAATTCTGCAAATTGTTCGCAATTTTGTGACACATGAAATGTTCTTTGTCTAAATATAAATTTGTTCTTGATAAAATTTCGTAGCTTTGTATTTGTAATTTTCATGAATTTTTGGTATTTTTTTGGGTATAGGATTTTCTTGTTCCATTTTGGCCCACTCAACCTGTGTCTAGCAAGCTACCTCACTCCAATTTGTATACCCTGAACCCATTGAAAATGGAAAATCAGAGTATAATAGTTTTGTTTAAATGTGTGTAACAGGCAGAAGGAGGCGTTGCAAACCCTACAAAGTATATATTCTTGATAAGGGCGACGAGCTGAGTCGATTTAGCTCTGTCCGTTTGTCTGCATATAGCGCTTATATCGAGTTTACCTCTAAAAATCGATCCCGTGATATTTATCGATTAAAAGCGTATCGAAAAATCAATTATATCTCCAACATCTTTGAAGCTAGAGTCTCCAAATTTGAAATGTAGATTAGTCTATATTTTATTGATATAGACAATATATACCCCCTCACCCGTACATTTGTAAAAGGCGTATTTCAAATACTAGAGATCTGTGCTTTGGCAAATACATGTATTTCACTGCAGCCTGTACGTGTTTATGCGTGCGTGCCTATTTGGGTATGTGTGTTTGTGTGTCTGTGTGGTTGAGTTTTTGTGTTTCTTGTGAAGCAGAAAGACGCGAAGAATTGTTGAAATATCAGTTCCTGGAAGGGATCAGGAGTTTTTGTAGTCGAGCAGTGTCGACTAGAGCTTTCTTACTTGTTAAGTATAATGTTTGATGTTGATTGCGCCGAAGATAGAATAGGAAACAGGATTCGATTTGTTGCGATCCTTAGGTTTGAATTCATGGCAAATAAAATACCCCCATCGGGTTGGTAATCCTATTGTATTAATTTTTTAGACTTTTTTAGGCTACACAATTATAGTTATAGGGTTTTTACCTAAGTTGACTAATGAATTGTCAGTATCTTTTAAAATAAATAAAACGAGCGCACTCTTTCAGTCAACCCGTTTTCGGCCTAGCTTCTATCTTACTCAACATACATACATACATATATTGCGCATTGATGATTCGAACATCATTCATGCAGCACTATAGTAAATACATACATATGTATTGCAAAAACAAATGACATGACAAGCTTTTATTAGTTGCAATAGGGAAAATTATATATTTTTGTATTTTAAACAATTAAAATAAACATAAATTGCACGCTCTGTAGTCGAACTCGAGACTACTCGATCGAGCGGCCCGCTGCTAGCAATAATGACACTTCTCTTTTCAAAAAACAATGGCAAAACTGAAATAGGTTTACTACTGCCGCCATCTAGTAAATCTAAGCTGAACTAACTGCTGAGAATTCTGAGAATTATGTAGGTAATCAGTTTGAATGTTTGGAAAACTGTTGCGGCTAATTCACGTCCGTTTGTTAATTGACCAAACATTTTAATTTATTGACGTCGATCGACTTAACGAAATTTAATGAAACTTTCAGCATATATTGAATATTTGACATATTTTAAAAAATGCGAAATCATTAACAATTAGCTATATTGACTATACGATACAAAAATCATCCCGATATGCTATCGATTTGTTATCGATTTTTGTGATAAACTGGACAACCGCGCTATATTACCGGACATTTGAAATCTGAAATCGACACGTTCAAAGACGGACAGGGGTAGATCGACTAAGCTCATCGCACTGATCAATAATATATATACTTTGTGGAGTCTGCCTTCTGCCTGTTACATACATTTAATCAAAACACTGATTTCCCATTTTCAATAGGTTCAGGGTATAACAAGTAAGAAAGCTCTAGTCAGGACTGCTCGGCCACGAAAACCCCTGAACCCTTCGAGAATTCTTTCTGTTTAAACAAGAAACACAAACACACACATACATAGGCACGCATGATAAACACGAATGGGGTGCAGTGTTGGCTTACTATATAATAATAAGCATTAATAGAATCATATTCAGAAAGTAAGGATAGAAGAATAATTTGATTGGAATAAATCTGCAAATAGATTAGAAGAATCCTGGTCATTACAAGTTTTTTCAGAATCAAGGACAAATGAGGACAGCAAACCAGAAGATTTACGCTTCGAGTTTACAAATGGGTAAAATTGTTTTGGATCATGAGCAAACTTAATTTAAAGCAGTATAAAATTCGATACTGCCAAATTAATATCAAGCTACTCATATAAAAGAGATCAGTCTGTTGAATTTATTAAATCGTTTAGCAAAACCAAATTCCATTTACGATGGCAGCGACCTAGTTTTGAAGGCAAAGCAGTATTAATTAGAGGACTATTAATATATAATATATCCTTCAAAGTGGGGTGATCTATGTTCTCTGGTATACAAAAAGTGGTTGATCTTAAGACATTAATGATGGAATAAAGATTTATGAACACAAGACCAAGTGAGCGATTCAGATGATTAGAAATATAAACATTGACAGATTAAACAATTCATCATGATCAATTGTAGAAATAAAGTAATGAACGAATACACTTGACTATGATGGTGTTTAGTTACGTATTGATCTTTATTTTTCTTTAATTAGGAGACCAAATCACTGGATATCAGCTTAGAAATCTCCTTCCGTTTAAAAATTAAGTCCTAATAGCATTATACATCTTGGAAAAGATATTTTTTTCCAAGCAAATCGGACAAGACCATCGAAAGCCCCCACTACAAATTTTGGCGGTGGACTTATGTCCTTATCATAGGCACGCCCGGCAAGACCCGCATATTTAGTATGAATCAACTTTTTACATAACGAGGTATTTACAAATTGTGTTTGTGCAGAATCAACTACTTGCCTGAAAGTGAACATTTTTTTGACTATGGAGACCTTTAGACTTTATTATTCCTTGTCCCATGCCTTTTGATGATACATTAGTAAATAACTCGAAAAGATTGACTCTTCTAGAGTTACCGCTATTTTTGTATCCACGGACGTTTATTATTTACGTAACTGTTGCTTTCATTACTACCTCTACCTCGGTGTATCAGCCACACTCTCGCCAGCCAAAAAAGCTCATATCGTTTTGTGTTTTCGATTAAACTCGGATATTAACCCTTTTATTTGGATGAAGTATACACCCTGAGTTTGTACCATGGTTGTTTCTGTGATTTTCTGAGACTGTTTTTTTTAGACTTGAACTTGTTGTAGGGCCCCCTTCGTAGGTAGATTTTGTATTCTCAGAGATTTTGGTCTCGGACATGTTGAGCTAGTTTCTTGGGCCTGCAGTGCGACTAAAGTTGAATTAGTGTTTATTGCTCGTGGCACATTCAGATCCAATGAGAAATTTCCTTTAATTACGATTGATTGATATTTAAAACGTTTGATAGTGTCCGATAATGGAGTTCTGTTCGGCGTCGCTGCCGGCATTGTTGTTTCGAAACGTCGACCTCGACCTACCTTTCCGCATCAGCGCGCCGTTAGAGTGCTGTTACGCATCAACGTCGCGTTGGTATCTATTTGGTATCTATCCGCGGGAATGCAATCATAGCTATCTGCATTCTGGTCAGCTCAGCGAAATGTGCGTCGTAGCCGAACTAAACAATCCGCCGGTTTGCTGATAAAACGGGGTGAATGTCCTAAAACGAGCGCGCCGAGATAGGCGCGGGAACGGGGCTGGAGCATTGTTTAAACTTATATATTATATGTATATAGCGCTATAGGTATTTTAGATTAGTAATAACATGTAATTATCTTTTAATTACATTAAACAGCTCTTATTGTAGACAATTCAAATTATATTCTTGATACAAGAGAGCTTGATATTTACAAATGTTATGCTTGCTAATTTAAATCTATAAATGTTTTTAATTTTAGGCTATGAGACGTCTCGGCACTATTGTTTGTCGATTTTTCTTTTTAGACTCCCGAACAAAAGCTATTGACGTTCATCCCACAGATACAGCTATCGATGCAGTACAGAAACTTGCAGATAAACTTAATTTGGCATCAATTGAAGGTTGGGCAATATTTCAATCACGTCCAGATGGCGAAGAACATATAAAAAGCTTTGAATACTTATATGATGTCATCTCCGAATGGGAGTCTAAGCAAAACTCGCCTAATAGTTACAAAAGACTTTCAAATGGATCTACATACGGAGAAAATAGATTTGTCTTTAAAAAAAGATTATTTAAACCAACTCGAGAATTATCACAGGATCCTGTTGAGGTTGGAATGTTGTACGCCCAAGCAGTATACAGTATTGTAAAGGTAAGATATTCATAATATTTGTTAGGAAATATTTATTAACTATTCAAACAAAATAAATAAAAAATTAAATACCTATTTCTTTAATTGACTAATATTAATAATCATAATAATATAATATATAATATAATTATTTTTTCTATTTAGTGTGATGAATTTCCAGTCAGTGAAAAAGTTGCTTTACAATTAGCTGGCTTGCAAGCACAAGTAGCACTTGGTGATCCTTCTAATCAGCCTAAACCTGAATATTATTGTGATATAAATAGCTTTTTACCAACCCGAATTTCTAAAACAAGAGAACAACAGTTTTGGATACCAATTCTTGCTCAAGCACATCGACAATATGGCTCTTCAAGAAATGAACTAACTGCTAAAGTGTTGTACTTAAGTTGTGTTATGCAATACCCGCTTTACGGAACAACGATGTTTAACGTAATTTATAAAGGATATTGGAGCTTTGTCAATAATATAATTTTAGGAATCAATTGTGAAGGAGTTTTATTCATTCAACCTGAAGATAAAGTCATTATATATCAATTTAAATATACGGATATAGAATCAATTTTAATAGATCCAAGTGATAGTTTTCTTACAATATCTCTCAATCACATTGATAACCAATCGCCCAGACTTACGAAAGATGATACTATTTTGCTGGACTTGCAAAAATGTTTTGTATTTGAAACAGTACAAAAGCATGAAATTGGCGCTCTTATTATTTCATATTACCCATCATTATCAAATTGGATATTAAGTAATTTTGATTGCACTAAAAAAGGAAAAGGAGTAACCAATGAGGATAGAACCAGATTGTATCAAAATGTTATTATATGCCGCAGGCAATTAATTGACTTAAATATAGTGCGAAAACCTCATGAGTCCGGCGGTTTCTTACGAAACACGCTAAGACGCTTATCTAAACATCGCATCGAAAAATTACGAGCAGAACAAAGGACAAGTCCTCAAGACCACGGAGAAACATATAAAGGATTTTCTCATTCATTTTGGGCATTTAGCAAACAGCAAATCCCTTTTTGTCTAAGCGCACTGGCAGATCAAGATGAAACAACAATGATTCAAATATTTAATTCAATTTTACAATTTTCCGGTCTTGGAATATCAGGTACGTTTCAACCCCATTGAAAATGGGAAACCAATTAATAATTGAATATTATTCACAGGGGACATAGTAAAGCGCGCGGAGGATGAGCATACACGAATTGTACAATCCATTATGGACAAATGCATGAGAAAGGATTCTTTATTGAATGAACTCTATCTTCAACTTATTAAACAAACTACGGATCACCCTGATGCTAACTCAAGAGTAAACCTGAGAAATTGGGCTTTATTGTCAGTTGCATGCAGTGTCATTTTGCCATCCACAAAGGCTATTCGAAAATACTTGATGGCACATTTAAAAAGGTGTTCGAGCGATTTCTTATCTGAAGAAGGAAAGTATGCCAGATTTGCAGAAAAAGTAAGTCATTAAATAATAGCCGATACAGTTTAGTAAATTATGTATGTATACAAAGGTAGCTAGCTTTTGTAGCTATAATCGATCATTTTCCTAAATGAAATCGATTCAAAAATTCACTCTTTGGAACTAAATAGACAAACCCAAAACCCATTGAAATGGGAAATCAGTTAAGCATATATATTTTTGATCAGGGCAACGAAATGAGTCTATTTAGCCATGTCCGTCTGTATGTCTGTCCGTCCGTTTTAAGTCTGGATTCATGTTTATTTTATAGAATTTTAGGTTATACAGTCGACTATCGTTATTTCAAACCTGATAACCTCCTCTCTCGATGACCCAAAAGAATTGCTACTCCTCATTGAGGTCGTGGCATATCGAAAAATGTCCTGTAATTTTCACATTTTTGGTGTATAAGCATTCAACTTTATTATTTTACGTTAATGTTGGCTCGTTCTAATAATTATCCAAAAATTATGTGTGTAGACAGTATTGAGTTAGAGCAAGGAAGAAGCATTTAATTTCGCCAGTACGATTTTTCTATTTTTTCTTTCTAGTTAAATAAAGTTAAAATTTTTTTAAAATTTTATTTCGGTATGTAATTTTAAATCATAGAGTCTTATAATATGGAATCTATATTCGCATTAAAATGTCAAGATTAAGATTGAGTGGCAAATTATAAAAAATTTCGTATGTATTCCGATTAACTGAATATTTTGCAGTCGGTAGCGCCCGACTGCAACTAAAGGTGAGAGTTAAAATATTTATCAGCTTATGTAACTTTCATCTTTCATCTGACAAATTTATTTGTGTATATAAGTATAACTGCGTGTGTTGTGTATGTCTATGAATAGAGATGCAAGTTATAGTGTGCTTAAATACTATTTTTAAGTGTTTCCTAAGAACCCAAGGAACAAGGCGTCGACAATGGACACCGAGCTGTGAAGAGATATTATGTACGACAAATCGAAGGCCATGCTATTCAAAAGTTTATTTTATGGATGGACAATATTATTCTTTTGAGTTTCATCCCAGCTCAACGGCCAATGACGTTATTCAAATAATAAAAAAAACAATTGGCCTTCAGGAAAATTCTTTAGGATATGCGTTGTATGAAATGTTGGGGAATACTGAAAGAAGTTTATCAAGTGAAGAGAAGGTTTGTGATGTGATGGCAAAATGGGAGCGGTATCGCAGTGTATCTAAAAAGGATTATCATCCATCGGTGAGTCATTTTAATTTAACTATAATAAAGTTATATCCTTACATCTACCATGATTACAATTTTAAGCGATTCTTAATTCTACCAAACTCTGCTGTAATGTAAGTTGCTAATATAGAAGAGCTCGCAAATAAATGTTGACAGTTTCACACAAATAGCTCAATTCACTTCGCTCTAGAGAAAACAAAAACAGGAAGTAATTGTCATGTTAAGAGCGACAGCGAGTATGTGTGCATTTTTTCGGATGTGTTCGCGAATAGACCGTAAAGAATTCAAGGGCCAACAGTTATTTGGGAGGTCTGGAATATAGCTATTATTGAAAAATTTGGAATTTGAAATAACAGTTAGCATGATTATGCGTGCGTCTGGACGTATGTATGTGTGTATATGTTTTTTATATGTACATAAGAAATGATGGAAATATCAACTCATTGAAGATATCTTAGTTGAGCAGTCTCGACTAGAGCACTCTTACTTGATTGTAATTTGTAATGTATAGTAGAGTATAAAATAAACGTAGACTGACTGGCTCATATTGAGCTCCCTAGTCTGCAATAACTGTGTCAAGAAGGCTTGTTAAAATTTTTAACAGGGCTTACCCTTACCCTATTAGAACTTATTTTTCAATTAGTTTTGAAAAATAATAGTCATTTGCTTGAATTATTGTACTATGAGTAATTATCTGTTGATACTTAATACTTAATTATGTAGTTACGTATACCAAATATATATGTACGCTTAAAATGCCGAATGATATTTTTTCTAAATTTCATTATAAAGAAGTGTAAATTTTAATATCTGCTTATCGTAAGGCTCAGAGTGTCTGCTAGTCAAGCACGTTTCTCTTTCTTGTTTATCATAAAGTTATTTATAATTTTTTCAAAACTCTGCTTCACAGATCAATATTTCTATGCAACCCCAACAACATCATGCGTTTTTATTTAAAAAGCATTTGTTTTGTGATGCTTACATCAATCTAGATGACGCAATCGAAAAAGAATTACTTTACCATCAGATATTACATTCCCTAAGAAGTGAACGATATCCTATAACCGAAATGGAAGCAATAATGCTTACTGCCCTTCAAGCGCAATTGGAACTGGGAGATTATTCTGACATTGTCAATGACTACGGGTCAATTGCCAGTCATTGTTTACCACCACGGTTCGTACCAAATATTCCTCATGAAGCCGTTGCAATGCATCATCAAAGTTTAAAAGGAATGTTGCCGGTAGAAACGAAAAAATCATTCTTGAATTTAATACAAAGTTGGCCGCTTCATCGTGCAACAATATTTGACGTAATGGTAAGTATTATTATTAAAAACGGCTATTTCGTGACGTGTGAACCTCGAAATCTACAAATTTATGAAGAGAAATTAATATATTTGTTTCGTGCAATATCTTGATAATTATTTGTTATTATATGACGCAATGTGACTATGTATACATTAAGCAAATAAAGTTTGGGTTCACATCGATTTTTAAACTTAACTCTATTAAAAAATGAAATGAAATAAAGCAAGTAAGAAAGCTCTAGTCGAGACTGCTCGACTACGAAATCCCCTGAACCCTTCGAGGAACTTACATAAAAAACACAAACACAAAAACCCAGATACATATACGCGGACACGCATAAACTCGCAATCTGGGCTTACTTTGGGAACTTAATTGTTTAATAACTTTTCTTGTCGATGGCCTATCTTGAAATGCATGCATTTTCCAAAGTCCCTAGTATTTGAAATACGAAATAGTTAAAATTTCGAGACTTTAGCGATAAGATGTAGTAGATATTATTTTATAATATCGATAAGCATTTTAATCGATAACAAAATAACGGAGTGAGTTATCGTTTTTATACTCATTCAAGAAAGTGAAATGATTATATTGGTTTTGTGTATGTCCGTCTGTCTGTCGGTATGCACATAGTTTATTTCGACGCTATTAAGTTGAAGAGCTAGAGTGCTGAATTTGGAATGTAAATTCGTGTTGACCACCTCAAAAGCTATTGCGGATATATCTACGTCCATTGGGGGCGTGGCAAATCGGGTAAAACTGCATCTCCAAAAGTTTTAAAGCTAGAACGCTGTAATTTTGCACGTGAGCTAATGTTACGATTCTATAAAGACCGATGATTATATGTCTACGCCACAAAGGGCGTGACAAATCGGATCTGCAGATATGGTGATTTTTCAAATTCTGCTATATTTTGGGCACTATTGATGCAAGAGACCTAAAATTTGGTATTTCGGTTTGACCACCCAAGCCCAAAAGCTATGGTGGATATGTCTCCGCCTACAGGGGGCGTGGCAAACCGCAAAAGTTTATATCTCATACAGTTTAAGAGCTGGATGCTTTGGATATTTGAGTTATTGGTAGCCTCCACTATCGATGACTCAAAAATAATTGTTACTCCTCTTTAAGGGCGTGGCATATCAAAAGATGCCCTGTAATTTTCATTTTCACATGAGGTGTCTACGGCCACTAGGGGCGTGGCAATCGCCATTAGTAATGCCAATTTTTGACATTTATATGCGTGAGCGATCTATATATATAAATAGGCTTAATGGGCATTGATAACACGGAAGAAATCATTTATATGGAATTAAAAATATATAACTTAAATTATAAATTAATATAAATTAAAACAAGTAAGAACGTTGCAGTCGGGCGTTACCAACTGCGGAATACTCATTCACACTCCGGCTCTAGCATGTACAATTTTCAATATGACACGGCACAAAAAGTGGCTTACAAATTATTTTTATACCCTGAACCCATTGAAAATGTTAAATCAGGATATAATGTTTTTGTTAAAACGTATGTAACAGGTAGAAGGAGGCGTGGCAGACTCCATAAAGTATATATATTCTTGATCAGGGCGAGCTGAGTCGATTTAGCTATGTCCGTCTGTCCTTAATACTAGAGACTTGTGCTTTGGCAAATTCATGCATTTCAATATATTAATCACGATATAAAAGTTTCATGAAGATAGTCCATCGACAAGAAAAGTTATTAAACAATTAAGTTCACATAATAAGCCCACACTGCAGTTAATGCGTGTTTATGCGTGCGTGCCTCTGTATGTTTGTGTTTCTTTTGAAGCAGAAAAAAGCGAAGAGTTCTTGAAATATCAGTTCATGGAAGGGATCAGGGGATTTCGTAGTCGAGCAGTCTACAGACAAAAGCGCGCCTTCTAGCCTATTCTAGGAATTGTGATTGATTTGCGAATTTTTCAGGCGTTATTTTAGTTTTGTGAGAAGACGCTTTAGCACTGAAGTTACATATATAATTTTTCGCTAGCAGATAAACAACCGGAGCAGTGGTGCCGATGGTTGAGGCAACGCAAGTCGTGTTAGATAGCGTGGGTTCAAGTTTTATTTCATAAATTCGATATTTTATTGCGAGGGTGCGAGCTTGAATGAATAGCACTTAATATATTTCATTTTCTTAGTCGAAAATTGTTATAAGTTTAAATTTGTTTCTTCTTAGATAGCTCTCAAATGCTTATACGTAGATATATACATACATATATAAAATATATACATATACAAAAAAGTCTGCATACACAATTTCAGCACGTGCTCATTTGTATGTGTGTATGTATGTACATATAATGCGCACTCTAGCATTTTCTAAGAATCTCAATTACGATTGATTTGTCTTTGCATTGTTTTTTAATTCCCAGCCGCTACTTTGGCTTTTCTTTGCTATATGGCGACCTAACAATAATGTCATTTCGTTTTAATTACCATTATTGCGAGAGGCTCGGTGGGGCGGTGGCGCTGTAGGCAAAGGCGCAGAATGCTTTTATTTTAGTTATTCAATTTTATAAAAATGTTTCCTTCCGTGTTATGAATATCTACAAAGCTTATTTATATATATAAATTGCTAAGTTGGCCGCTACAAATGCCGATTCGCCACGCCGTTACTGGGCGTAGATTGTCGTACTTCGAACCTTAAGAAAAACTTTTAATTTTTTTAAGATTTATAATTTAATTTATATTTTTTAAATTCCACAAAAATGTTTTCTTCCGTGCTATCAATGCCTATTAAGGCTATTTATACACTGCCGATCTTGGGTTAGACGCACTTGCATTTTCCTGAATATTTGCTTTATAACTTTTATTTGGAAAGCAATTAAAAAAAAGTAAATATACAAAAATCTTCGTTATTCGATGACTTTTCAAGTAAACAAATCATAAAAATGTTAATTTTACGAAATAACTGTGTTTTTATTCATTTTATGAAAACTGTTAAAAAAAAGGCACTTTTTTCTAGGTCACTGAAATAGACGCACTTAAAGCTATTATTTTTTTTTTAAAGAAAGGAACATAATTTAAAGTATTTCTGTTAACTTTTATAAATATTTAAGCAATAAGTAAACATAAAAAAATAATTTTAATAATGAGTACTGCCTCCCTTGTTCAAAATAACCTCATAGATTCGGTCCTTCATGGAGAGATACAATGAGTGTATGTAGCTCAGCGAAATCTCGCCCCAAGCAAGTTTAATTGCAGCAATTAGTGTTTCTTTGTCATCGTATTGTTTACCCCCTTCAAATACTTTCCTTGAAAGCCATCCCCAAACATTTTCAATTACGTTGAGATCTGGGGAATATGGCGGCCAAGTCATGACCTGAACATTTTCACTCGTAATAAATGACTTTACAACTCTAGCGTTATGGATCGGAGCATTATCTTGTTGGAAAATCCATGGCAATGGTCCGAAGAGATCCTTAATCTTAGGAAATACGGACTGCAACAAAGTTTTGAAGCGCTCACCGGTCATCTGATCTATGAAAACTAAATCTATTGTTCCATAAAATGTGATGGCACCCCACACCATGACTCCACCTTCACGGCTGTGATGGCGGCTTAAATATAGCTCATCTTTTCGTAAATCATGGTAATAATATTGAAAACCATCAGGGCCATCAAAATTAAAACGTTTTTCATCAGTAAAAACAACTGTACGCCAATCATTAAGTCGAGTATCAGATTGAACTGCCCATGTCATGTATTCTCTCGCATATTGGAGCCGCTTTTGTTTACAAATAGCATTTAGAGGTGGTTTTTTCTTAATTTTCAGACGCTTTAGATGTTTTGCATTTCTAATTGTACGCTTAACAGTTGAAAGGCTGGCGTTTACACCGGCTGATTCCCTAATTTTAGCTGCAGACTCAGTCGAATTGGAAGCAAGATGAAGAATTTTACGCTTATCTCGGGAAGTAAGAGCTCGTTTTCGTCCTTTGAAGTGTGTTCCATATGCTCCTGGATCTTTCAAATATCTATAAACAGTTCTGGAGCTGCGCTTTATCTTTTTAGCAATATTTCTGTTAGACAGTCCCTGTGAGTGGAAGAAGTCTACTTTTTCACGTTCCAATAAGCTTAATATAGTAGCTTTTCCCATTTTTTCTTTTAATATCACTTGAAATTGATTTATTTGTTAATATTTAGTTATTACTTGATCAATATAGTTGAACTTTTTAATACAAAACTTATAAAATTGATGTGCGCGTGGTTCATTCGAACAACCGAAAAGCCATGTGATTGCATAGAAATTTCTACAATCTTCGAATGCACAGTTATCTTTTCGAATATCAACAAACTATGAACATAAGTTTTTCGAGCTAGATTCGAACTTTGATAAAAAAAATAGTTTCGGCAACCAAGACATGCCTAATAACTAAATAAAACCGTTTTTTTACAAAAAAAATGGGTGCGTCTAACCTAAGACCGGCAGTGTATATATAGATGGCTCGCGCATATAAATGTCGCAATTTGACACTAGAAATGGCGATTGCCACGCCCCTAGTGGACGTAGACATCTCTTAGAACAAGCTAATGGAAACTCAACTGCAAAATTTGAATGCTTACGCTCAAAAAATGTGAAAATTACAGGATATTTTTTTATATGCCACGCCCCTAAAAAGGCGTAACAACTAGTTTTGGGTCATCGATAGAGAAGGCTACCAGTAACTCAACTATCCAAATCCAAAGCTTCTAGCTTTATAACTGTAGGAGATATAAACTTTTGTGGTTTGCCATGCCGCCTGTGAGCGGAGATATATCCACTATAGCTTCTTGGTCTTGGGTGATCAACCCGAGTATATATACCAAATTTCAAGTCTCTAGCATCAATATTGCCCAAAAATTAGCAGAATTTGAAAAATCACTATATCTTCAGATCCGATTTGCCACGCCCCTAGTGGGCGTAGACATATAATTTTCCAATCTTTATAGAATCCTAGCATTAGCTCACATGCAAAATTTGAGTGTTCTAGCTTCAAAACTCTAGGAGATAAAGTTTTACCCGAATTGCCACGCCCCCAATAGGCGTAGAGATATCCGCCATAGCTTTTGACTTTGGGTGGTCAACACGAATCTACGTTCCAAATTTCAGCGCCTTAGCTCTTCAACTAATATGATGTCTAGCATATCGGAAAATGCATTTTCCGATTTGCCACGCTCTTAGTGGTCGGATCGGGAAAATTTTAAAACTTTATAAATCGGAGATATACACGAGTATGTGTTCCAAATTTCAAGTATCTTGCTCTAATAGCGCCGAAATAGATTGCGTTCATACGGACAGACCGACAGACGGACGGACAGCAAGACGGACATGCACAAAACCAATATACTAATTCACTTCGTGAATGAGTATAAACATTTAAAAGTATTTTGAGGGATTCGAAGCACGACAATCGATGTCCACTAGAGGCCGAATCGGCATTTGTAGCGGCCAACTAAGAAATTTAAATGCGTGCGCCTCTTATGTATATAAATAAGTTTAATGGATATTCATAAGACGGAAGGAAACATTTTTATGAAATTTAAAAACTACAACTACAGCCCCACCGCTAATAGTAGCTGAAACGAAATGACATTATTGTTAGGTCGCCATATAGCAATGAAAAGTCAAAGTAGCGGCTGGGAATTAAAAAACAATGCAAGGGCATCAATCCCAATTGAGATTCTCAGAAAATGCTAGAATATGCTTTGTATGTATATAAATACACACATAAAAACAAGCACCTGCATAAGAAAGGCTGAAATTGTGTATGCAGACTTTTGTATATATGTACACATTTTATATATTTATATACATATGTACGTATAAGCACTTGACGGCTATTTAAGAAGAAACAAACTTAAACTTACAACAATTTTTGACTAAGAAAAAGAATAATATTAAGTACTATTCATTCAACCTCGCACCTTCCCAACAAAATATCGAATTTATGAAAAAAGAAAATGGGATCGAATAAGTCTTGAACCCACGCTATCTATCTTGCGTTGCCTTAACCATTGTCACCCCTGTTTCGGTTAGTCATCTAGTAGCGAAAATGATATATGTATGTTACTTCAGTGCTAGAGCGTCATCTTGCAAAACTAAAATAACGACTGAAAAATCTACAAATCAATCGCGATTCCTAGATTATGCTAGAAGGCGCGCTTTTGTCTGTACGCATAGAATCAACTATAATAGTTGATGTAATAATAACCTAATAACCTTCTCTATCGATAACAAGTAAGAAAACTCTAGTCTAGACTGCTCGACAACGAAGTCCCCTGATCCCTTCCAAGTACTGATATTTCAACAATTCTTCGCGTCTTTCTACTTCACAAGAAACAGAAACACACAAACACAAAGACACATATAGGCACTCACTTATAAAAACGCATAGGCTGCAGTGTGGGCCTACTATGGGAAATAAATTATATATAGTTAAAATTTTGAGACTCTAGCGTTAAAGGTGTGGGAGATATAATCTTATAACATATTTTTGATCAGCTTTTTAATCGATAATAAAATAACAGGATGAGTTATCGTTTTTTAGTGATCAACTCGATATGCGCGCTAAATATACGGACATTTTCAAAAAAGTTTGAAGTCTCTAGCTCTTATATCTTCTGAAATCGACGTGTTCATACATACGAACAGACAGACGGACAGGCCAAATCGAATCAGCTCGTCGCCCTGATCAAGAATATATATACTTTATGGGATCTGTCACGCGTCCTTCTGCCTGTTACATACATCTTAACAAAACCATTATACCCTGATTTTCCATTTTCAATGGGTTCAGGGTATAAAAATAATTTGTAGGCCAAATTTTGTGTCGTGTCATATTGAAAATTTTACATGCTAGAGGATTGTGAATGAGTATTCCGCAGTTGGTAACGCCCGATTGCAATGTTCTTACTTGTTAAGTGATCAACTCGATATGCGCGCTCAATATTCGGGCATTTTAAAAAAGTTTGAAGCTCGCTTATATTTCTTCTGAGATCGATGCGTTCATACATACGGACAGACGGACGGACAGACAGACGGATAGAGCTAAATCGACTCAGCTCGTCGCCCTGATCAAGAATATATAGTCTGTCAAGAATTAGTTGGCACACTGCAAAAAAATTTAATTTTTTGACTTTGGATGCAAATATCTAAGTAATAAATGCTTTACAAATTTGTTTTAAAATAGGAATATGTTTAATATTATTTTATTAATTTAAATAGAAAAATAGAAAACATAAAATTCAATATGTAAAGAATAAATCTACAAAAAACAAACATTACTCATAAATAACAGTCTCAATAATGTGTTGGCTCATTTACACTCTATGCATCTTAATTTAAAATTAAATCTAAATTATGAATAATTAACAAATTTTTAATATTTAGTGTGGCCCCCTTGGGCATTTATAACATGTTGAAGGCGTTTGTTCATGAACAAATAAGGCTTTGAATAAAATCAGGAGGGATTTTATCCCACTCTTTAAGTATAGCAGATTATTATTATAGATTATTATAGCAGGCTCTTAAAATTTATTTTTCCAACTTTTTTCTTCAAGTATGTCCACACATGCTCAATAGGGTTAAGGGTGTGTCAATGACTTTGCCACAGTTGTAAAGCAGCCAAGTGCGAAAATTGATCTCTTTATGCTTAGGATCGGTGTCTTGATAGAACTTAAAATTTGGCTTGTTGCCATTCATAAAGCCAAACCTAGCCGCACTTGCTGTCAAACTTGTTCTCAAAATTTGGAAGTACTTCTCCGCATTCATTGTGCTTTCAATGAATGCAATTTCTCCGATTCCTTTGCTTGATATACACCCCCATATCACAACCGATAATTTGTCAAATTTAAGTCGGAATTAAATATTTCATTTCAAGAGTCGTCAATGGCTTGCGCCATACCCTGGGAGGACCATCATTATAATATTGCAAAATTTTTGTTTCGTCACAAAATATGACGTCGCCCCAATATTCTGCGGGGTGACTAACTATGTTAACAGCAAAAGTTAAGCGCTTTTTTAATATTAACCTCTGATAACAAAATCTTTTTCCGTACTACCCTCAAACTGTACTCATGGGTTTCATGTGAGACATCTATGCCACATTCTTCCTTCAGTTCTTTGGCAAGACTTCTAACAAAAATATGCAATGGGTTCAGGGTATAAAAAAAAAGTGTGGATTTTTCATCGGATATTTGGCAACATACAAATCTTATCATTAATGATTTTCAATAAAAAAAATTAGTTAGACTCAAACACAATGGAATCCAGTAATAACAACTCCTCTAAAAGTGGTCGTCTGGTTATCGTTTTGCTGATGAGGCAGATGTGGTCATACACTCGCAAACTATTATGCCTCCACATCCATGCTTTACAATTTAATTTTATTATCAGTGCTTAGCAGATTCATAGGCATTTTTCCTGTGAAGCTCGGAAATCAAAGATTTATTGGGCGGAGATCATCCGATGTACTCCTCCGTGGGCTGGACATTTCGCATAGTGATGAATAGCACCTCCTAAGATCAGAAATATGTTCTTCTATATTTTTACCACAAAATTTTCTTGGATTCACGTTTGTTGTGGCTAGGATATGACATTTATCTCCAACACACAATTTTGGAGGAGAGCTTAGTATTCCCGGTTGGTATTTGAAGTACAGCTAATTTTCCGTTGCAATTTATAACTTCTTTCACACTCTGAAATTTGTATATGAACTATATACGAAAACAGGAAATCAGGGTACAGTGTTTTGTTAAAGGTAACATATGTATAATGATTTTGTTAAATTTATACAACGAGCATTTCATTATTGATTAAAAAGCTTATCGAAAATTAAGTATACAATTATATCTCCTACATATTTAAAGCTAGAGTCTACAAATCATAAATATAGATTCAAATTATAGAATTTCGATTTTTGTTAAAATCCACCGTCTCCCCTAATCCACTCCCTTATCTACAAATTTTTAAAAGCAAAGAAAGGATTAGGAAATCAATACACAATAATAGAGCTCTGCCGGAACTTCCAGTTTATGCTCACACGTGGGCACTGTGTGTGATTTCCTTAAGATGACTTGAAAGGATGGATTTAATTAACGAAAGAGAGAGTTTAAGGAAGAACACATGATAATGTTCTTATTGCATAATAATTGCAAAAATCGTGAAACGTGCTATAGTAGCCAGGAGCACCTTTAGCTTAATTTATGAGAGAGATATAAAGATTGAAACAGAGTTTTGTGTCAAAAAGAAAATACAGATGTGTGAAAATAAAAATTCGTTGCAAGGAAATGTTAATTGTATAATTAGCAATATGTGGAATTGTCCGACTGAAGGTTATTGTCAGCCACAACCCAAAGCTGAACGAAATTTTATATCATCTTTTAGGCAAAGATGATCCAGTGAGTCAGAGTATGCAAGGCAAAGCTCTCCATTATCTGTATACAAGTTATTATTTTTTTTTGGTTTTTAATATTGAAGTGAATTAACACGTACGAAGTAACGGTGTTTAACACATGTATAGAAGCAACGGAGTTGCGTGAAATGAGAAGACTTGGATAATTCCGTGGCGACGACCGACGTTCTTTATTTCCAAAAATCAACTAACTCTAAGTGACATTAATTCTTATAATCGAAGCTAGCCCTAAGCCCTGTAAACGCTGGCATTGTACATATTGCGAGGGATCATATATCGCTGAGAAGCAACAGTGTTGCACGTGTACGCTTCTGCCGCTGTTGTGCAATATCCGCTTGAGATGGCTGGTGTCGTAAGCCTTTATGCTGGGAATGCATGGTCAGCTTGAATATTTACGTTTTGCTGATCAGTTGTGTTAACTCCTCCCCCACTTAGGTGAATGACGTCCTCGGAGTTCTTGAAACTATTAATTACCGCCTGAAGATCACGTTGACTTTTGTTCCTCCGATGTCTTTGGTAAAGTTTCATTAGGGCGTAGCAGGAAAGTAGAAGGATGACCACGGTTAGTCCAGATATTATTGGTCTTCTTACCAGTCCTTCCAATTGGGCAATGTCCCGGAGGTTTCTTATGCTCAGCTTCTGTAGGTACGGCAGGCTTGGTATTTCCTGATGACCCGTTATATTTAGAAGCGTGGATGCCGCTGGTCTCGGAGATTTCCTCACTTAGTTTTTAGGATTTCTATATACGGTGTCGTTTACCTTTATCTCATTCTCAAAGGTAAGGAGGAATGTCCCTTTCAGCATTTGCTCATCAACTATAGCTGCTCTGTCGTTGATGATGATAACGCCATCGTCGACGATGGTTTGAGGTTCAAGATGGCTTGGTCGAGTTGAGCAATGTGCAGTGCCACCTGTGTGTAGTTGTTGTGCGCACGTTGTATAGGGTAATTTCTTGCAGAACGTTGTTGTGAGGGCTGCACTACAATTTCCTATTGATTCCCGCAGACAGCTATATTGTAGTCTTCGGCGAAATTTATTATAATGTCATTGTGTTGAACAGGGTATATTGTTAGTTTCTTACATACTACGTTAGGTTTAGGGTATCTTATTACAAAATGTAGAAAGCAAGACTTTAACTTGAGATACTTCCATTATGTCAGTAATAGTGATATTTATAGGGTGTTCATTAACAATATTTTTTAGGTCAGAAGAATCCAATATGGAGGGGTTTACAATTCCAACTTTTGCCAGTGTTACTGATAGCATTAAGGCTTCTAATTCTGAAATAATTATTCTGTTTCCTGAGATCAGTGTTTCATACAAATGTTCCGCGTCTATCTGCTTTGTTTTTGCTATGAGGTTTACTGTGTCGGTTAGCTTATTTATTTGTTCCTGCATTTTTGTGTTTATTGTTACTTGCCTATTTTCGGATTCTACAAGTTCTTTCTGTGTAAATTTAAGCTTTTCGAAATCGTCGGAGTCTGGTGTGCCAGCTACGACTTTAAGAACGGTTCCTAGCATATCAATGCTCCTAGCATGTCTATGATGGATATTTACTGCGGCTATTAGTATTTCTATGTTTTATATCTGTGTCTAATAACTGTCTTATGTGTGATCGTGGAAAATTTTTCTTAACTCCTTCGTGTCCTTTACCATTGCTGAGTATGGAATAAGATTAGTTGAATGTTTTAGATATATCAGAACGGTAGCAGGGAGCCAAGTCTAAAAAATTCACCTGGTCATATTCGTCCTCAATGTCTTCTGCCTCAGTTTCTGCGATAGTCCGATATTCACTACTGTCCTGTTCATATTTTGTATCTCCTGTGTTCATATTCTGTTACTCGTGCGCTACTATTGTTTGGTCTCTTGTTTGATTGTCCCTGGTTATTGTAACTTTCATATTTTGCGTTTTGTTGTTGAGTCGCCCACTGACTCTGTTTTGAGGGAGCCGTATTTTGTTGGTATTGGGTCGTCTGTCCAAAGCGAGCGGATGTGTCAACGTCCATTGGTTCAACTTGTTCTCGTCGTGGTGAGAATTCTTGTTTCCTATAATATGGGTTTTTCCCTAGCTGCTTGTATTTTGGGTCTTGAGTTAGATTCCTATCTTTGCCTTGTTGTTTTTGCTCGGTTCTTTGAGTCTTTTCTTCTAAACTACGTGCAAAATTCGTGGCAAACATGTAACGGTCATGATTAGACTCGACTTCTTGGGCTAATGCCAGTGTAGAGGGAAGATCAACTGGTCTAGCTGAGAATGGGACATCACTTAAACCTTTCTTGGTACCCGAGATGAATACTCGTAGAGCGTCTGCCCTCATTTAACAAAGAAGCAACGTTGGTGTCATAGGTCATGATTGTCTTATTTATGAGTAAAGTCAGTTTCTTCTCCACTTCGTCATAGTACTGTAGTAGTGTCAAATTTCCTTGACGGAGTGTTGACAGCTCTTGTTCAACTAGGTATATCGGTCGTTTGTCTGCGTACGTGAAATCTAACCGATTTATAATGGCCCTAAAATTGAGAGGAGTGTCAAAGGAAGAGAGTACCATATCGGCGGCGTTTTTAATTTTGTTTCTTAATATTCCTAAAGCTTGATAATGTTTAGAGCTACCTTCATATTTTTCATATACTTTGTATGCGGTATGCGCAGCTTTCCTCCATGATACGTAAGTTTCATTTTTTCCCTCAAATTTTGGAAGGGATTTCATGATATTAAGAGTTTCATTGTAAATGACGCTTGCCTTGATCTCGGCCTCTCTAAATGTTTCTACCTCAGGAGTGCTAACTTGTACAGAACTAATACGTTGTTCAATGTCACGTAATTTCTGATCAAAGTTTTCTTTTTGAGTTCTTAAAGCGCTTGTTACTGCGCCTTCTACGATTGCTCTTAACTGTTCGTTAGACAAAGCCATTTTTAACTTTTCACCTGTATTTATACTTTGAAATTTTGTTACTAAATCCTGTATCTCAGCATCACTCATAACATGCAAATAACGTGTGTGTTGTGTTTTTTATTACTAATTAATATTAAAAGGTTGGAATGGTATTTGAATTGGATTTTAATAGTGTTTTTTTTTTTTTTTTTTTTTTTTTTTTTTTTTTTTTTTTTTTGAACACCCTACTCACATGTTCTTAAATTATGTTAGTAGAGCTGTTGCTGCTGATGAACTGCTTCCTCGGTGAGCTTCTGTTTTAGTTGCGTTGTTTATAATTTATATTGTCATTTTTTTCCAATGTTGTTATGTTCGATTGCGTTGGAAATTTGTTTTGTTAAATTCGGGTTTTTGTTCGATTTCGTTGGGTATTTGTTTAATTAAATTCGGGTTTTTGTTGGATTGCGTTGGGTATTTGTTTAATTAAATTCGGGTTTTTTGTTCGATTGCGTTGAGCGCCAGATATTATTTTTTTGGTTTTTAATATTGAAGTGAATTAGCACGTCCGAAGTAACGGTGTTAACACATGTATAGAAGCAACGGAGTTGCGTGAAATGAGAAGACTTGGATAATTCCGTGGCGACGACCGACGTTCTTTATTTCCAAAAATCAACTAACTCTAAGTGACATTAATTCTTATAATCGAAGCTAGCCCTAAGCCCTGTAAACGCTGGCATTGCATATATTGCGAGGGATCATATATCGCTGAGAAGCAACAGTGTTGCGCGTGTACGCTTCTGCCGCTGTTGTGCAATATCCGCTTGAGATGGCTGGTGTCGTAAGCATTTATGCTGGGAATGCATGGTCAGCTTGAATATTTACGTTTTGCTGATCAGTTGTGTTAACTTACATACAAATTATTGAGTGAAAATGGAAAAAAGTAGGCTTGAGGTACACTTGGAAAAAATAAAAACAGCTCGAGGGGTTCAGGGATCTAGTATTTGAGCAGTCTCGACTACAGCTTTCTTACTTGTTATTATTATTATTATATTATTATATTATTATAGATAATTAATTTTTTTTAAAGAATATAATTTAAAGTATTACTTTTAGCTTTTATAAATATTTAAGCAATAAGAAAACATAAAAAAATAATTTCAATAATGAGTACTGCCTCCTTTGTTCGAAATAACTTCATAGATTTGGTCCTTCATGGAGAGATACAATGAGTTTATGTAGCTCAGCGAAATCTCGTTCCAAGCAAGTTTAATTGCAGCAGCTAGTGTTTCTTTGTCAAACATTTTCACTTTTTTAATTGCTTTCTAAATAAAAGTTATAAAGCAAATATTAACGAAAAGTACCAGTGCGTCTAACCCAAGACCAGCAGTGTATACAAAATTAACTAAATTACTTAACCTTACTAAATGTAATTAAAATGTAAATATTATCTATTGCAGCAATCCTTTACTTCTAATTGGCCGAGAATGTTGTGGTTAGCAGTTGATCAAAATGGTATCCATTTACTAGAGCACAGATCACGAAATATTTTATGCTCACATGAGTATGAATCTCTGATATCATTCTCGCCTAATATGAATTCACTGATGATTTTTACTGGAACGGAAAAGAAACAATCTAAAGTTATTTTAAGTACATCTCAGGTAATATACATTGTTCAAAATTAAATAATTTCATCAAAATAAATAAATAACCTTATCTAGAAAGGTTCAATGTAATAATTTCCGTCCAATTGCATTTGCAGTGGACATTCGGTTAACGAACGCCTTGGATAACGAAAATTTGGCATAACGAACACATTTTTTTGAGAAAAAAAAGAACAATGTTTAGCATAACAATACAAAATTTGAAAACATTTATTTTATGTCTGTGTCAAACAAGGAAATAGGCCAGCGAAAAAATTACCCTTGTTTCGAATTCATTTCATCGAAATCAAGTTTTTCAGTTTCATCCCTTTCAATACCTAATAACGCCAAGTCACACAATCTTTCTTCCCCCTGCTTCTCTGACTGCTATTGTCAGTAGAGTTTAAATTGCTACGTGAAGATTCGAGAGCACGCTTTTATCTCCGAACTGCATACAATTATTATATATGTATATTCAAAGAATTGTTAATCAGAATTTGGTTACTTCATATATGATATATGATAATATAAATTTCACTTATTTACGCCATTTTAAGAACATACATATTATTCATGATTGAGAGAATATCTATTGTGAATAATTTCATTTCATTTTTATACTCATTCACGAAGTGAATTAGTATATTGGTTTTGTGCATGTCCGTCTTTCTGTTCGTCCGTCTGTCCGTAAGAACGCAATATGTTTCGGCGCTATTAAAGCTAGAGACTTGAAATTTGGAACACACACTCGTGTATATCGATTGGTTGAAAAATTATATGTCTACGCCCACTAGGGGCGTGGCAAATCGGATCTGAAGATATAGTGATTTTTCAAATTCTGCTATATTTTGGGCACTATCGATGCTAGAGACCTGAAATTTGGTACATACTCGAGTTGATCACCCAAAACCAAAAAGCTAAAGTGGATATATCTCCGCCTAAGGGGGCGTGGCAAACCGCAAAAGTTTATATCTCCTACAGTTATAAAGCTAGAAGCTTCAAATTTAGATTGTTGAGTTACTGGTAGCCTCCTCTATCGATGACCCAAAAATAGTTGTTACGCCTCTTTAGGGGCGTGGCATATAAAAAAATACCGTGTAATTTTCACATTTTTTGAGCGTAAGCATTCCAATTTTGCAGTTGGGTTACCATTAGCTCGTTCTAAGAACTGGCCAAAAATGAGGTATCTACGTCCACTAGGGATGTGGCAATAGCCATTTCTAGTGTCAAATTGCGACATTTATATGCGTGAGCTGTCTATATATATAAATAGACTTCATAGGCATTAATAGCACGAAAGAAAACATTTTTGTGGAATTTAAAAAATATAAATTAAATTATAAACCTTAAAAAAATTAAAAACAGTTAAAAGATATTCTAGGGGTTCGAAGTACGACAATCTACGCCCACTAGAGGCATGGGCAATCGGCGTTTGTAGCGGCCAATTAAGAAATTTATATGCGTGCGTCAGTTATATACATATATAAATAAGCTTTATAGATATTCATAAGACGGAAGGAAACACTTTTATAAAATTGAAAAAATATAAACGAAATAATAATAACATAAGCTTTCAATTTGTATGAAAAGTTTTTCGCGGGATTTGAATTCGCACCACAACGAAAATAAAATAGTAAAATATGCAGTCTGCGCCTCTACCTACAGTGCCACAGCAGTTATCATAGTACCAACAATTAGAACTAAATGACATTATTATTAGGTCGCCATATAGCAAAGAAAAGCCAAAGTAGCGGCTGTGAATTCAAAACAATACAAAGACAAATCAATCGAAATTTAGATTCTTAGAAAATGCTAGAGTACGCATTATATCTACATACATACAGACATAAAAACAAGCACCTGCATAAAAAAGGCTATCGAATTTATGACAAAAGAAAATGGATTGAATAAGTCTTGAACCCACGCTATCTATCGTGCGTTGCCTTTGCCATCGTCACCCCTGTTTCGATTAGTCATCTAGTAGCTGTTACTTCAGTGCTAGAGCGTCATCTCGTAAAACTAAAATAACGACTGAAAAATCTACAAATCAATCGCGATTCCTAGAATATGCTAGAAGGCGCGCTTTTGTCTGTACGCATAGAATAAACGATAATAGTTTATATAATTGATATTTGAGCTACTAATAACCTCCTCTATCGATTACAAATAAGAAACCTCTAGTCTAGACTGCTCGACTACGAAATCCCCTGATCCCTTCCAGGAACTGATATTTAAAGAATTCTTCGCAGACAGACACACAGAGGCACGCACGCATAAACACGCATTAGCTGCAGTGTGGGCTTACTATGGGAACGTATTTGTTTAATAACTTTTCTTGTCATGACACTTTTATATCGTGATTAAAATATTGAAATGGCAAAGCACAAGTCTCTAGTATTACGGACAGACGGACAGGGCTTAATCGACTCAGTTCATCGCCCTGGTCAAGAATATATATACTTTATGGGGTCTGCCACGCCTCCTTCTGCCTGTTACCTACATTTTAACAAAACCATTATACCCTGATTTCACATTTTTAATGGGTTCAGGATATAAAAATAATTTGCAGGCCACTTTTTGTGTCATGTCATATTGAAAATTGTACATGTTAGAGCCGGATTGTGAATGAGTATTCAGCAGTTGGTAACGCCCGACTGCAACGTTTTTACTTGTTATAAATGTATATGTCAATTGTATTAACTTAATTTATTTTTTGATTTCAGGCTTTTCAGATAGCAACGTTAATAAATGAATACTCTGAAATAGTGAAAAAGACGATGGATTCCCATTTTAATAACTAATTATTAAATACTCACGCCAACGTGTTCCTTATATTAAGAATATCGGTTAACATTTGTCTTTATAGATAATTATTAATAAAAACTGTATTAATTAATAAATAGTCGACATGCGAGTTTATTGGTTTTGTGCAATTTACGTATTGATGGCCATCTATTTCTACGCTATCGAAGCTATAGACTTGAAATTTGGACCATATACTCGAATTATAAAGTATTAAAATTTTCCCGATTTGCTGAATATCGGTGTGGTAGATCGGAAAATGCGATTTCCAGTATGCTAGAAATCGTCTTAGTAAAAATATAGAGATATAAAAGTTGTTAAGTATTCTCGAGTTGACTACTCCAAATGAAAAGAATATTTCGGATAAATCCACGCCCATTTAGAGCGTTGTAATTCGATAAAAACTATTTTCGACATTTTTAAAGCTAGCATGTTACCATAGAATAATTATATGTCCACGGCCAATCGTTAAATCGAATAAAATGAATGACAATACTTCTCTCAGACTTGTCGACATGTAACTGCGGTGGCAATCAGTACAATATTGACCTTAATTAATTTTTTGTTTTTTTTTGCTATTCAATAGACGTTAGAATTTTAATAAAATTTAAAGAAGTGACCAGGGGATGAGAGACCAAGTACTCATCGAGAAGCTAAGTAGCGAAAACCATCAGGAGAACTGGTGTTGGAGTTATGCTATTAACATAATGCTCTTAATAGAGTAGAATAGTATGCTGCGGGAGGAGCTATTCCTGTTAATGAGATCTGGCATTAACATACTCCTCCCTTGCAAGGATTGCAAGCGCTAGACACAATATGCCGGCAAGTTCCGTTACAAATGTGACGCCGATTTCATCAGATAGTGAAATAGCGAATTGTGAAAATATTGAACACCCAATATCAAAAGTGGGATTGGACCAGCCTAACACTAATACCGACACTCGTTGCGCTGACCTAGAGAAGCAGGTCAGAGATCTCAAGGAAATGGTCGCACAGCTAAGTACTCCATTGAGGACACAAATCAATGCAAAACAAGTTTGTCTGCCAAAATATAATCCGGATATAACGAATGCAAATGCCTTCTCTTGCAGATAATCCTCTTCAAGGTAGCGGTTTCGTCATGTCACTTAGTCGAGCTCTGGAAGGCAGTGCTTCCCAATGGCTGGCACAAATAAGCTTCGCTGGCATGACTTTGGCGCAATTCATGTTTATAGCAGTCGTCTTGTCACTTCGTTGTTAACCAAATGGAAGTCTACGGATGTGAAGAGATTGCAGTTTCCGTTGTTTTAGCTCATCTTGCGCCGATCGACAAAAAGTTAAGCAAGCTGCTTTTTACCAAGGATTTTAAAACCAGTGAACTTCAACAACAGCTGGCAGCGTTTGCATTTGGAAAACGCAAAGATCGTTCAGATGATTCAGGTTCGCATGCTCCAGTAAAGAAAATCAATTCAGGAATTCAGGTGAAATGCCATTGTTGTGGGAAAATTGGCCACAAGATTGCTGAATGCCGCTTGAGGAAAAGTAAGGAGGGAATCCAATTAAAAACAAGCGGTCCAACATCCACTCGAGTTGGTCATCTGTAATATGCTTCCCCTGTGGAAAACAAGGTCATCTAGCATCGTCTTGTACCAACAGCAAACAGAGGCAAGGAAATGGCGTTCACGAGAAACATTTGGCTGTCGTACCTAGTGAAATCGTGCCATTATATTGACTCTGGTGGCGAGTGCACTTTAATGAAAGATTCCGTACGCAAGAAGTTTTCAGGAAAAAGACTTTGTATCATGGTAGTCTTAAAAAGCATTGGAAATAGGAACTGGAAATTATTTCACCTTGTTGATGATGTTCACCTGAAGCATGAATATCAATTCAACCAAATGAGCTTTAAATGTGTAAAGTTAAAACTATTAATAGTATAACTAACCATAATAATTATGAGTCAATGTAATACTGATAAGGATCGCCTATTTACAGACTGCAATACGTTAAAGGCAAGTTTCAACCAAGTTAATCTATCTCCAAGAGTCCATAGGTGGTGGGAATATCTGCAGGCTTTCCAGTTCGAAATCGAATATCGGAAGGGATAGGAATATTATTCTAGATAGCTCTCAGCCATTTGAGAAATTTACAAAAACTCGGATTAATTTGGCTAAGATTTCTGAGCACTGGTTCCTCGCGGAACAGCAGCGTGATCAGGAGTTGTCAGCTATTGTAGTAAAATTACGCGAGGGAGATATGGACTTGGAAGAAAATACATATGAAATTAGAGCGGGTGTCTTGTTTAGAAAAATTCAAAGGAATGGCACAAATCCCTGTTTACCAATAATACCCAGAGCATTCAGGTGGACAGTCATAAACCACGTGCATGAAGCAATAATGCATTTGAGATTGCAAAAGACGTTAGAGAAGACCTATTGCCATTATTGGTTTAACCATATGTCAAAATATGTAAGAAAATTCGTTTAAAATCACCTGCATCACCTGCAAATTATCCAAATCAAAGTATGGCAAAATTCAATCAGAATTGCATTCGATACCCAAAATTGAGATCCCGTGGCATATTGATATCACGAGAACGTTAAATGGAACAAGTAAGGAAGCTCTAGTCGAGACTGCTCGACTAGGAGATACCCTGATCCCTACAAAGAGCTGATATTCACGCACGCATAAGCGCTCTGCTAACTGCGCAGTAAGCAGCGACTGCGCTTGGGCTGCGCTGCAGTGTGGGCAATACGATGAGAATTTTGTTGCTGAATAATTTCTCCTGTAATAGGACTATCTTCATGAAACTTTCAGAATGTGATCACAATGTGCAAGTGGGTATACATTCCAAAGCAAAAGTCGCTAGTATATCAAATACGTTTTTACAAATTGGTGGCGAAGGGGGCGTGGTATCCAAAATCTGTAAATGACAAAATCTGCGTATTGATCAGATGTATATACACACCAAATCTGAAGTCTCCAGGTCTAAAAGTATTGAAATTACGGTGAATAAACAAAATCAATTTATCGATTATTCGCGATAAAAAAGTAATCGGACGAGTTATCGAAAAAAAAAGATAAACTTGTACTGCGTATGGTATACATGAGTATGCATACAAAATTTGAAGTCTCTAGCTCTTATATCTTCTGAGATCTAGGCGTTCATACGGACGGACGGACAGACGGACAGGGCTATATCGACTCAGCTCGTCGCCCTGATCAAGAATATATATACTTTATGGGGTCTGCCACGCCTCCTTCTGTCTGTTACATACTTTTCACAAAACCATTATACCCTGATTTCCCATTTTTAATGGGATCAAGGTATAAAAATGAGGTTAAGGAATATGTAATTGATTTAATTGATTCGTTCACTATATTTGATTTTTATACCCTGATCCCATTAAAAATGGGAAATCAGGGTATAATGGTTTTGTGAAAAGTATGTAACAGGCAGAAGGAGGCGTGGCAGACCCCATAAAGTATATATATTCTTGATCAGGGCGACGAGCTGAGTCAATATAGCCATGTCCGTCTGTCCGTCCGTCCGTCCGTATGAACGCCTAGATCTCAGAAGATATAAGAGCTAGAGACTTCAAATTTTGTATGCATACTCATGTATACCATACGCAGTACAAGTTTATCTTTTTTTTTCGATAACTCGTCCGATTACTTTTTTATCGCGAATAATCGATAAATTCATTTTGTTTATTCAGCGTAATTTTAATACTTTTAGACCTGGAGTCTTCAGATTTCATGTGTATATACATCTGATCAATACGCAGATTTTGTCATTTACAGATTTTGGATACCACGCCCCCTTCGCCCCCAATTTGCAAAAAACGTATTTTAAGTACTAGAGAATTGTGCTTTGGAATGTATGCACATTTGCACATTATGATCACATTCTGAAAGTTTCATGATGATAGTCCTACTACAGAAGAAATTATTAAGCAACAAAATTCCCATAGCTTTGCCCCACACTGCAGCGCAGCCCAAGCGCAGCCGCTGCTTACTGCGCAGTTAGCAGAGCGCGTGCTTATGCGTGCGTGAATATCAGCTCTTTGTAGGGATCAGGGTATCTCCTAGTCGAGCAGTCTCGACTAGAGCTTCCTTACTTGTTTATTTTATATCATACTACGCAGATTGAATTAAAGGCCATGAAATTTGCAGTATCGTTGTTTGGAGTGCCAAGTAGTCTTATTGCAGATCACGGCCGAAGCTTTCGTGAGTTTTGCAATGCTCAGAAAATAAATTTACAAGCAAACGGGCAAGCAGAGCGTATCATGAGTGTGCTAAAGAATATGCGTACAGCGGTTGCAAAACTCACAAAAATCGACGAAGTCTCTCCTGCATATAGAACAGAATTCATAAATTAATTCCTGTATCTTTGTTAGGAATCTTTGTTAGGAAAATGCAAATTATTTTAAACGCTGCGTTATTAAAGCATCAAAATAAAAAAATCGATTTGTTTTTAGTTTCTCCGGCATATAGTTGCATAACTCATCATTTAATTCCTATCTTTGTTAGGAAAATGCAAAATTATTTAAAATTTTGTGTTATTAAAGCATCAAAAAAACAAAAATCGATTAGTTTTTAGTTTCTTCAGCATATAGCAGCAGAATTCATCAATTAATTCCTGTAAAGCTATCTTTATTAGGAAAATGCAAAATTATTTGAAATTTTGTGTTATTAAAGCATCACAAAAAAAAAATCTATTAGTTTTTAGGTTTTTTGGCATATATTAGCAAAATTCATTAATTAATTCCTTTAATAGGGAACTGCAAATAATTTGCAAAATCTTTATTATGAATATGCAAATTATTTTAAATGTTGTGTTATTAAAGCATCAAAAAGCAAAAATCGATTAGTCTTTAGGTTCTCCGTCTTATAGTAGCATAATTAATCAATTAATTCCTGTATAGTTATCTTTATTAGAAAAATGCAAATTATGTTAAACGTTACGTTATTAAAGCATCAAAATAACACAAATCGTTTTTGTTAGTTTCTCCGGCGTATAGTTGCATAATTCATCAATTAATTCCAGTATAGCTTTCTGTAGGAGGAAAATGCAAATAATTTGCCATATCTTTATTAGGAAAATGTAAATTTTTTAAAATTTTGTGTTAGTAAAGCATAAAAAAAAAAAAACAAAAATCGATTTGTTTTTTATATTTTATGGCATAATTCATCAATTAATTACTGTATAGTTATCGTTATTAGGAAACTGCAAATTATTTTGAACGTTGCGTTATTAAAGCACCAAAAAAACATAAATCGATTAGTTTTTAGTTTCTTCAGCATATAGTAGCAGAATTCATCAATTAATTCCTGTATAAGTATCTTTATAGGAAAATGCAATATTCTTGAAATTTTGTGTTATTAAAGCCCAAAAAAAATCGATTAGTTTTTAGGTTCTCCGTCTTGTAATAGCATAATTCATCAATTAATTCCTGTATAGTTATCTCTAATAGGAAAATGCAAATTATTTTAAACGTTGCGTTATTAAAGCATCAAAATAACAAAAATCGATTTGTTTTTAGTTTCTCCGGTATATTTACGCCATTTAAATACGCCATTTTAAGAACATATATATTATTCATGATTGAGAGAATATCTATTGTGAATAATTTCATTTCATTTTTATACTCATTCACGAAGTGAATTAGTATATTGATTTTGTGCATGTCCGTCTTGCTGTTCGTCCGTCTGTCCGTAAGAACGCAATATATTTCGGCACTATTAAAGCTAGAGACTTGAAATTTGGAACACACACTCGTGTATATCGATTGGTTGAAAAATTAAAAAATGTCTACGCCCACTAGGGGCGTGGCAAATCGGATCTGAAGATATAGTGATTTTTCAAATTCTGCTATATTTTGGGCACTATCGATGCTAGAGACCTGAAATTTGGTATACATACTCGAGTTTATCACCCAAAACCAAAAAGCTAAAGTCCGCCTAAGGGGGCGTGGCAAACCGCAAAAGTTTATATCTCCTACAGTTATAAAGCTAGAAGCTTCAAATTTAGATAGTTGAGTTACTGGTAGCCTTTTCTATCGATGACCCAAAAATAGTTGTTACGCCTCTTTATGGGCGTGGCATATAAAAAAAAATACCCTGTAATTTTCACATTTTTTGAGCGTAAGCATTCCAATTTTGCAGTTGGGTTACCATTAGCTCGTTCTAAGAACTGGCCAAAAATGAGGTATCTACGTCCACTAGGGATGTGGCAATAGCCATTTCTAGTGTCAAATTGCGACATTTATATGCGTGAGCTGTCTATATATATAAATAGACTTCATAGGCATTAATAGCACGAAAGAAAACATTTTTGTGGAATTTAAAAAATATAAATTAAATTATAAACCTTAAAAAAATTAAAAACAGTTAAAAGATATTCTAGGGGTTCGAAGTACGACAATCTACGCCCACTAGAGGCATGGGCAATCGGCGTTTGTAGCGGCCAACTAAGAAATTTATATGCGTGCGTCAGTTATATACATATATAAATAAGCTTTATAGATATTCATAAGACGGAAGGAAACATTTTTATAAAATTGAAAAAATATAAACGAAATAATAATAACATAAGCTTTCAATTTTTATGAAAAGTTTTTCGCGGGATTTGAACTCGCACCACAACGAAAATAAAATAGTAAAATATGCAGTCTGCGCCTCTACCTACAGTGCCACAGCAGTTATCATAGTACCAGCAATTAGAACGAAATGACATTATTATTAGGTCGCCATATAGCAAAGAAAAGCCAAAGTAGCGGCTGTGAATTCAAAACAATGCAAAGACAAATCAATCGAAATTGAGATTCTTAGAAAATGCTAGAGTACGCATTATATCTACATACATACAGACATAAAAACAAGCACCTGCATAAAAAAGGCTATCGAATTTATGACAAAAGAAAATGGGATCGAATAAGTCTTGAACCCACGCTATCTATCGTGCGTTGCCTTTGCCATCGTCACCCCTGTTTCGGTTAGTCATGTAGTAGCTAGATAGATATATGTATGTTACTTCAGTGCTAGAGCGTCATCTCGCAAAACTAAAATAACGACTGAAAAATCTACAAATCAATCGCGATTCCTAGAATATGCTAGAAGGCGCGCTTTTGTCTGTACGCATAGAATAAACGATAATAGTTTATATAATTGATATTTGAGCTACTAATAACCTCCTCTATCGATTACAAGTAAGAAAGCTCTAGTCTAGACTGCTCGACTACGAAATCCCCTGATCCCTTCCAGGAACTGATATTTAAAGAATTCTTCGCAGACAGACACACAGAGGCACGCACGCATAAACACGCATTAGCTGCACTGTGGGCTTACTATAGGAACTTAATTGTTTAATAACTTTTCTTGTCATGACACTTTTATATCGTGATTAAAATATTGAAATGGCAAAGCACAAGTCTCTAGTATTACGGACAGACGGACAGGGCTTAATCGACTCAGCTCGTCACCCTGGTCAAGAATATATATACTTTATGGGGTCTGCCACGCCTCCTTCTGCCTGTTACCTACATTTTAACAAAACCATTATACCCTGATTTCACATTTTTAATGGGTTCAGGATATAAAAATAATTTGCAGGCCACTTTTTGTGTCATGTCATATTGAAAATTGTACATGTTAGAGCCGGATTGTGAATGAGTATTCAGCAGTTGGTAACGCCCGACTGCAACGTTTTTACTTGTTATAAATATATATGTCAATTGTATTAACTTAATTTATTTTTTGATTTCAGGCTTTTTAGATAGCAACGTTAATAAATGAATACTCTGAAATAGTGAAAAAGACGATGGATTCCCATTTTAATAACTAATTATTAAATACTCATTCCAACGTGTTCGTTATATTAAGAATATCGGTTAACATTTGACTTTATAGGTAATTATTAATAAAAACTGTATTAATTAATAAATAGTCGACATGCGAGTTTATTGGTTTTGTGCAATTTACGTATTGATGGCCATCTATTTCTACGCTATCGAAGCTATAGACTTGAAATTTGGACCATATACTCGAATTATAAAGTATTAAAATTTTCCCGATTTGCTGAATATCGGTGTGGTAGATCGGAAAATGCGATTTCCAGTATGCTAGAAATCATCTTATTAAAATATAGAAATAAGAAAGTTGTTAAGTATTCTCGAGTTGACTACTCCAAATGAAAAGGATATTTCGGATAAATCCACGCCCATTTAGAGCGTTGTAATTCGATAAAAACTATTTTCGACATTTTTAAAGCTAGCATGTTACCATAGAATAATTATATGTTCACGGCCAATCGTTTAATCGAATAAAATGAATGACAATACTTCTCTCAGACTTGTCGACATGTAACTGCGGTGGCAATCAGTACAATATTGACCTTAATTAATTTTTTGTTTTTTTTTGCTATTCAATAGACGTTAGAATTTTAATAAAATTAAAATAAGTGACCAGGGGGTGAGAGACCAAGTACTCATCGAGAAGCTAAGTAACGAAAACCATCAGGAGAACTGGTGTTGGAGTTATGCTATTAACATAATGCTCTTAGTAGAGTAGAATAGTATGCTGCGGGAGGAGCTATTCCTGTTAAGGAGATCTGGCATTAACATACTCCTCCCTTGCAAGGATTGCAAGCGCTAGACACAATATGCCGGCAAGTTCCGTTACAAATGTGACGCCGATTTCATCAGATAGTGAAATAGCGAATTGTGAAAATATTGAACACCCAATATCAAAAGTGGGATTGGACCAGCCTAACACTAATACCGACACTCGTTGCGCTGACCTAGAGAAGCAGGTCAGAGATCTCAAGGAAATGGTCGCACAGCTAAGTACTCCATTGAGGACACAAATCAATGCAAAACAAGAAATCATCTTATTAAAATATAGAAATATGAAAGTTGTTAAGTATTCTCGAGTTGACTACTCCAAATGAAAAGGATATTTCGGATAAATCCACGCCCATTTAGAGCGTTGTAATTCGATAAAAACTATTTTCGACATTTTTAAAGCTAGCATGTTACCATAGAATAATTATATGTTCACGGCCAATCGTTTAATCGAATAAAATGAATGACAATACTTCTCTCAGACTTGTCGACATGTAACTGCGGTGGCAATCAGTACAATATTGACCTTAATTAATTTTTTGTTTTTTTTGCTATTCAATAGACGTTAGAATTTTAATAAAATTAAAATAAGTGACCAGGGGGTGAGAGACCAAGTACTCATCGAGAAGCTAAGTAACGAAAACCATCAGGAGAACTGGTGTTGGAGTTATGCTATTAACATAATGCTCTTAGTAGAGTAGAATAGTATGCTGCGGGAGGAGCTATTCCTGTTAAGGAGATCTGGCATTAACATACTCTTCCCTTGCAAGGATTGCAAGCGCTAGACACAATATGCCGGCAAGTTCCGTTACAAATGTGACGCCGATTTCATCAGATAGTGAAATAGCGAATTGTGAAAATATTGAACACCCAATATCAAAAGTGGGATTGGACCAGCCTAACACTAATACCGACACTCGTTGCGCTGACCTAGAGAAGCAGGTCAGAGATCTCAAGGAAATGGTCGCACAGCTAAGTACTCCATTGAGGACACAAATCAATGCAAAACAAGAAATCATCTTATTAAAATATAGAAATATGAAAGTTGTTAAGTATTCTCGAGTTGACTACTCCAAATGAAAAGGATATTTCGGATAAATCCACGCCCATTTAGAGCGTTGTAATTCGATAAAAACTATTTTCGACATTTTTAAAGCTAGCATGTTACCATAGAATAATTATATGTTCACGGCCAATCGTTTAATCGAATAAAATGAATACTGCGGTGGCAATCAGTACAATATTGACCTTAATTAATTTTTTGTTTTTTTTGCTATTCAATAGACGTTAGAATTTTAATAAAATTAAAAGAAGTGACCAGGGGGTGAGAGACCAAGTACTCATCGAGAAGCTAAGTAACGAAAACCATCAGGAGAACTGGTGTTGGAGTTATGCTATTAACATAATGCTCTTAATAGAGTAGAATAGTATGCTGCGGGAGGAGCTATTCCTGTTAAGGAGATCTGACATTAACATACTCCTCCCTTGCAAGGATTGCAAGCGCTAGACACAATATGCCGGCAAGTTCCGTTACAAATGTGACGCCGATTTCATCAGATAGTGAAATAGCGAATTGTGAAAATATTGAACACCCAATATCAAAAGTGGGATTGGACCAGCCTAACACTAATACCGACACTCGTTGCGCTGACCTAGAGAAGCAGGTCAGAGATCTCAAGGAAATGGTCGCACAGCTAAGTACTCCATTGAGGACACAAATCAATGCAAAACAAGTTTGTCTGCCAAAATATAATCCGGATATACCGAATGCAAATGCCTTCTCTTGCAGATTATCCTCTTCAAGGTAGCGGTTTCGTCATGTCACTTAGTCGAGCTCTGGAAGGCAGTGTTTCCCAAAGGCTGTCACAAATAAGCTTCGCTGGCATGACTTTGGCGCAATTCAGTCGTCTTGTCACTTCGTTGTTAACCAAATGGAAGTCTACGGATGTGAAGAGATTGCAGTTTCCGTTGTTTTAGCTCATTTTGCGCCGATCAACAAAAAGTTAAGCAAGCTGCTTTTTACCAAGGATTTTAAACCAGGAGCGAACTTCAACAACAGCTGGCAGCGTTTGCGTTTGGAAAACGCAAAGATCGTTCAGATGATTCAGGTTCGCATGCTCCAGTAAAGAAAATCAATTCAGGAATTCAGGTGAAATGCCATTGTTGTGGGAAAATTGGCCACAAGATTGCTGAATGCCGCTTGAGGAAAAGTAAGGAGGGAATCCAATTAAAAACAAGCGGTACAACATCCGCTCGAGTTGGTCATCTGTAATATGCATCCCCTGTGGAAAACAAGGTCATCTAGCATCGTCTTGTACCAACAGCAAACAGAGGCAAGGAAATGGCGTTCACGAGAAACATGTGGCTGTCGTACCTAGTGAAATCGTGCCATTATATTGACTCTGGTGGCGAGTGCACTTTAATGAAAGATTCAGTACGCAAGAAGTTTTCAGGAAAGAGATTCTGTATCATGGTAGTCTTAAAAAGCATTGGAAATAGGAACTGGAAATTATTTCACCTTGTTGATGATGCTCACCTGAAGCATGATATAAAGCTTGGCTGAGATCAGGGATTTGGAATATCAATTCAACCAAATGAAATTAGAGCGGGTGTCTTGTTTAGAAAAATTCAAAGGAATGGCAGAAATCCATGTTTACCAATAATAACCAGAGCATTCAGGTGGACAGTCATAAACCACGTGCATGAAGCAATAATGCATTTGAGATTGCAAAAAACGTTAGAGAAGACCTATTGCCATTGTTGGTTTAACAATATGTCAAAATATGTAAGAAAATTCGTTTAAAATCACCTGCATCACCTGCAAATTATCCAAATCAAAGTCTGGAACAATTCAATCAGAATTGCATTCGATACCCAAAATTGAGATCCCGTGGCATATTGATATCACGAGAAAGTTAAGTGGGAAAAATGAGGTTAAGGAATATGTAATTGATTTAATTGATTCGTTCACTATATTTGTTTTTTTTTTTTTTATATCATACTACGCAGATTGAATTAAAGGCCATGAAATTTGCAGTATCGTTGTTTGGAGTGCCAAGTAGTCTTATTGCAGATCACGGCCGAAGCTTTCGTGAGTTTTGCAATGCTCAGAAAATAAATTTACAAGCAAACGAGCAAGCAGAGAATATCATGAGTGTGCCAAAGAATATGCGTACAGCGGTTGCAAAACTCACAAAAATCGACGAAGTCTCTCCTGCATATAGAACAGAATTCATAAATTAAATCCTGTATCTTTGTTAGGAATCTTTGTTAGGAAAATGCAAATTATTTTAAACGCTGCATAACTCATCATTTAATTCCTATCTTTGTTAGGAAAATGCAAAATTATTTAAAATTTTGTGTTATTAAAGCATCAAAAAACAAAAATCGATTAGTTTTTAGTTTCTTCAGCATATAGTAGCAGAATTCATCAATTAATTCCTGTATAAGTATCTTTATAGGAAAATGCAATATTTTTGAAATTTTGTGTTATTAAAGCCCAAAAAAAATCGATTAGTTTTTAGGTTCTCCGTCTTACAATAGCATAATTCATCAATTAATTCCTGTATAGTTATCTCTAATAGGAAAATGCAAATTATTTTAAACGTTGCGTTATTAAAGCATCAAAATAACAAAAATCGATTTGTTTTTAGTTTCTCCGGTATATTTACGCCATTTAAATACGCCATTTTAAGATTGAGAGAATACCTATTGTGAATAATTTCATTTCATTTTTATACTCATTCACGAAGTGAATTAGTATATTGGTTTTGTGCATGTCCGTCTTGCTGTTCGTCCATCTGTCCGTAAGAACGCAATATATTTCGGCACTATTAAAGCTAGAGACTTGAAATTTGGAACACACTCGTGTATATCGATTGGTTGAAAAATTATATGTCTACGCCCACTAGGGGCGTGGTAAATCGGATCTGAAGATATAGTGACTTTTAAAATTCTGCTATATTTTGGGCACTATCGATGCTAGAGACCTGAAATTTGGTATACATACTCGAGTTGATCACCCAAAACCAAAAAGCTAAAGTGGATATATCTCCGCCTAAAGGGGCGTGGCAAACCGCAAAAGTTTATATCTCCTACAGTTATAAAGCTAGAAGCTTCAAAATTAGATAGTTGAGTTACTGGTAGCCTCCTCTATCGATGACCCAAAAATAGTTGTTACGCCTCTTTATGGGCGTGGCACATAAAAAAAAAATACCCTGTAATTTTCACATTTTTTGAGCGTAAGCATTCCAATTTTGCAGTTGGGTTACCATTAGCTCGTTCTAAGAACTGGCCAAAAATGAGGTATCTACGTCCACTAGGGATGTTGCAATAGCCATTTCTAGTGTCAAATTGCGACATTTATATGCGTGAGCCGTCTATATAAATAGACTTCATAGGCATTAATAGCACGAAAGAAAACATTTTTGTGGAATTTAAATAATATAAATTAAATTATAAACCTTAAAAAAATTATAAACAGTTAAAAGATATTCTAGGGGTTCGAAGTACGACAATCTACGCCCACTAGAGGCATGGGCAATCGGCGTTTGTAGCGGCCAACTAAGAAATTTATATGCGTGCGTCAGTTATATACATATATAAATAAGCTTTATAGATATTCATAAGACGGAAGGAAACATTTTTATAAAATTGAAAAAATATAAACGAAATAATAATAACATAAGCTTTCAATTTTTATGAAAAGTTTTTCGCGGGATTTGAACTCGCACCACAACGAAAATAAAATAGTAATATATGCAGTCTGCGCCTCTACCTACAGTGCCACAGCAGTTATCATAGTACCAGCAATTAGAACGAAATGACATTATTATTAGGTCGCCATATAGCAAAGAAAAGCCAAAGTAGCGGCTGTGAATTCAAAACAATGCAAAGACAAATCAATCGAAATTGAGATTCTTAGAAAATGCTAGAGTACGCATTATATCTACATACATACAGACATAAAAACAAGCACCTGCATAAAAAAGGCTATCGAATTTATGACAAAAGAAAATGGGATCGAATAAGTCTTGAACCCACGCTATCTATCGTGCGTTGCCTTTGCCATCGTCACCCCTGTTTCGGTTAGTCATGTAGTAGCTAGATAGATATATGTATGTTACTTCAGTGCTAGAGCGTCATCTCGCAAAACTAAAATAACGACTGAAAAATCTACAAATCAATCGCGATTTCTAGAATATGCTAGAAGGCGCGCTTTTGTCTGTACGCATAGAATAAACGATAATAGTTTATATAATTGATATTTGAGCTACTAATAACCTCCTCTATCGATTACAAGTAAGAAAGCTCTAGTCTAGACTGCTCGACTACGAAATCCCCTGATCCCTTCCAGGAACTGATATTTAAAGAATTCATCGCAGACAGACACACAGAGGCACGCACGCATAAACACGCATTAGCTGCAGTGTGGGCTTACTATGGGAACTTAATTGTTTAATAACTTTTCTTGTGACACTTTTATATCGTGATTAAAATATTGAAATGGCAAAGCACAAGTCTCTAGTATTACGGACAGACGGACAGGGCTTAATCGACTCAGCTCGTCGCCCTGGTCAAGAATATATATACTTTATGGGGTCTGCCACGCCTCCTTCTGCCAGTTACATACATTTTAACAAAACCATTATACCCTGATTTCACATTTTTAACGGGTTCAGGATATAAAAATAATTTGCAGGCCACTTTTTGTGTCGTGTCATATTGAAAATTGTACATGCTAGAGCCGGATTGTGAATGAGTATTCAGCAGTTGGTAACGCCCGACTGAAACGTTTTTACTTGTTATAAATATATATGTCAATTGTATTAACTTAAATTATTTTTTGATTTCAGGCTTTTTAGATAGCAACGTTAATAAATGAATACTCTGAAATAGTGAAAAAGACGATGGATTCCCATTTTAATAACTAATTATTAAATACTCACGCCAACGTGTTCGTTATATTAAGAATATCGGTTAACATTTGACTTTATAGGTAATTATTAATAAAAACTGTATTAATTAATAAATAGTCGACATGCGAGTTTATTGGTTTTGTGCAATTTACGTATTGCTGGCCATCTATTTCTACGCTATCGAAGCTATAGACTTGAAATTTGGACCATATACTCGAATTATAAAGTATTAAAATTTTCCCGATTTGCTGAATATCGGTGTGGTAGATCGGAAAATGCGATTTCCAGTATGCTAGAAATCATCTTATTAAAATATAGAAATATGAAAGTTGTTAAGTATTCTCGAGTTGACTACTCCAAATGAAAAGGATATTTCGGATAAATCCACGCCCATTTAGAGCGTTGTAATTCGATAAAAACTATTTTCGACATTTTTAAAGCTAGCATGTTACCATAGAATAATTATATGTTCACGGCCAATCGTTTAATCGAATAAAATGAATGACAATACTTCTCTCAGACTTGTCGACATGTAACTGCGGTGGCAATCAGTACAATATTGACCTTAATTAATTTTTTTTTTTTTTGCTATTCAATAGACGTTAGAATTTTAATAAAATTTAAAGAAGTGACCAGGGGATGAGAGACCAAGTACTCATCGAGAAGCTAAGTAGCGAAAACCATCAGGAGAACTGGTGTTGGAGTTATGCTATTAACATAATGCTCTTAATAGAGTAGAATAGTATGCTGCGGGAGGAGCTATTCCTGTTAATGAGATCTGGCATTAACATACTCCTCCCTTGCAAGGATTGCAAGCGCTAGACACAATATGCCGGCAAGTTCCGTTACAAATGTGACGCCGCTTTCATCAGATAGTGAAATAGCGAATTGTGAAAATATTGAATACCCAATATCAAAAGTGGGATTGGACCAGCCTAACACTAATGCCGACACTCGTTGCGCTGACCTAGAGAAGCAGGTCAGAGATCTCAAGGAAATGGTCGCACAGCTAAGTACTCCATTGAGGACACAAATCAATGCAAAACAAGTTTGTCTGCCAAAATATAATCCGGATATACCGAATGCAAATGCCTTCTCTTGCAGATAATCCTCTTCAAGGTAGCGGTTTCGTCATGTCACTTAGTCGAGCTCTGGAAGGCAGTGCTTCCCAAAGGCTGGCACAAATAAGCTTCGCTGGCATGACTTTGGCGCAATTCAGTCGTCTTGTCACTTCGTTGTTAACCAAATGGAAGTCTACGGATGTGAAGAGATTGCAGTTTCTGTTGTTTTAGCTCATCTTGCGCCGATCGACAAAAAGTTAAGCAAGCTGCTTTTTACCAAGGATTTTAAAACCAGGAGCGAACTTCAACAACAGCTGGCAGCGTTTGCGTTTGGAAAACGCAAAGATCGTTCAGATGATTCAGGTTCGCATGCTCCAGTAAAGAAAATCAATTCAGGAATTCAGGTGAAATGCCATTGTTGTGGGAAAATTGGCCACAAGATTGCTGAATGCCGCTTGAGGAAAAGTAAGGAGGGAATCCAATTAAAAAACAAGCGGTACAACAACCGCTCGAGTTGGTCATCTGTAATATGCTTCCCCTGTGGAAAACAAGGTCATTTAGCATCGTCTTGTACCAACAGCAAACAGAGGCAAGGAAATGGCGTTCACGAGAAACATTTGGCTGTCGTACCTAGTGAAATCGTGCCATTTTATTAACTCTGGTGGCGAGTGCACTTTAATGAAAGATTCAGTACGCAAGAAGTTTTCAGGAAAAAGATTCTGTATTATGGTAGTCTTAAAAAGCATTGGAAATAAGAACTGGAAATTATTTCACCTCGTTGATGATGCTCACGTGAAGCATAATATAAAGTTTGGCTGAGATAAGGGATTTGGAGTATCAATTCAACCAAATGAGCTTAAAATGTGTAAAGTTAAAACTATTAATAGAATAACTAACCATAATAATTATGAGTCAATGTTTAACAATATGTCAAAATATGTAAGAAAATTCGTTTAAAATCACCTGCATCACCTGCAAATTATCCCTGGAAGGGATCAGGGGATTTCGTAGTCGAGCAGTCTACAGACAAAAGCGCGCCTACTAGAATATTCTAGGAATTGCGATTGATTTGTGAATTTTTCAGTCGTTATTTAAGTTTTGTGAGATGACGCTGTAGCACTGAAGTTATATATATAATTTTTCGCTAAAAAATACAATTGCGATTGATTTGGGTTTGCATTGTTTTTGAATTCCTAGCCGCTACTTTGGCTTTTCTTTGCTATATGGCGACCTACGAATAATGTCATTTCGTTTTAATTATCATTGCTGTGAGTGCCGTGGTGGCGCTGTAGGCAAAGGCGCGGAATGTTTTTATTTTAGCTATTTTGTTCAGGTGCGAGTTCAAATCCCGCGGAAAACTTTTTTAAAAATTGAAATTTTACGTTATTAGCATTTCGTTTATATTTTTTCAATTTCATAAAAATGTTTCCTCCCGTCTTATGAATATTTTTTCAATTTCATAAAAATGTTTCCTCCCGTCTTATGAATATCTACAGAGCTTATTTATATATATAAGTGACGCACGCATATAAATTTCTTAGTTGGCTGCTACAAATGCCGATTCGCCACGCCTCTAGTGGGCGTGGATGGTTGTGCTTCGAACTCCGAGGAAAACTTTTAATTTTTTTAAGATTTATAATTTAGTTTTTATTTTTTAAATTCCACAAAAATGTTTTCTTCCGTGCTATCAATGCCTATTAAGTCTATTTATATATATAGAGGGCTCACGCATATAAATGTCGCAATTTGACACTAGAAATGGCGATTGCCATGCCCCTAGTGGACGTAGGCACACATTTTTGACCAGTTCTTAGAACAAGCTAATGGTAACCCAACCGCAAAATTTGAGTACTTACGCTCAAAAAATGTGAAAATTACAGGGTATTTTTTGATATGCCACGCCCCTAAACAGGCGTAACAACTATTTTTGGGTCATCGATAGAGGAGGCTACCAGTAACTTATTATGCAAATTTGAAGCTTCTAGCTCTATAACTGTAGGAGATATAAACTTTTGCGGTTTGCCACGCCCCCTGTGGGCGGAGATATATCCACTATAGCTTTTTGGTCTTGGGTGATCAACCCGAATATATATACCAAATTTCAGGTCTCTAGCATCAATAGTGCCCAAAATATAGCAGAATTTGAAAAATCACTATATCTTCAGATTCGATTTGCCACGCCCCTAGTGGGGCCAATCTTTATAGAATCGTAGCATTAGTTCACATGCAAAATTTGAGTGTTCTAGCTTTAAAACTCTAGGAGATACAGTTTTACCCGATTTTCCACGCCCCCAATGGGCGTAGATATATCCGCCATAGCTTTTGATTTTGGGTGGTCAACACGAATCTACATTTTAAATTTCAGCGCTCTAGCTCTTCAACTAACATGATTTCTGGCATATCGGAAAATGCATTTTCCGATTTGCCACGCCCCTAGATTGCGCTCATACGGACAGACGGACAGACGGACAGACGGACGGACGGACAGACGGGCGGACAGCAAGACGGACATGCACAAAACCAATATACTAATTCACTTCGTGAATTCGTATAACAAGCGGTACAACATCCGCTCGAGTTGGTCATCTGTAATATTCTTCCCCTGTGGAAAACAAGGTCATCTAGCATCGTCCTGTACCAACAGCAAACAGAGGCAAGGAAATGGCGTTCACGAGAAACATTTGGCTGTCGTACCTAGTGAAATCGTGCCATTATATTGACTCTGGTGCCGAGTGCACTTTAATGAAAGATTCAGTACGCAAGAAGTTTTCAGGAAAATTATTCTGTATCATGGTAGTCTTAAAAAGCATTGGAAATAAGAACTGGAAATTATTTCACATTGTTGATGATGCTCACGTGAAGCATAATATAAAGTTTGGCTGAGATAAGGGATTTGGAATATCAATTCAACCAAATGAGCTTAAAATGTGTAAAGTTAAAACTATTAATAGTATAACTAACCATAATAATTATGAGTCAATGTAATACTGATAAGGATCGCCTATTCACAGACTGCAATTCGTTAAAGGCAAGTTTCAACCAAATTAATCTATCTCCAAGAGTCCATAGGTGGTGGGAATATCTGCAGGCTTTCCAGTTCGAAATCGAATATCGGAAGGGAGAGGAATATTATTCTAGATAGCTCTCAGCCATTTGAGAAATTTACAAAAATTCGAATTAATTTGGCTAAGATTTCTGAGCACTGGCTCCTCGCGGAACAGCAGCGTGATCAGGAGTTGTCAGCTATTGTAGCAAAATCACGCGAAGGAGATATGGACTTGGAAGAAAATACATATGAAATTAGAGCGGGTGTCTTGTTTAGAAAAATTCAAAGGAATGGCACAAATCCATGTTTACCAATAATACCCAGAGCATTCAGGTGGACAGTCATAAACCACGTGCATGAAGCAATAATGCATTTGAGATTGCAAAAGACGTTAGAGAAGACCTATTGCCATTATTGGTTTAACAATATGTCAAAATATGTAAGAAAATTCGTTTAAAATCACCTGCATCACCTGCAAATTATCCAAATCAAAGTCTGGAACAATTCAATCAGAATTGCATTCGATACCCAAAATTGAGATCCCGTGGCATATTGATATCACGAGAAAGTTAAGTGGTAAAAATGAGGTTAAGGAATACGTAATTGATTTAATTGATTCGTTCACTATATTTGTTTTTTTTTTTTTTTATATCATACTACGCAGATTGAATTAAAGGCCATGAAATTTGCAGTATCGTTGTTTGGAGTGCCAAGTAATCTTATTGCAGATCACGGCCGAAGCTTTCGTGAGTTTTGCAATGCTCAGAAAATAAATTTACAAGCAAACGGGAAAGCAGAGCGTATCATGAGTGTGCTAAAGAATATGCGTACAGCGGTGGCAAAACTCACAAAAATCGACGAAGTCTCTCCTGCATATAGAACAGAATTCATAAATTAATTCCTGTATCTTTGTTAGGAATCTTTGTTAGGAAAATGCAAATTATTTTAAACGCTGCGTTATTAAAGCATCAAAATAAAAAAATCGATTTGTTTTTAGTTTCTCCGGCATATAGTTGCATAACTCATCATTTAATTCCTGTATAGTTATCTTTATTAGAAAACTGCCAAAAATTTGCCTTATCGTTACTAGGAATATGCAATTCATTTGAAATTTTGTGTTAGTAAAGCATTAAAAAAAAAACAAAAATCGATTTGTTTTTTATATTTTATGGCATATAGCAGCATAATTCATCAATTAATTCCTGTATAGTTATCTTTATTAGGAAACTGCAAATTATTTTAAACTTTGCGTTACTAAAGCATCAAAAAAACCAAAAACGATTTGTTTTAAGTTTCTCCGGCATATATTTATATTATTGGCACACTTATTTTTTTTTTTTTTTTTTTTTTTTTTTACCAGTTTGAGCTTTTGGTCAAATTTTGTTTGGCAATTTTACCATCTGTTATGTTCTTTTATTAAAAACATCGCAAATTTGAGTTCTAACATAAAAAATATATATTTGTTTACTTTTCTTAATAATGGCACCTAAGCTAAAAGAAACTTCGGTAGCTCAGAGGAAAATTATTCTGCATTTGTACGATCAAGGAAAATCTTATGCAGAAATAGGAGAGATAATGGAAAGAAGCCGATTCACCATGCATAGCATCGTACAGCGCTTCAAGGGACCTTGCAACCTGCAAAGCTCAAAACATACAGGTCGCCAAACGTTGTTGGACAGCCATGAATGCAGGAAAATCGTAAGAAAGGTGCAAGTCAATCCCAAAACAACGTCCAAAGAATAACGGGCCGAGGGTCATAAGTTGAAAGTGGACAGTGGCCGTGGGCTGTCAAAAAAACTGAGTTTTTTTGGCATGCGAGTGCTCACATACGGATGTGTCGTATATACCCCAGGAAGGGTATCGTGAAACGGCATAACGGGCCAAGGGCTATAAAAGTTGAAAGTGGGCAGTGGGCCGCGGGCTACCAAAAATTTAGTGATTTTGTGACAACAGTGCTCACATAATGATGGGTCGGATATGCCCCAGAAAGGGTATCGCGAAATAAACATAGCGGACCACGGGCCATAAAACTTCGTGCCCACAGTGGGCCGAGGGCCATAGCAAACGGACAATGCATGGAAAGTCAGTTTATGTGCTGGCGGGTCGGACATACCTTGCGGCACGGTGAAGTGAAGTAGCGTAGCGGACCAGAGGCTATAAAGCTGGAATGCTCAGTCGGCCGAAAATAAAATAATATGAAATAAAATAAAAAACAAAAAATAATAAAAATAATAAAGTGTAGTAAAAACAAAAACAGAAAAAAAGCAATAAAAACAAGTAAGAACGTTGCAGTTGGGCGTTACCAACTGCGGAATACTCATTCACATTCCGGCGCTAGCATGTACAATTTTCAATATGACACGACACAAAAAGTGGCCTACAAATTATTTTTATACCCTGAACCCATATAAAATGTAAAATCAGGGTATAATGTTTTTGTTAAAATGTATGTAACAAATAGAAGGAGGCGTGGCAGACTCCATAAAGTATATATAATCTTGATCAGGGCGACGAGCTGAGTCGATTTAGCCATGTCCGTCTTTCCTAACAAATACAATTGCGATTGATTTGTCTTTGCATTGTTTTTGAATTCCTAGCCGCTACTTTGGCTTTTCTTTGCTATATGGCGACCTACGAATAATGTCATTTCGTTTTAACACTAACCATACAACACATAGACTGGACATGTAGAACAAAGTTTTTCAACGCCGAAAATCTATCTAGCAGGGACCATCTAACTTCGTATTTGCTCGGCTTAGTACCTACTGGCTCGGGCAATGAAAAGTTCGCGCGACGAAATCAGTGCGCTGCGAGCGCTCAGGCCGAATGGTCACTTTTTATATGAAGCATGGCTGTGTGCTATTTTTCCTACTCTCTCTCTCACTCTATCTCTCTCTTCTCTCTCTATGGTCTCTCAAATCATCGAACTCAGCAGCGCACAAAAATTGAAATTTTTAGCGACGATCCCAGCTCTTTCCTTTTGAGTGAAGAGTATACCGAAATCTTAAAAGCGTTTGCCACGCTCATGCACACAAAATATTAGCGTTTTGATGATTATTTGTGAGAAGGGTATGAAAGCGTTGATGCGCATAAAGAATATTATTTCGCGACGGGCATGCACACACACACACTTGCAGTCTCTGGAAACATGTATGAACATTTGGCTGCCTGTGTGCGAAGCTCTACTATTATAGAGCTTATAGACTATTGAACTCTTCAAAGGGCTGCCATGCTCATGTAAAATGTAAGTGTTTTTATGATTATTTGTGGGTAGGGTATGACAGCGCTAGTGCACGTAATGAATATGTTTTCGGCAATAGTCCGTTACGGTCCCGTACTGCATGTATGAACATTTATGTATGTTGCTGTGTCTAAACTCTAGTATTGGTGCCAGTGGTATATTGTATGTTTGTACGTATGTCATAATTAGTGAATATTGGCTTGTGCCTGCCACGAGCTCTTAATTTTGTTAATTGTGTTTACATATTAAATATTTATGTTATGTCATGTTTTTTATTTTTATACTTAAATTTATGAACTATTATTAAACAAATTCCTATTTAAAAAAATTTTTTTTTGCATTAATGACTTTGATATTTGCATCATTTGCAGTGTACATACATGCATATTTATTTGAGAGAGCATAGAAAGCGCACAGAGCCCAGAGCCAGGCACCAAGATTAAATACACAGGCAGCCAAATGGTCATAATTTAATGTATTTATTGATTCAAATGTAATATTGTGGAATCATTTTTAATTTAGCTTTACCTAAATTACTATATAGTTAGTATGATCCATTTGACCTACATACATATGCATATTTTTAAAAGGCTCAAATTGAACTGAATCTGTATGCACAAGTGCACGGGTTCGAAAATCGCATCCCATTTTGCCCACTGGGCTCAATCAGGTATTACATTAAAAAAAAATTCGTTATGATAGACAAACCCACGATCATTCAAACAAAATCAGACACTTAAATATAAACGCGACTCAACTAATCGAACCCAAAATCATTCACACAATTCTAAGTTGTGGTAGGCACACGCCAATGTTCATTTCCCATGCATACACATACTCAGGCACAAAGGCTCACAAATGCTTCTACGTTACCCCACAATTTTTGTGAGCATCGCGTCCCATGCGTACACACAATCAAACACATTTATGTAGGTGTGTGCAGTTCACAAGATCTACCAAATGCAAATGTTCGGCTTTCAAATTCCTACAGGCAGCAGATTCGCACACAGGCAGCCAAATGTTCATACATGTTTCCAGAGACTGCAAGTGTGTGTGTGTGCATGCCCGTCGCGAAATAATATTCTTTATGCGCATCAACGCTTTCATACCCTTCCCACAAATAATCATCGAAACGCTAATATTTTGTGTGCATGAGCGTGGCAAACGCTTTTAAGATTTCGGTATACTCTTCACTCAAAAGGAAAGAGCTGGGATCGTCGCTAAAAATTTCAATTTTTGTGCGCTGCTGAGTTCGATGATTTGAGAGACCATAGAGAGAGAAGAGAGAGATAGAGTGAGAGAGAGAGTAGGAAAAATAGCACATAGCCATGCTTCATATAAAAAGTGACCATTCGGCCTGAGCGCTCGCAGCGCACTGATTTCGTCGCGCGAACTTTTCATTGCCCGAGCCAGTAGGTACCAAGCCGAGCAAATACGAAGTTAGATGGTCCCTGCTAGATAGATTTTCGGCGTTGAAAAACTTTGTTCTACATGTCCAGTCTATGTGTTGTATGGTTAGTGGTTTTAATTATCATTGCTGTGAGTGCCGCGGTGGCGCTGTAGGCAAAGGCGGCACCGCGGCATATAGTTGCATAACTCATCATTTAATTCCTGTATAGTTATCTTTATTAGAAAACTGCCAAAAATTTGCCTTATCGTTACTAGGAATATGCAATTCATTTGAAATTTTGTGTTAGTAAAGCATTAAAAAAAAAAACAAAAATCGATTTGTTTTTTATATTTTATGGCATATAGCAGCATAATTCATCAATTAATTCCTGTATAGTTATCTTTATTAGGAAAATGCAAATTATTTTGAACGTTGCGTTACTAAAGCATCAAAAAAACCAAAAACGATTTGTTTTTAGTTTCTTCGGCATATATTTATATTATTGGCACACTTATTTTTTTTTTTTTTTTTTTTTTTTTTTTACCAGTTTGAGCTTTTGGTCAAATTTTGTTTGGCAATTTTACCATCTGTTATGTTCTTTTATTAAAAACATCGCATATTTGAGTTCTAACATAAACAAGTAAGGAAGCTATAGTCGAGAGTGCTCGACTAGAAGATACCCTGATCCCTACAAAGAGCTGATATTCACGCACGCATAAGCACGCGCTCTGTTAACTGCGCAGTAAGCAGCTACTGCGCTTGGGCTGCGCTGCAGTGTGGGCAATACTATGAGAATTTTGTTGCTGAATAATTATACCCTGATCCCATTAAAAATGGGAAATCAGGGTATAATGGTTTTGTGAAAAGTATGTAACAGGCAGAAGGAGGCGTGGCAGACCCCATAAAGTATATATATTCTTGATCAGGGCGACGAGCTGAGTCGATATAGCCCTGTCCGTCTGTCCGTCCGTCCGTCCGTCCGTCCGTATGAACGCCTAGATCTCAGAAGATATAAGAGCTAGAGACTTCAAATTTTGTATGCATACTCATGTATACCATACGCAGTACAAGTTTATCTTTTTTTTTTCGATAACTCGTCCGATTACTTTTTAATCGCGAATAATCGATAAATTGATTTTGTTTATTCACCGTAATTTCAATACTTTTAGACCTGGAGACTTCAGATTTGGTGTGTATATACATATGATCAATACGCAGATTTTGTCATTTACAGATTTTGGATACCACGCCCCCTTCGCCCCCAATTTGCAAAAAACGTATTTTAAGTACTAGAGACTTGTGCTTTAAAATGTACACACATTTGCACATTGTGATCACGTTCTGAAAGTTTCATGAAGAGAGTCCTACTACAGGAGAAATTATTCAGCAACAAAATTCTCATAGTATTGCCCACACTGCAGCGCAGCCCAAGCGCAGTCGCTGCTTACTGCGCAGTTAGCAGAGCGCGTGCTTATGCGTGCGTGAATATCAGCTCCTTGTAGGGATCAGGGTATCTCCTAGTCGAGCAGTCTCGACTAGAGCTTCCTTACTTGTTTCTCCTGTAGTAGGACTATCTTCATGAAACTTTCAGAACGTGATCACAATGTGCAAATGTGTGTACATTTTAAAGCACAAGTCTCTAGTACTTAAAATAGGTTTTTTGCAAATTGGGGGCGAAGGGGGCGTGGTATTCAAAATCTGTAAATGACAAAATCTGCGTATTGACCAGATGTATATACACACCAAATCTGAAGTCTCCAGGTCTAAAAGTATTGAAATTACGGTGAATAAACAAAATCAATTTATCGATTATTCGCGATAAAAAAGTAATCGGACGAGTTATCGAAAAAAAAAGACAAACTTGTACTGCGTATGGTATACATGAGTATGCATACAAAATTTGAAGTCTCTAGCTCTTATATCTTCTGAGATCTAGGCGTTCATACGGACGGACGGACGGACGGACGGACGGACGGACGGACGGACGGACGGACGGACGGACGGACGGACGGACGGACAGGGCTATATCGACTTAGCTCGTCGCCCTGATCAAGAATATATATACTTTATGGGGTCTGCCACGCCTCCTTCTGCCTGTTACATACTTTTCACAAAACCATTATACCCTGATTTCCCATTTTTAATGGGATCAGGGTATAAAAATATATATTTGTTTACTTTTCTTAATAATGGCACCTAAGCTAATGTTTTTATTTTAGCTATTTTGTTGAGGTGCAAGTTCAAATCCCGCGGAAAACTTTTTTAAAAATTGAAATTTTATGTTATTAGCATTTCGTTTATATTTTTTCAATTTCATAAAAATGTTTCCTTCCGTCTTATGAATATCTACAAAGCTTATTTATATATATAAGTGACGCACGCATATAAATTTCTTAGTTGGCTGCTACAAATGCCGATTCGCCACGCCTCTAGTGGGCGTGGATGGTTGTGCTTCGAACTCCGAGGAAAACTTTTAATTTTTTTAAGATTTATAATTTAGTTTTTATTTTTTAAATTCCACAAAAATGTTTTCTTCCGTGCTATCAATGCCTATTAAGTCTATTTATATATATAGAGGGCTCACGCATATAAATGTCGCAATTTGACACTAGAAATGGCGATTGCCATGCCCCTAGTGGACGTAGGCACATCATTTTTGACCAGTTCTTAGAACAAGCTAATGGTAACCCAACCGCAAAATTTGAGTACTTACGCTCAAAAAATGTGAAAATTACAGGGTATTTTTTGATATGCCACGCCCCTAAACAGGCGTAACAACTATTTTTGGGTCATCGATAAAGGAGGCTACCAGTAACTTATTATGCAAATTTGAAGCTTCTAGCTCTATAACTGTAGGAGATATAAACTTTTGCGGTTTGCCACGCCCCCTGTGGGCGGAGATATATCCACTATAGCTTTTTGGTCTTGGGTGATCAACCCGAATATATATACCAAATTTCAGGTCTCTAGCATCAATAGTGCCCAAAATATAGCAGAATTTGAAAAATCACTATATCTTCAGATTCGATTTGCCACGCCCCTAGTGGGGCCAATCTTTATAGAATCGTAGCATTAGCTCACATGCAAAATTTGAGTGTTCTAGCTTTAAGACTCTAGGAGATACAGTTTTACCCGATTTTCCACGCCCCCAATGGGCGTAGATATATCCGCCATAGCTTTTGATTTTGGGTGGTCAACACGAAGCTACGTTTTAAATTTCAGCGCTCTAGCTCTTCAACTAACATGATTTCTGGCATATCGGAAAATGCATTTTCCGATTTGCCACGCCCCTAGTAGGCGGATCAGGAAAATTTTAACACTTTATAAATCGGAGATATACACGAGTATGTGTTCCAAATTTCAAGTCTCTAGCTCTAATAGCGCCGAAATAGATTGCGCTCATACGGACAGACGGACAGACGGACAGACGGACGGACGGACAGACGGACGGACGGACAGACGGGCGGACAGCAAGACGGACATGCACAAAACCAATATACTAATTCACTTCGTGAATTCGTATAACAAGCGGTACAACATCCGCTCGAGTTGGTCATCTGTAATATTCTTCCCCTGTGGAAAACAAGGTCATCTAGCATCGTCCTGTACCAACAGCAAACAGAGGCAAGGAAATGGCGTTCACGAGAAACATTTGGCTGTCGTACCTAGTGAAATCGTGCCATTATATTGACTCTGGTGCCGAGTGGACTTTAATGAAAGATTCAGTACGCAAGAAGTTTTCAGGAAAAAGATTCTGTATCATGGTAGTCTTAAAAAGCATTGGAAATAAGAACTGGAAATTATTTCACATTGTTGATGATGCTCACGTGAAGCATAATATAAAGTTTGGCTGAGATAAGGGATTTGGAATATCAATTCAACCAAATGAGCTTAAAATGTGTAAAGTTAAAACTATTAATAGTATAACTAACCATAATAATTATGAGTCAATGTAATACTGATAAGGATTGCCTATTCACAGACTGCAATTCGTTAAAGGCAAGTTTCAACAAAGTTAATCTATCTCCAAGAGTCCATAGGTGGTGGGAATATCTGCAGGCTTTCCAGTTCGAAATCGAATATCGGAAGGGAGAGGAATATTATTCTAGATAACTCTCAGCCATTTGAGAAATTTACAAAAATTCGAATTAATTTGGCTAAGATTTCTGAGCACTGGCTCTTCGCGGAACAGCAGCGTGATCAAAAGTTGTCAGCTATTGTAGCAAAATCACGCGAAGGAGATATAGACTTGGAAGAAAATACATATGAAATTAGAGCGGGTGTCTTGTTCCATGTTTACCAATAATACCCAGAGCATTCAGGTGGACAGTCATAAACCACGTGCATGAAGCAATAATGCATTTGAGATTGCAAAAGACGTTAGAGAAGACCTATTGCCATTATTGGTTTAACAATATGTCAAAATATGTAAGAAAATTCGTTTAAAATCACCTGCATCACCTGCAAATTATCCAAATCAAAGTCTGGAACAATTCAATCAGAATTGCATTCGATACCCAAAATTGAGATCCCGTGGCATATTGATATCACGAGAAAGTTAAGTGGGAAAAATGAGGTTAAGGAATATGTAATTGATTTAATTGATTCGTTCACTATATTTGTTTTTTTTTTTTTTATATCATACTACGCAGATTGAATTAAAGGCCATGAAATTTGCAGTATCGTTGTTTGGAGTGCCAAGTAGTCCTATTGCAGATCACGGCCGAAGCTTTCGTGAGTTTTGCAATGCTCAGAAAATAAATTTACAAGCAAACGGGAAAGCAGAGCGTATCATGAGTGTGCTAAAGAATATGCGTACAGCGGTGGCAAAACTCACAAAAATCGACGAAGTCTCTCCTGCATATAGAAAATAATTCTTAAATTAATTCCTATATCTTTGTTAGGAAAATGCAAATTATTTTAAACGCTGCGTTATTAAAGCATCAAAATAAAAAAATCGATTTGTTTTTAGTTTCTCCGGCATATAGTTGCATAACTCATCATTTAATTCCTGTATAGTTATCTTTATTAGAAAACTGCCAAAAATTTGCCTTATCGTTACTAGGAATATGCAATTCATTTGAAATTTTGTGTTAGTAAAGCATTAAAAAAAAAAAAACAAAAATCGATTTGTTTTTTATATTTTATGGCATATAGCAGCATAATTCATCAATTAATTCCTGTATAGTTATCTTTATTAGGAAAATGCAAATTATTTTAAACTTTACGTTACTAAAGCATCAAAAAAACCAAAAACGATTTGTTTTAAGTTTCTCCGGCATATATTTATATTATTGGCACACTTATTTTTTTTTTTTTTTTTTTTTTTTTTTTTTTTTTTACCAGTTTGAGCTTTTGGTCAAATTTTGTTTGGCAATTTTACCATCTGTTATGTTCTTTTATTAAAAACATCGCAAATTTGAGTTCTAACATAAAAAATATATATTTGCTTACTTTTCTTAATAATGGCACCTAAGCTAAAAGAAACTTCGGTAGCTCAGAGGAAAATTATTCTGCATTTGTACGATCAAAGAAAATCTTATGCAGAAATAGGAGAGATAATGGAAAGAAGCCGATTCACCATGCATAGCATCGTACAGCGCTTCAAGGGACCTTGCAACCTGCAAAGCTCAAAACATACAGGTCGCCAAACGTTGTTGGACAGCCATGAATGCAGGAAAATCGTAAGAAAGGTGCAAGTCAATCCCAAAACAACGTCCAAAGAATAACGGGCCGAGGGTCATAAGTTGAAAGTGGACAGTGGCCGTGGGCTGTCAAAAAAACTGAGTTTTTTTGGCATGCGAGTGCTCACATACGGATGTGTCGTATATACCCCAGGAAGGGTATCGTGAAACGGCATAACGGGCCAAGGGCTATAAAAGTTGAAAGTGGGCAGTGGGCCGCGGGCTACCAAAAATTTAGTGATTTTGTGACAACAGTGCTCACATAATGATGGGTCGGATATACCCGAGAAAGGGTATCGCGAAATAAACATAACGGACCACGGGCCATAAAACTTCGTGCGCACAGTGGGCCGAGGGCCATAGCAAACGGACAATGCATGGAAAGTCAGTTTATGTGCTGGCAGGTCGGACATACCTTGCGGCACGGTGAAGTGAAGTAGCGTAGCGGACCAGAGGCTATAAAGCTGGAATGCACAGTCGGCCGAAAATAAAATAATATGAAATAAAATAAAATACAAAAAATTATAATAATAATAAAGTGTAGTAAAAACAAAAAGAGAAAAAAGCAATAAAAACAAGTAAGAACGTTGCAGTTGGGCGTTACCAACTGCGGAATACTCATTCACATTCCGGCTCTAGCATGTACAATTTCAATATGACACGACACAAAAAGTGGCCTACAAATTATTTTTATACCCTGAACCCATTGAAATTGTGAAATCAGGGTATAATGTTTTTGTTAAAATGTATGTAACAGGTAGAAGGAGGCGTGGCAGACTCCATAAAGTATATATAATCTTGATCAGGGCGACGAGCTGAGTCGATTTAGCCATGTACGTCTGTCCGTGATACTAGAGACATGTACTTTGGCAAATTCATGCATTTCAATTTTATAATCACGATATAAAAGTTTCATGAAAATAGTCCATCAACAAGAAAAGTTATTAAACAATTAAGTTCCCATAGTAAGCCCACACTGCAGTTAATGCTTGTTTATGCGTGCGTGCCTCTGTGTGTTTGTGTTTCTTTTGAAGCAGAAAAAAGCGAAGAATTCTTGAAATATCAGTTCCTGGAAGGGACCAGGGGATTTCGTAGTCGAGCAGTCTACAGACAAAAGCGCGCCTTCTAGCCTATTCTAGGAATTGCGATTGATTTGTGAATTTTTCAGTCGTTATTTTAGTTTTGTGAGATGACGCTCTAGCACTGAAGTTATATATATAATTTTTCGCTAACAAATACAATTGCGATTGATTTGTCTTTGCATTGCTTTTGAATTCCTAGCCGCTACTTTGGCTTTTCTTTGCGATATGGCGACCTACGAATAATGTCATTTCGTTTTAATTATCATTGCTGTGAGTGCCGCGGTGGCGCTGTAGGCAAAGGCGCGGAATGTTTTTATTTTAGCTATTTTGTTGAGGAGCAAGTTCAAATCCCGCGGAAAACTTTTTTAAAAATTGAAATTTTATGTTATTAGCATTTCGTTTATATTTTTTCAATTTCATAAAAATGTTTCCTCCCGTCTTATGAATATCTACAAAGCTTATTTATATATATAAGTGACGCATGCATATAAATTTCTTAGTTGGCTGCTACAAATGCCGATTCGCCACTCCTCTAGTGGGCGTGGATGGTTGTGCTTCGAACTCCGAGGAAAACTTTTAATTTTTTTAAGATTTATAATATAGTTTTTATTTTTTAAATTCTACAAAAATGTTTTCTTCCGTGCTATCAATGCCTATTAAGTCTATTTATATATATATATAGAGGGCTCACGCATATAAATGTCGCAAATTGACACTAGAAATGGCGATTGCCACGCCCCTAGTGGACGTAGGCACATCATTTTTGACCAGTTCTTAGAACAAGCTAATGGTAACCCAACTGCAAAATTTGAGTACTTACGCTCAAAAAATGTGAAAATTACAGGGTATTTTTTGATATGCCACGCCCCTAAACAGGCGTAACAACTATTTTTGGGTCATCGATAGAGGAGGCTACCAGTAACTCATTATGCAAATTTGAAGCTTCTAGCTCTATAACTGTAGGAGATATAAACTCTTGCGGTTTGCCACGCCCCCTGTGGGCGGAGATAGAAATAGGAGAGATAATGGAAAGAAGCCGATTCACCATGCATAGCATCGTACAGCGCTTCAAGGGACCTTGCAACCTGCAAAGCTCAAAACATACAGGTCGCCAAACGTTGTTGGACAGCCATGAATGCAGGAAAATCGTAGGAAAGGTGCAAGTCAATCCCAAAACAACGTCCAAAGAATAACGGGCCGAGGGTCATAAGTTGAAAGTGGACAGTGGCCGTGGGCTGTCAAAAAAACTGAGTTTTTTTGGCATGCGAGTGCTCACATACGGATGTGTCGTATATACCCTAGGAAGGGTATCGTGAAACGGCATAACGGGCCAAGGGCTATAAAAGTTGAAAGTGGGCAGTGGGCCGCGGGCTACCAAAAATTTAGTGATTTTGTGACAACAGTGCTCACATAATGATGGGTCGGATATACCCGAGAAAGGGTATCGCGAAATAAACATAACGGACCACGGGCCATAAAACTTCGTGCGCACAGTGGGCCGAGGGCCATAGCAAACGGACAATGCATGGAAAGTCAGTTTATGTGCTGGCGGGTCGGACATACCTTGCGGCACGGTGAGGTGAAGTAGCGTAGCGGACCAGAGGCTATAAAGCTGGAATGCACAGTCGGCCGAAAATAAAATAATATGAAATAAAATAAAATACAAAAAATTATAATAATAATAAAGTGTAGTAAAAACAAAAAGAGAAAAAAGCAATAAAAACAAGTAAGAACGTTGCAGTTGGGCGTTACCAACTGCGGAATACTCATTCACATTCCGGCTCTAGCATGTACAATTTCAATATGACACGACACAAAAAGTGGCCTACAAATTATTTTTATACCCTGAACCCATTGAAATTGTGAAATCAGGGTATAATGTTTTTGTTAAAATGTATGTAACAGGTAGAAGGAGGCGTGGCAGACTCCATAAAGTATATATAATCTTGATCAGGGCGACGAGCTGAGTCGATTTAGCCATGTCCGTCTGTCCGTGATACTAGAGACATGTACTTTGGCAAATTCATGCATTTCAATTTTATAATCACGATATAAAAGTTTCATGAAAATAGTCCATCAACAAGAAAAGTTATTAAACAATTAAGTTCCCATAGTAAGCCCACACTGCAGTTAATGCTTGTTTATGCGTGCGTGCCTCTGTGTGTTTGTGTTTCTTTTGAAGCAGAAAAAAGCGAAGAATTCTTGAAATATCAGTTCCTGGAAGGGACCAGGGGATTTCGTAGTCGAGCAGTCTACAGACAAAAGCGCGCCTTCTAGCCTATTCTAGGAATTGCGATTGATTTGTGAATTTTTCAGTCGTTATTTTAGTTTTGTGAGATGACGCTCTAGCACTGAAGTTATATATATAATTTTTCGCTAACAAATACAATTGCGATTGATTTGTCTTTGCATTGCTTTTGAATTCCTAGCCGCTACTTTGGCTTTTCTTTGCTATATGGCGACCTACGAATAATGTCATTTCGTTTTAATTATCATTGCTGTGAGTGCCGCGGTGGCGCTGTAGGCAAAGGCGCGGAATGTTTTTATTTTAGCTATTTTGTTGAGGAGCAAGTTCAAATCCCGCGGAAAACTTTTTTAAAAATTGAAATTTTATGTTATTAGCATTTCGTTTATATTTTTTCAATTTCATAAAAATGTTTCCTCCCGTCTTATGAATATCTACAAAGCTTATTTATATATATAAGTGACGCATGCATATAAATTTCTTAGTTGGCTGCTACAAATGCCGATTCGCCACTCCTCTAGTGGGCGTGGATGGTTGTGCTTCGAACTCCGAGGAAAACTTTTAATTTTTTTAAGATTTATAATATAGTTTTTATTTTTTAAATTCTACAAAAATGTTTTCTTCCGTGCTATCAATGCCTATTAAGTCTATTTATATATATATATATAGAGGGCTCACGCATATAAATGTCGCAATTTGACACTAGAAATGGCGATTGCCACGCCCCTAGTGGACGTAGGCACATCATTTTTGACCAGTTCTTAGAACAAGCTAATGGTAACCCAACTGCAAAATTTGAGTACTTACGCTCAAAAAATGTGAAAATTACAGGGTATTTTTTGATATGCCACGCCCCTAAACAGGCGTAACAACTATTTTTGGGTCATCGATAGAGGAGGCTACCAGTAACTCATTATGCAAATTTGAAGCTTCTAGCTCTATAACTGTAGGAGATATAAACTTTTGCGGTTTGCCACGCCCCCTGTGGGCGGAGATATATCCACTATAGCTTTTTGGTCTTGGGTGCTCAACCCGAGTATATATACCAAATTTCAGGTCTCTAGCATCAATAGTGCCCAAAATATAGCAGAATTTGAAAAATCACTATATCTTCAGATCCGATTTGCCACGCCCCTAGTGGGCGTAGACATATAATTTTTCATCCAATCTTTATAGAATCGTAGCATTAGCTCACATGCAAAATTTGAGTGTTCTAGCTTTAAACTCTAGGAGATACAGTTTTACCCGATTTGCCACGACCCCAATGGGCGTAGATATATCCGCCATAGCTTTTGATTTTGGGTGGTCAACACGAAGCTACGTTCTAAATTTCAGCGCTCTAGCTCTTCAACTAACATGAAAATTTTAACACTTGATTAAGGAAAAAAAAAAAAAAATAATAATAGAGACAAGTAAGAAAGCTCTAGTCGAGACAGCTCGACTACGAACACACCTGATCCCTTCCTTCAATTAATTCCTGTATAGCTATATTTATTAGGAATTTTCAAATTTTTTGCAACATCTTTATTAGGAAAATTCAAATTATTTGAAATTTTGTGTTATTAAATAATAAAAAAAGCAAAAAATCGATAAAGTTTCTCCTGTATATAGTAGCAAAAGTCAATCATTAATTCCTGTATAGCTGTCTTTATTAGGAAATTGCGTACTATACGATATCCCACGATGATGCTCTGGAGTTATGATACATCCCACGACGATGCTCCGGAGTTATGATATATCCCACGACGATGCTCTGAAGCTATCGTATATCCCATGACGATGCTTGGGAACTATACGATATCCCACGATGATGCTCTGGAGTTATGATATATCCCACGACGATGCTCCGGAGTTATGATATATCCCACGACGATGCTCTGGAGCTATGATATATCCCACGACGATGCTCTGAAGCTATCGTATATCCCACGACGATGCTTGGGAACTATACGATATCCCACGATGATGCTCTGGAGTTATGATATATCCCACGACGATGCTCTGGAGTTATGATATATCCCACGACGATGCTCTGAAGCTATCGTATATCCCACGACGATGCTTGGGAACTATACGATATCCCACGATGATGCTCTGGAGTTATGATATATCCCACGACGATGCTCCGGAGTTATGATATATCCCACGACGATGCTCTGGAGTTATGATATATCCCACGATGATGCTCCGGAGTTATGATATATCCCACGACGATGCTCTAGAGTTATGATATATCCCACGACGATGCTCTGAAGCTATCGTATATCCCACGACGATGCTTGGGAACTATACGATATCCCATGATGATGCTCTGGAGTTATGATATATCCCACGACGATGCTCTGGAGTTATGATATATCCCACGACGATGCTCTGAAGCTATCGTATATCCCACGACGATGCTTAGGAAGTATACAACATCAAACGACGATGCTCTGGAGCTATGATATTTTCCACGACGATGATCTGCCACTCTTGTACTGTCCTGCGGCGATTCACTGGGACGTTGAGGTGTATACGCGTCGAAGGCTTGGAGGCAAATTTCGCTTCAGTCTATATGCGTCGCCTTGTCGCTGCGATGCCGTCTATTGCGATCTCTGTCTATTGTCTACCTCTCACCTAACGGTGCCGTTACGTAGAATTACACACACGTGTAGAATTACCTACACGTTGTGCCAACTCGTGGTTTGCTACTCATAGTCTTTGCCGATCTCGGCGGCCATTTTAATACCTAGTCACTAGATTTTCTACTTGTTTCTACTGTATTCGCTGTTTCCATGAATTTTACTACCCCTGGTTTCTTGCAAGTAACTGTTGGTGCCTTGTATGGCTCTTTCCAAACGGGGCTTTAATCCAAGAAAGATGCCACGCTCATTAATCCCGGGTCCCTGCTCGGGCGCCACTTGTAAAGAAGTTCTATTGGCTGGGGTATAACTCTCAGTCTCCCCAGGGTCATTTACAAGAATATTTGTAATTTGCCGGGACCGCGGAATGAGAGAGAAAGCGGGGCCGGGGTGGCCGTGCTCTCTGGGCTTGGGCACGATTACTTGCAGGAGCCTGCGGCACAAGCCGGCAGCAGGAGACGGTGACCAAAGGCTGTGGCAGGAGGCGGCCTGGAAACGCCAAGGCGCGCGCACTGCCAACAGTCGCGTACCACTATGCTCTGCGTGAAGCGCGGCAGCCTAAAGGCCGAGAGCACAGCGAGACGGCCGTCTGAATCCAACTCTGGCGTATTACGCTCTGAGCGGGATTGCACGTTATCCGCTGGGCACTGCGGCAAGAGACCGGGGCAACACAGCGCAGTCGAGCTGCCTTCCGCCTCGATCCAGCTCTGGCGTATAACGCGGGGCACTCGCGGAGTGTGGCTACGCAGTACGTGGGACGCTACGGCCACTAACCCAGCCAGGCCGGCTATCGCCTCGATCATGCTCTGGCGTATAACGCTCGGAGCTGGGTCGCGTGATAACCGCGGTACGTGGGGCGCTATGGCCACTAACCCAACCAGGCCGGCTATCGCTTCGATCCTGCTCTGGCGTATAACGCTCGGAGCCGGGTCGCGTGATAACCGCGGTACGTGGGGCGCTATGGCCACTAACCCAGCCAGGCCGGCTATCGCCTCGATCCTGCTCTGGCGTATAACGCTCGGAGCCGGGTTGCGTGATAACCGCGGTACGTATGGCGCTATGGCCACTAACCCAGCCAGGCCGGCTATCGCCTCGATCCTGCTCTGGCGTATAACGCTCGGAGCCGGGTCGCGTGATAACCGCGGTACGTGGGGCGCTATGGCCACTAACCCAGCCAGGCCGGCTATCGCCTCGATCCTGCTCTGGCGTATAACGCTCGGAGCCGGGTTGCGTGATAACCGCGGTACGTATGGCGCTATGGCCACTAACCCAGCCAGGCCGGCTATCGCCTCGATCCTGCTCTGGCGTATAACGCTCGGAGCCGGGTCGCGTGATAACCGCGGTACGTGGGGCGCTATGGCCACTAACCCAACCAGGCCGGCTATCGCTTCGATCCTGCTCTGGCGTATAACGCTCGGAGCCGGGTCGCGTGATAACCGCGGTACGTGGGGCGCTATGGCCACTAACACAGCCAGGCCGGCTATCGCCTCGATCCTGCTCTGGCGTATAACGCTCGGAGCCGAGTCGCGTGATAACCGCGGTACGCTATGGCTGAATATCTGAAAGTCGTTGAGACCCCGTCTCAGGGCAGCACAGCAGAGGACCACCCAGATCCAGCTCCGGTGTATAACGCTCGAAGCCGAGTAGTATGGTATTCCCTGTGGACTGCAGCAAGAGGCCTGGAGACACTCGCCCCCCACCCTAATCTAGAGTCACGTTGGTTCTGTGTATCGCTCGCTTGCGTTTATTAGTTTCACTTAATACTCTGACACTCAATTTCGTGGCTTATAACTACACTGAACACTACGCTAGCTTTGGCACTCGCACTCTGAACAAAAGTCGAAAAGAATACCCTGGTGTCCGTGCTGTCTGTACTATCAGTGCTGTCCGTGTGCGTCGATCCGTTTTCTTCCAAAGTTTTGTTACAAGTCCGTCCTGGCTGACCCGCGCTGGCTTCTGTTTGCTGCCAGAGCTCAATTCCCAGTCGTAAGTTACCCGTGCTGACGTCCGTTTGCTTCCAGAGCCCAGAATTAAGTGTCCCGAGCTGACTTCTTTGCGCATAATAAAGCGCCTTTTTACGCTGTGCTGCTCCACATTGCTGCTCTGCCCGGCGCAGCCGCTTTGTGCATTTGCATGCGTGCTGCTGCGCTTGGGCTTTCGGCTCTGCTCGGCTGCGCGTCGCTGCGTGCGCTATGCTGCGTGCGGGCGCACGGTTCTCAGCGCGATTATGCGCTCTTAGTTTGTCGCCGTTAGATGCTCCCGCTGTTGTTGTTGCGTCGACGACGATTGTTCGGCTCTCAGTGTGCCTGTGCTCTCTTAATTCGATGCCGCTTTTCTGTAGTCGCTCAGCGCCGTTAGATTTCAAGCGTTATTCTCTGTCTTGGTCCGTTTTGTCGTTGTTGTTGTCCAATGCTGTGTTGCTCCGTTGCTCGCCTGTGTTGTTGTTGCTTTTGGGCAACTGCGCTGCGTGCATTGCCCTGTGTCTTCTGTCACCGTCGGTCATTGCCTCTGTCCGCTGCTGCGGCGCTCTATTGCTACCCTATACCATGTACACCTGCCGCGGGTATATCCGCTTATTTAAACTACATTTTAAAGTTATTCACTTAAATCTAACAAAACATACTTAATCACTATGCCCTGAAAATGTGAGACTTCACATACACACACACACCGGGATTCTTCACGGCCTGGTGGATGTTGAACCTAAGAATACTATGAAGTGCATACCCTACCCAGTGCGAGTTACTTGAAATTTAGCCTAATGCCTTTGTTAAAACTTAAGCTACACCTGTATCCTGGTCCTGGTTCTCCACGTCTACAGGTGGCCCGTGGATTCCTTCAATTCGGCCACGTTTACCCTTCGTCGCAGGCGTCTTCCCAAACGCTGCAGCCGCACCACCACTACTGAGCCCAGGGTGGGCGCCAGTCTCGTCTTCGTAGGTTATAGCGTTGACCCTGCTCCGCGGCCGCGCACCTTGCGTAAGCTTGGGCGATCTCAACTATGTCCTGCAGCTGTCTTACTCTTTCCTCGGCGGTAGGTGTTGGTTTGACCGTCCCCGGCGTGACTCCTCATCTACGTCGCCATTCTTATCCACGGCTTCACTGTCGTTCCCCTTCCGTTCGTTACTTTTGCGTACCACTGTTGTCTCTTGCGCTGGCGGTTCATTCTCCACACTATCCATGTTATCCGTTGCTTTCAACTTGTACTCTTCTTTGTCTTTCGACTTATCCGTCTCTGTACTGCAATACTTGTTCGTACGCTTGTCCTTAGTCCTCAAGTCTTTTCCATCGCGGTTGCTTGATTTATCATGTTTAGTATGATAGTTTCTGTGAGATTTCTTATCAGCTTTTTGCGTTTTGCTCGGCGTTCTCTTCTCCGTGTCCTTTGTATCATTAGTTCTCGTAGTCTCCTTGCTGTCGCAGAATTCGCAGAGTTTCTCCGTAAGGCGATCTACGACCGTTGTATCGACCTGAGCTTTATCCACCTCATCCGAGTACGTATTGAGACCAATCCCCGCGCCTCTGTCTGTCGCCTCCAGTTGGGGTTTGTGTGGTTCTCGCTTCTTCGCTGCCGACGTCTCCGTCGTTCGGTGTTCAACTGTTGGAGTCAGAGTGGGGCTAAGTATGACCCCCATGTGGATCGGTGGTGTCGTCGCCTGTGCCTCCTGTCCTAAATCCACCCGATAGTCTCCGCACTGAACGGTGGCCTGCATGGCACATAAGAAATCCATGCCTAAGATTAATTCATCCACCATCGTTGGCAGTACGAGGAGTGGGATCGTAGCGACCCGGGGTCCCAGCCTGATTTCGGCTGCGACGGTGTGGTTAACTTCTCGCGAGGTCCCATCCGCCAGCGCGACCCGTGTATATGTACCCCCAGTGGTGTCCGCCAACTTCAGCTTCTCGGCCGTGCTCTCTCTGATGAAGCTCCTCGTTGCCCCTGTGTCAATAGTGCCGGCCAGTGGGCATCCGGCAATCACTACCGACGCAACGACTCGTCCCTCCTGTACGTTTACTAGCTTTCTTGTCTCTGGGATGTGGTTTGGTTCACCTCCGCTATATCCCTTGGCGGGCGGAGGCGTGAGGCGTTTCCCGACTGAGGATTCAGACAGCAATCCCGAGTCCTCATTTCTCTCCGCCCGCAATCCCAGCAGAAGAGTGTTTGGGCCCGCCGGCATTCCCGCTGGAAATGCCCTATCTCCCCGCATCGGCGGCATGCTCTCCGAACATCCACCTTCGTCTCGTCACCATGGGTGACCGACCGGATCACGGCGCTATTCTCGAAAGGTGCGTGAGTGGAGCTCGAAACGTTCCTGAAAGAATTGATGTGTCCACCCGACGCGTTGGTCGATGGAGACGACCTCCTAGGCTGTTCTCGCTGGCCTTCTAGCTCCCGTAGTTCTTCATAGGTGACCGCCAACCAAGTCAGCTCCGATATCGTCCGGCACTCATTGCGCTTCGCGTAGAGCTGGTAGGATGGCAACATGTTGTCGTACGCTCGGTCCAGCTGTTCTGCTTCAGACAACCCTGCTCTCCGCATCATTACCCTCAACGCGATGAGGTAATCCCGGAAAGGCTCGCCGACGCGCTGCATCCGTGCGCAGATCCCATCTCCCTGGCGCTTGAAATACCGAGGCGGAAGGAAAAACTGCAGAAAGTCATGTTTAAAAGACTCCCACGTCGCGCCCTGGAGTCCGCTTCCCCGGAGCCAGTCCTCGGCCCGGTCGGTCAGTAATTCTGGCATTGCCCGAGGCAGATGACTTACTGAATCTATCGTATATCACACGACGATGCTTGGGAACTATACGATATCCCACGATGATGCTCTGGAGTTATGATATATCCCACGACGATGCTCTGGAGTTATGATATATCCCACGACGATGCTCCGGAGTTATGATATATTCCACGACGATGCTCTGAAGCTATCGTATATCCCACGACGATGCTTGGGAACAACTATACGATATCCCACGATGATGCTCTGGAGTTATGATATATCCCACGACGATGCTCCGAAGTTATAATATATCCCACGACGATGCTCTGGAGCTATGATATATCCCACGACGATGCTCTGAAGCTATCGTATATCTCACGACGATGCTTGGGAACTATACGATATCCCACGATGATGCTCTGGAGTTATGATATATCCCACGACGATGCTCTGGAGTTATGATATATCCCACGACGATGCTCTGAAGCTATCGTATATCCCACGACGATGCTTGGGAACTATACGATATCCCACGATGATGCTCTGGAGTTATGATATATCCCACGACGATGCTCCGGAGTTATGATATATCCCACGACGATGCTCTGGAGTTATGATATATCCCTTATCAAAAATTTATGAAATGATATCTCCGACATCTTTAAAGCCCTCATTCACATTTTCGTTAACTATCGTTTTTTTTTTTAATTTTCTTAATTAACATGGCCGATCAGATCACAGTGACAATAAATAAATCTATTATATTATATATATTAAATCTATCTAATGAATATATTGAACTAGGCCTTTTGAAGCAGTTTATAGTTACCACAGTGGTATTTTAGTGAGTATTCAGGACAAGGAATTTAATATATGTATGTATTTAACTGTAGTGTAAATATTTTTGTATAAATATTTTACATTGTATAAGTAAATGGGTTTTTATTTCAATTACCTTGATCCCATTAAAAATGGTAAATCAAAGTATAATGGTTTTGTTAAAGTATGTAAAAGGCAGAAGGAGGCGTGGCAGACACTATAAATTATATATATTGTTGATCAGGGCGACAAGCTGAGTTGATATAGCCCTATACGTCTGTCCGTCCGTCCGTATGAACGCCTAGATCTCAGAAGATATAAGAGCTCAAGACTTCAAAGTTTCTATGCATACTCATGTATACCATACGCAGTACAAGTTTATCTTTTTCTTTCGATAACTCGTCCGATTACTTTTTTATCGCGAATAATCGATAAATTGATTTTGTTTATTCACCGTAATTTTAATACTTTCAGACCTGGAGACTTCAGATTTGGTGTGTATATACATCTGATAAATACGCAGATTTTGTCATTTACAGATTTTGGATACCCCCTTCGCCACCAATTTGCAAAAAACGTATTTTAAGTACTAGAGAATTGTGCTTTGGAATGTACACACACTTGCACATTGTGATCACGTTCAGAAAGTTTCATGAAGATAGTCCTACTATAAGAGAAATTATTCAGCAACAAAATTCTCATAATATTGCCCACACTGCAGCGCATCCCAAGCGCAGTCGCTGCTTACTGCGCAGTTAGCAGAGCGCGTGCTTATGCGTGCGTGAATATCAGCTCTTTGTTGGGATCAGGGTATCTCCTAGTCGAGCAGTCTCGACTAGAGCATCCTTACTTGTTTTATTATGGAGCATCAAAAAAACAAAAATCTATTAGTTTTTAGGGTTTTCAGCATACAGTAGCAGAATTCATCAATTACTTCTTGAAAAACTATCTTTATTAGTAAAATGCAATATTAATTAATATTTTTTATTATTTAAGCATCAAAAAAACAAAAATCGATTAGTTTTTAGGGTTTCCAGCATATATTAGCAGAATTCATTAATTACTTCTTGAAAAATTATCTTTATTAGGAAAATGCAAAATTATTTAAAATTTTTGTATTATTAAAGCATCAAAAAAAAAAAAAAACAAATCAATTAGTCGATTAGTTTTTAGGGTTTCCAGCATATGGTAGCAGAATTCATCAATTACTTCTTGAAAAACAATCTTTATTAGGAAAATTCAAAATTATTTAATATTATATAATATTAAAGCATCAAAAAAACAAAAATCGATTAGTTTTTAGGGTTTCCAGCATAAAGCAGCAAAATTCATCAATTAATTCTTAAATAACCATCTGTATTGGGAAAATTCAAAATTATTCAATAGTTTTTATTATTAAAGCATCAAACAAACAAAAATGTATTAGTTTTTAGGGTTTCCAGCATATAGTAGCAGAATTCATCAATTAATTCTTTAATAACAATTTTTATGAGGAAAATGCAAAATTATTTAAAATATTTGTATTATTAAAGTATCAAAAAAACAAATCAATTAGTCGATTAGTTTTTAGGGTTTCCAGCTTACAGTAGCAGAATTCATCAATTAATTCTTGAATAACCATCTTTATTAGGAAATTGCAAAATTATGAATTTTTTATTATTATTATTTAAGTATCAAAAAAACAAAAATCGTTTATTTTGTAGCGTTTCCAGCATATAGTAGCAAAATTCATCAAATAATTCTTGAATAACCATCTGTATTGGAAAAATGCAAAATTATTTAAAATTTTTATTATAAGAGCATAAAAAAAAAAAAAAAAAAAACTCGATTAGTTTTTAGGGTTTCCAGCATATAGTAGCAGAATTGATCTATTACTTCTTGAAAAACTATCTTTATTAGGAAAATTCAAAATTATTTGAAATTTTTGTGTTAGTAAAGCATCAAAAAAACAAAAATCGATTAGTTTTTAGGGTTTTCAGCATATAGTAGCAGAATTCATCAATTAATTCTTGAATAACCATCTGTATTAGGAAAATTCAATATTATTTAAAAATTTTTTTTTTATGGAGCATCAAAAAAACAAAACTCGATTACTTTTTAGGGTTTCCAGCATATAGTAGCAGAATTCATCAATTAATTCTTGAATAACCATCTGTATTAGGAAAATGCAAAATTATTTAAAATTTTTGTGTTATTAAAGCATCAAAAAAACAAAACTCGATTAGTTTTTAGGGTTTCCCGCATGTAGTAGCAGAATTCATCAATTACTTTTTAAAAAACTATCTTTGTTAGGAAAATGCAAAATTATTTTATATTTTTTATTATTAAAGCATCAAAGAAAACAAAAATCGATTAGTTTTTAGGGTTTCCAGCATATAGTAGCAGAATCCATCAATTAATTCTTGAATAACCATCTGTATTGGGAATATGCAAAATTATTAAAAATTTTTAATTATATGAGCATCAAAAAAACAAAACTCGATTAGTTTTTAGGGTTTCCCGCATATAGTAGCAGAATTCGTCAATTACTTCTTAAAAAACTATGTTTGTTAGGAAAATGCAAAATTATTTAATATTTTTTATTATTAAAGCATCAAAGAAAACAAAAATCGATTAGTTTTTAGGGTTTCCAGCATATGGTAGAAGAATTCATCAATTAATTGTTGAATAACCATCAGTATTGGGAAAATGCAATATTATTTAATATTTTTTGTATTATAAGAGCATCAAAAAAACAAAGGTCGATTAGCTGTTGGGGTTTCCAGCATATAGTAGCAGAATTCATCAATTAATTCTTAAATAACCATCTTTATGAGGAAAATGGAAAATTATTTAAAATTTGTGTGTTATTAAAGCATCAAAAAAACAAAACTCGATTAGTTGTTAGGGTTTCCAGCATATAGTAGCAGAATTCATCAATTAATTCTTGAATAACCATCTTTATGAGGAAAATGGAAAATTATTTAGAATTTTTGTGTTATTAAAGCATCAATAAACCAAAAGTCGTTTAGTTGTTAGGATTTCAAGCATAGAGTAGCAGAGTTCATTAATTAATTCTTGAATAACCATCTTTATTAGGAAAATGCAAAATTATTTAAAATTTTTTATTATTAAAACATCAAAAAAACTAAAATCTATTAGTTTTTAGGGCTACCAGCATATATTACCAAAATTCATAAAATAATTCTTTAATAACCATCTGTATTAGGAAAATGCAAAAATATTTAAAATTTGTGTATTATTAAAGCATCAAAAAACAAAAATCGATTAGTTTTAAGAGTTTCCAGCATATAGTAGCAAAATTCATCAATTAATTCTTACATTTTCTGTATTGGGAAAATGCAAAATTATTAAAAATTTTTTTTTAAAAGAGCATCAAAAAAACAAAAATCGATTAGTTTTTAGGGTTTCCAGCATATAGTAGCAGAATTCATCAATTACTTCTTGAAAAATTATCTCTATTAGGAAAATTCAATACTATTTAAAATTTTTGTATTATTAAAACATAAAAAAAAAAAAAAACAAATCAATTAGTCGATTAGTTTTTAGGGTTTCCAGCATATGGTAGCAGAATTCATCAATTACTTCTTGAAACACAATCTTTATTAGGAAAATTCAAAATTATTTAATATTATTTAATATTAAAGCATCAAAAAAACAAAAATCGATTAGTTTTTAGGGTTTCCAGCATATAGTAGCAGAATTCATCAATTAATTCTTTAATAACAATTTTTATGAGGTAAATGCAAAATTATTTAAAATATTTGTATTATTAAAGTATCAAAAAAATAAATCAATTAGTCGATTAGTTTTGAGGGTTTCCAACTTACAGTAGCAGAATTCATCAATTACTTCTTGAAACACAATCTTTATTAGGAAAATTCAAAATTATTTTATATTTTTTATTATTAAAGCATCAAAAAAACAAAAATCGATTAGTTTTTAGGGTTTCCAGCATATAGTAGCAGAATTTATCAATTACTTCTTGAAAAACTATCTGTATTGGGAAAATGCAAAATTATTTCAAGCTTGTGTATTATTAAAGCATCAAAAAACAAAAATCGATTAGTTTTTAGGGTTTCCAGCATATAGTAGCAGAATTCATCAATTAATTCTTGAATAACCATCTGTATTAGGAAAATGCAAAATTATTTCAAATTTGTGTACTATTAAAGCATCAAAAAACAAAAATCGATTAGTTTTAAGAGTTTCCAGCATATAGTAGCAAAATTCATCAATTAATTCTTGAATAACCATCTGTATTGGGAAAATGCAAAATTATTTAAAATTTTTATTATAAGAGCATCAAAAAAAAAAAAAAAAGTCGATTAGTTTTTAGGGTTTCCAGCATATAGTAGCAGAATTGATCAATTACTTCTTGAAAAACTATCTTTGTTAGGAAAATGCAAAATTATTTCAAATTTGTGTATTATTAAAGCATCAAAAAACAAAAATCGATTAGTTTTAAGAGTTTCCAGCATATCGTAGCAAAATTCATCAATTAATTCTTAAATAACCATCTGTATTGGGAAAATGCAAAATTATTTAAAATTTTTGTATTATTAGAGCATCAAAAAAACAAAAAAAAAAGTTTATTTTGTAGGCTTTCCAGCATATTGTAGCAAAATGCATCAATTACTTCTTGATAACTATCTTTATTAGGAAAATGCAAAATTATTTAATATTTTTTATTATTAAAGCATCAAAAAAACAAAAATCGATTAGTTTTAAGGGTTTCCAGCATATAGTAGCAGAATTCATCAATTACTTCTTGAAAAACTATCTGTATTAGGAAAATTCAAAATTATTTAATATTATTAAATATTAAAGCATCAAAAAAAACAAAAATCGATTAGTTTTTAGGGTTTCCAGCATATAGTAACAGAATTCATCAATTAGTTCTTGAATAACCATCTATATTGGGAAAATGCAAAATTATTTAAAATTTTTAACTATATGAGCATCAAAAAAACAAAACTCGATTAGTTTTTAGGGTTTCCAGCATATAGTAGCAGAATTCATCAATTAATTCTTGAATAACCATCTGTATTAGGAAAATGCAAAATTATTTAATATTTTTTATTATTAAAGCATCAAAAAAACAAAAATCGATTAGTTTTTAGGGTTTCCAGCATATAGTAGCAGAATTCATCAATTACTTCTTGAAAAACTATCTGTATTAGGAAAATTCAAAATTATTTAATATTATTAAATATTAAAGCATCAAAAAAACAAAAATCGATTAGTTTTTAGGGTTTCCAGCATATAGTAGCAGAATTCATCAATTAATTCTTGAATAACCATCTTTATGAGGAAAATGGAAAATTATTTAGAATTTTTGTGTTATTAAAGCATCAATAAACCAAAAGTCGTTTAGTTGTTAGGATTTCAAGCATAGAGTAGCAGAGTTCATTAATTAATTCTTGAATAACCATCTTTATTAGGAAAATGCAAAATTATTTAAAATTTTTTATTATTAAAACATCAAAAAAACTAAAATCTATTAGTTTTTAGGGCTACCAGCATATATTACCAAAATTCATAAAATAATTCTTTAATAACCATCTGTATTAGGAAAATGCAAAAATATTTAAAATTTGTGTATTATTAAAGCATCAAAAAACAAAAATCGATTAGTTTTAAGAGTTTCCAGCATATAGTAGCAAAATTCATCAATTAATTCTTACATTTTCTGTATTGGGAAAATGCAAAATTATTAAAAATTTTTTTTTAAAAGAGCATCAAAAAAACAAAAATCGATTAGTTTTTAGGGTTTCCAGCATATAGTAGCAGAATTCATCAATTACTTCTTGAAAAATTATCTCTATTAGGAAAATTCAATACTATTTAAAATTTTTGTATTATTAAAACATAAAAAAAAAAAAAAAACAAATCAATTAGTCGATTAGTTTTTAGGGTTTCCAGCATATGGTAGCAGAATTCATCAATTACTTCTTGAAACACAATCTTTATTAGGAAAATTCAAAATTATTTAATATTATTTAATATTAAAGCATCAAAAAAACAAAAATCGATTAGTTTTTAGGGTTTCCAGCATATAGTAGCAGAATTCATCAATTAATTCTTTAATAACAATTTTTATGAGGTAAATGCAAAATTATTTAAAATATTTGTATTATTAAAGTATCAAAAAAATAAATCAATTAGTCGATTAGTTTTGAGGGTTTCCAACTTACAGTAGCAGAATTCATCAATTACTTCTTGAAACACAATCTTTATTAGGAAAATTCAAAATTATTTTATATTTTTTATTATTAAAGCATCAAAAAAACAAAAATCGATTAGTTTTTAGGGTTTCCAGCATATAGTAGCAGAATTTATCAATTACTTCTTGAAAAACTATCTGTATTGGGAAAATGCAAAATTATTTCAAGCTTGTGTATTATTAAAGCATCAAAAAACAAAAATCGATTAGTTTTTAGGGTTTCCAGCATATAGTAGCAGAATTCATCAATTAATTCTTGAATAACCATCTGTATTAGGAAAATGCAAAATTATTTCAAATTTGTGTACTATTAAAGCATCAAAAAACAAAAATCGATTAGTTTTAAGAGTTTCCAGCATATAGTAGCAAAATTCATCAATTAATTCTTGAATAACCATCTGTATTGGGAAAATGCAAAATTATTTAAAATTTTTATTATAAGAGCATCAAAAAAAAAAAAAAAAGTCGATTAGTTTTTAGGGTTTCCAGCATATAGTAGCAGAATTGATCAATTACTTCTTGAAAAACTATCTTTGTTAGGAAAATGCAAAATTATTTCAAATTTGTGTATTATTAAAGCATCAAAAAACAAAAATCGATTAGTTTTAAGAGTTTCCAGCATATCGTAGCAAAATTCATCAATTAATTCTTAAATAACCATCTGTATTGGGAAAATGCAAAATTATTTAAAATTTTTGTATTATTAGAGCATCAAAAAAACAAAAAAAAAAAAGTTTATTTTGTAGGCTTTCCAGCATATTGTAGCAAAATGCATCAATTACTTCTTGATAACTATCTTTATTAGGAAAATGCAAAATTATTTAATATTTTTTATTATTAAAGCATCAAAAAAACAAAAATCGATTAGTTTTAAGGGTTTCCAGCATATAGTAGCAGAATTCATCAATTACTTCTTGAAAAACTATCTGTATTAGGAAAATTCAAAATTATTTAATATTATTAAATATTAAAGCATCAAAAAAAACAAAAATCGATTAGTTTTTAGGGTTTCCAGCATATAGTAACAGAATTCATCAATTAGTTCTTGAATAACCATCTATATTGGGAAAATGCAAAATTATTTAAAATTTTTAACTATATGAGCATCAAAAAAACAAAACTCGATTAGTTTTTAGGGTTTCCAGCATATAGTAGCAGAATTCATCAATTAATTCTTGAATAACCATCTGTATTAGGAAAATGCAAAATTATTTAATATTTTTTATTATTAAAGCATCAAAAAAACAAAAATCGATTAGTTTTTAGGGTTTCCAGCATATAGTAGCAGAATTCATCAATTACTTCTTGAAAAACTATCTGTATTAGGAAAATTCAAAATTATTTAATATTATTAAATATTAAAGCATCAAAAAAACAAAAATCGATTAGTTTTTAGGGTTTCCAGCATATAGTAGCAGAATTCATCAATTAATTCTTGAATAACCATCTATATTGGGAAAATGCAAAATGTTTAAAAATTTTTGTGTTATTAAAGCATAAAAAAAAACAAATCAATTAGTCGATTAGTTTTTAAGGTTTCCAGCATATAGTAGCAAAATTCATCAATTAATTCTTGAATAACCATCTGTATTGGGAAAATGCAAAATTATTTAAAATTTTTGTATTATTAGAGCATTAAAACAACAAAAAAAAAAAATTTTATTTTGTAGGCTTTCCAGCATTATGTAGCAAAAGTCATCAATTACTTTTTGAAAAACTATATAAGGAAAATGCAAAATTATTTAATATTTTTTATTATTAAAGCATCAAAAAAAAAAAAAAAAAAATCGATTAGTTTTTAAGGTTTCCAGCATATAGTGGCAGAATTCATCAATTACTTCTTGAAAAACTATCTTTATTAGGAAAATGCAAAATTATTTTATATTTTTTATTATTAAAGCATCAAAAAAACAAAAATCGATTAGTTTTTAGGGTTTCCAGCATATAGTAGCAGAATTCATCAATTACTTCTTGAAAAACTATCTGTATTGGGAAAATGCAAAATTATTTCAAATTTGTGTATTATTAAAGCATCAAAAAACAAAAATCGATTAGTTTTAAGAGTTTCCAGCATATAGTAGCAAAATTCATCAATTAGTTCTTGAATAACCATCTGTATTGGGAAAATGCAAAATTATTTAAAATTTTTGTATTATTAGAGCATCAAAAAAACAAAAAAAAAAAAGTTTATTTTGTAGGCTTTCCAGCATATTGTAGCAAAATGCATCAATTACTTCTTGAAAAACTATCTCTATTAGGAAAATGCAAAATTATTTAATATTTTTTATTATTAAAGCATCAAAAAAAAAAAAAAAAAAAAATCGATTAGTTTTTAAGGTTTCCAGCATATAGTGGCAGAATTCATCAATTACTTCTTGAAAAACTATCTTTGTTAGGAAAATGCAAAATTATTTTATATTTTTTATTATTAAAGCATCAAAAAAACAAAAATCGATTAGTTTTTAGAGTTTCCAGCATATAGTAGCAGAATTCATCAATTACTTCTTGAAAAACTATCTGTATTGGGAAAATGCAAAATTATTTCAAATTTGTGTATTATTAAAGCATCAAAAAACAAAAATCGATTAGTTTTAAGAGTTTCCAGCATATTGTAGCAGAATTCATCAATTAATTCTTGAATAACCACCTATATTGGGAAAATGCAAAATTTATTAAAATTTTTGTGTTATTAAAGCATCAAAAAAACAAATCAATTAGTCGATTAGTTTTTAAGGTTTCCAGCATATAGTAGCAGAATTAATCAATTTATTCTTGAATAACCATCTGTATTAGGAAAATGCAAAATTATTTAAAATTTTTGTATTATTAAAGCATTAAAACAAAACTCGATTTCCAGCATATAGTAGCAGAATTCATCAATTAATTCTTGAATAACCATCTGTATTGGGAAAATTCAAAATTATTTAATATTATATAATATTAAAGCATCAATAAAACACAAATCGATTAGTTGTTAGTTTTTCCAGCATATGGTAGCAGAATTCATCAATTAATTTTTGAATAACCATCTGTATTGGGAAAATTCAAAATTATTTAATATTTTGTATTATTAAAGCACAAAACAAAAAAAAAAAAAAAAATCTATTAGTTTTTAGGGTTTCCAGCATAGTAGTCCATAGTCCAGCATATAGTACCAAAATTCATCAAATAATTCTTGAATATTAGGTAAATGCAAAATTATTTAAAATTTGTGTATTATTAAAGCATTAAAAAACAAAACTCGATTAGTTTTTAGGGTTTCCAGCATATAGTAGCAGAATTCATCAATTACTTCTTGAAAAACTATCGTTGTTAGGAAAATGCAAAATTATTTAATATTTTTTATTATTAAAGCATCAAAAAAACAAAAATCGATTAGTTTTTAGGGTTTCCAGCATATAGTAGCAGAATCCATCAATTAATTCTTCAATAACCATCTGCATTGGGAAAATGCAAAATTATTTAAAATTTTTAATTATATGAGCATCAAAAAAACAAAACTCGATTACTTTTTAGGGTTTCCAGCATATAGTAGCAGAATTCATCAATTAATTCTTGAATAACCATCTGTATTAGGAAAATGCAAAATTATTTAAAATTTTTGTGTTATTAAAGCATCAAAAAAACAAAACTCGATTAGTTTTTAGGGTTTCCCGCATGTAGTAGCAGAATTCATCAATTACTTTTTAAAAAACTATCTTTGTTAGGAAAATGCAAAATTATTTTATATTTTTTATTATTAAAGCATCAAAGAAAACAAAAATCGATTAGTTTTTAGGGTTTCCAGCATATAGTAGCAGAATCCATCAATTAATTCTTGAATAACCATCTGTATTGGAATATGCAAAATTATTTAAAATTTTTAATTATATGAGCATCAAAAAAACAAAACTCGATTAGTTTTTAGGGTTTCCAGCATATAGTAGCAGAATTCATCAATTAATTCTTGAATAACCATCTGTATTAGGAAAATGCAAAATTATTTAAAATTTTTGTGTTATTAAAGCATCAAAAAAACAAAACTCGATTAGTTTTTAGGGTTTCCAGCATATAGTAGCAGAATCCATCAATTAATTCTTGAATAACCATCTGTATTGGAATATGCAAAATTATTTAAAATTTTTAATTATATGAGCATCAAAAAAACAAAACTCGATTAGTTTTAGGGTTTCCAGCATATAGTAGCAGAATTCATCAATTAATTCTTGAATAACCATCTGTATTAGGAAAATGCAAAATTATTTAAAATTTTTGTATTATTAGAGCATCAAAATAACAAAAAAAAAGTTTATTTTGTAGGCTTTCCAGCATATTGTAGCAAAATGCATCAATTACTTCTTGAAAAACTATCTTTATTAGGAAAATGCAAAATTATTTAATATTTTTTATTATTAAAGCATTAAAAAAACAAAAATCGATTAGTTTTTAGGGTTTCCAGCATATAGTAGCAGAATTCATCAATTAATTCTTGAATAACCATCTGTATTAGGAAAATGCAAAATTATTTAAAATTTTTGTGTTATTAAAGCATCAAAAAAACAAAACTCGATTAGTTTTTAGGGTTTCCCGCATGTAGTAGCAGAATTCATCAATTACTTTTTAAAAAACTATCTTTGTTAGGAAAATGCAAAATTATTTAATATTTTTTATTATTAAAGCATCAAAAAAACAAAAATCGATTAGTTTTTAGGGTTTCCAGCATATAGTAGCAGAATTTATCAATTACTTCTTGAAAAACTATCTGTATTAGGAAAATGCAAAATTATTTCAAGCTTGTGTATTATTAAAGCATCAAAAGACAAAAACCGATTAGTTTTTAGGGTTTCCAGCATATAGTAGCAGAATTCATCAATTAATTCTTGAATAACCATCTGTATTGGGAAAATGCAAAATTATTTAAAATTTTTGTATTATTAGAGCATCAAAATAACAAAAAAAAAAAGTTTATTTTGTAGGCTTTCCAGCATATTGTAGCAAAATGCATCAATTACTTTTTGAAAAACTATATAAGGAAAATGCAAAATTATTTAATATTTTTTATTATTAAAGCATCAAAAAAAAAAAAAAAATCGATTAGTTTTTAAGGTTTCCAGCATATAGTGGCAGAATTCATCAATTACTTCTTGAAAAACTATCTTTATTAGGAAAATGCAAAATTATTTTATATTTTTTATTATTAAAGCATCAAAAAAACAAAAATCGATTAGTTTTTAGGGTTTCCAGCATATAGTAGCAGAATTCATCAATTACTTCTTGAAAAACTATCTGTATTGGGAAAATGCAAAATTATTTCAAATTTGTGTATTATTAAAGCATCAAAAAACAAAAATCGATTAGTTTTAAGAGTTTCCAGCATATAGTAGCAAAATTCATCAATTAGTTCTTGAATAACCATCTGTATTGGGAAAATGCAAAATTATTTAAAATTTTTGTATTATTAGAGCATCAAAAAAACAAAAAAAAAAAAGTTTATTTTGTAGGCTTTCCAGCATATTGTAGCAAAATGCATCAATTACTTCTTGAAAAACTATCTCTATTAGGAAAATGCAAAATTATTTAATATTTTTTATTATTAAAGCATCAAAAAAAAAAAAAAAAAATCGATTAGTTTTTAAGGTTTCCAGCATATAGTGGCAGAATTCATCAATTACTTCTTGAAAAACTATCTTTGTTAGGAAAATGCAAAATTATTTTATATTTTTTATTATTAAAGCATCAAAAAAACAAAAATCGATTAGTTTTTAGGGTTTCCAGCATATAGTAGCAGAATTCATCAATTACTTCTTGAAAAACTATCTGTATTGGGAAAATGCAAAATTATTTCAAATTTGTGTATTATTAAAGCATCAAAAAACAAAAATCGATTAGTTTTAAGAGTTTCCAGCATATTGTAGCAGAATTCATCAATTAATTCTTGAATAACCACCTATATTGGGAAAATGCAAAATTTATTAAAATTTTTGTGTTATTAAAGCATCAAAAAAACAAATCAATTAGTCGATTAGTTTTTAAGGTTTCCAGCATATAGTAGCAGAATTAATCAATTTATTCTTGAATAACCATCTGTATTAGGAAAATGCAAAATTATTTAAAATTTTTGTATTATTAAAGCATTAAAACAAAACTCGATTTCCAGCATATAGTAGCAGAATTCATCAATTAATTCTTGAATAACCATCTGTATTGGGAAAATTCAAAATTATTTAATATTATATAATATTAAAGCATCAATAAAACACAAATCGATTAGTTGTTAGTTTTTCCAGCATATGGTAGCAGAATTCATCAATTAATTTTTGAATAACCATCTGTATTGGGAAAATTCAAAATTATTTAATATTTTGTATTATTAAAGCACAAAACAAAAAAAAAAAAAAAAATCTATTAGTTTTTAGGGTTTCCAGCATATAGTACCAAAATTCATTAAATAATTCTTGAATATTAGGTAAATGCAAAATTATTTAAAATTTGTGTATTATTAAAGCATTAAAAAACAAAACTCGATTAGTTTTTAGGGTTTCCAGCATATAGTAGCAGAATTCATCAATTACTTCTTGAAAAACTATCGTTGTTAGGAAAATGCAAAATTATTTAATATTTTTTATTATTAAAGCATCAAAAAAACAAAAATCGATTAGTTTTTAGGGTTTCCAGCATATAGTAGTAGAATCCATCAATTAATTCTTCAATAACCATCTGCATTGGGAAAATGCAAAATTGTTTAAAATTTTTAATTATATGAGCATCAAAAAAACAAAACTCGATTACTTTTAGGGTTTCCAGCATATAGTAGCAGAATTCATCAATTAATTCTTGAATAACCATCTGTATTAGGAAAATGCAAAATTATTTAAAATTTTTGTGTTATTAAAGCATCAAAAAAACAAAACTCGATTAGTTTTAGGGTTTCCCGCATGTAGTAGCAGAATTCATCAATTACTTTTTAAAAAACTATCTTTGTTAGGAAAATGCAAAATTATTTTATATTTTTATTATTAAAGCATCAAAGAAAACAAAAATCGATTAGTTTTTAGGGTTTCCAACATATAGTAGCAGAATCCATCAATTAATTCTTGAATAACCATCTGTATTGGAATATGCAAAATTATTTAAAATTTTTAATTATATGAGCATCAAAAAAACAAAACTCGATTAGTTTTTAGGGTTTCCAGCATATAGTAGCAGAATTCATCAATTAATTCTTGAATAACCATCTGTATTAGGAAAATGCAAAATTATTTAAAATTTTTGTGTTATTAAAGCATCAAAAAAACAAAACTCGATTAGTTTTTAGGGTTTCCCGCATGTAGTAGCAGAATTCATCAATTACTTTTTAAAAAACTATCTTTGTTAGGAAAATGCAAAATTATTTAATATTTTTTATTATTAAAGCATCAAAAAAACAAAAATCGATTAGTTTTTAGGGTTTCCAGCATATAGTAGCAGAATTTATCAATTACTTCTTGAAAAACTATCTGTATTAGGAAAATGCAAAATTATTTCAAGCTTGTGTATTATTAAAGCATCAAAAGACAAAAACCGATTAGTTTTTAGGGTTTCCAGCATATAGTAGCAGAATTCATCAATTAATTCTTGAATAAACCATCTGTATTGGGAAAATGCAAAATTATTTAAAATTTTTGTATTATTAGAGCATCAAAATAACAAAAAAAAAGTTTATTTTGTAGGCTTTCCAGCATATTGTAGCAAAATGCATCAATTACTTTTTGAAAAACTATATAAGGAAAATGCAAAATTATTTAATATTTTTTATTATTAAAGCATCAAAAAAAAAAAAAAAAAAATCGATTAGTTTTTAAGGTTTCCAGCATATAGTGGCAGAATTCATCAATTACTTCTTGAAAAACTATCTTTATTAGGAAAATGCAAAATTATTTTATATTTTTATTATTAAAGCATCAAAAAAAACAAAAATCGATTAGTTTTTAGGGTTTCCAGCATATAGTAGCAGAATTCATCAATTACTTCTTGAAAAACTATCTGTATTGGGAAAATGCAAAAATTATTTCAAATTTGTGTATTATTAAAGCATCAAAAAACAAAAATCGATTAGTTTTAAGGAGTTTCCAGCATATAGTAGCAAAATTCATCAATTAGTTCTTGAATAACCATCTGTATTGGGAAAATGCAAAATTATTTAAAATTTTTGTATTATTATTGAGCATCAAAAAAACAAAAAAAAAAAAAAGTTTATTTTGTAGGCTTTCCAGCATATTGTAGCAAAATGCATCAATTACTTCTTGAAAAACTATATCTATTAGGAAAATGCAAAATTATTTAATATTTTTTATTATTAAAGCATCAAAAAAAAAAAAAAAATCGATTAGTTTTTAAGGTTTCCAGCATATAGTGGCAGAATTCATCAATTACTTCTTGAAAAACTATCTTTGTTAGGAAAATGCAAAATTATTTTATATTTTTTATTATTAAAGCATCAAAAAAACAAAAATCGATTAGTTTTTAGGGTTTCCAGCATATAGTAGCAGAATTCATCAATTACTTCTTGAAAAACTATCTGTATTGGGAAAATGCAAAATTATTTCAAATTTGTGTATTATTAAAGCATCAAAAAACAAAAATCGATTAGTTTTAAGAGTTTCCAGCATATTGTAGCAGAATTCATCAATTAATTCTTGAATAACCACCTATATATTGGGAAAATGCAAAATTTATTAAAATTTTTGTATTATTACAAGACATCAAAAAAACAAATCAATTAGTCGATTAGTTTTTAAGGTTTCCAGCATATAGTAGCAGAATTAATCAATTTATTCTTGAATAACCATCTGTATTAGGAAAATGCAAAATTATTTAAAATTTTTGTATTATTAAAGCATTAAAACAAAACTCGATTTCCAGCATATAGTAGCAGAATTCATCAATTAATTCTTGAATAACCATCTGTATTGGGAAAATTCAAAATTATTTAATATTATATAATATTAAAGCATCAATAAAACACAAATCGATTAGTTGTTAGTTTTTCCAGCATATGGTAGCAGAATTCATCAATTAATTTTTGAATAACCATCTGTATTGGGAAAATTCAAAATTATTTAATATTTTGTATTATTAAAGCACAAAACAAAAAAAAAAAAAAAAAATCTATTAGTTTTTAGGGTTTCCAGCATATAGTACCAAAATTCATTAAATAATTCTTGAATATTAGGTAAATGCAAAATTATTTAAAATTTGTGTATTATTAAAGCATTAAAAAACAAAACTCGATTAGTTTTTAGGGTTTCCAGCATATAGTAGCAGAATTCATCAATTACTTCTTGAAAAACTATCGTTGTTAGGAAAATGCAAAATTATTTAATATTTTTTATTATTAAAGCATCAAAAAAACAAAAATCGATTAGTTTTTAGGGTTTCCAGCATATAGTAGCAGAATCCATCAATTAATTCTTCAATAACCATCTGCATTGGGAAAATGCAAAATTATTTAAAATTTTTAATTATATGAGCATCAAAAAAACAAAACTCGATTACTTTTTAGGGTTTCCAGCATATAGTAGCAGAATTCATCAATTAATTCTTGAATAACCATCTGTATTAGGAAAATGCAAAATTATTTAAAAATTTTTGTGTTATTAAAGCATCAAAAAAACAAAACTCGATTAGTTTTTAGGGTTTCCCGCATGTAGTAGCAGAATTCATCAATTACTTTTTAAAAAACTATCTTTGTTAGGAAAATGCAAAATTATTTTATATTTTTTATTATTAAAGCATCAAAGAAAACAAAAATCGATTAGTTTTTAGGGTTTCCAGCATATAGTAGCAGAATCCATCAATTAATTCTTGAATAACCATCTGTATTGGAATATGCAAAATTATTTAAAATTTTTAATTATATGAGCATCAAAAAAACAAAACTCGATTAGTTTTTAGGGTTTCCAGCATATAGTAGCAGAATTCATCAATTAATTCTTGAATAACCATCTGTATTAGGAAAATGCAAAATTATTTAAAATTTTTGTGTTATTAAAGCATCAAAAAAACAAAACTCGATTAGTTTTTAGGGTTTCCAGCATATAGTAGCAGAATCCATCAATTAATTCTTGAATAACCATCTGTATTGGAATATGCAAAATTATTTAAAATTTTTAATTATATGAGCATCAAAAAAACAAAACTCGATTAGTTTTTAGGGTTTCCAGCATATAGTAGCAGAATTCATCAATTAATTCTTGAATAACCATCTGTATTAGGAAAATGCAAAATTATTTAAAATTTTTGTATTATTAGAGCATCAAAATAACAAAAAAAAAAAGTTTATTTTGTAGGCTTTCCAGCATATTGTAGCAAAATGCATCAATTACTTCTTGAAAAACTATCTTTATTAGGAAAATGCAAAATTATTTAATATTTTTTATTATTAAAGCATTAAAAAAACAAAAATCGATTAGTTTTTAGGGTTTCCAGCATATAGTAGCAGAATTCATCAATTAATTCTTGAATAACCATCTGTATTAGGAAAATGCAAAATTATTTAAAATTTTTGTGTTATTAAAGCATCAAAAAAACAAAACTCGATTAGTTTTTAGGGTTTCCCGCATGTAGTAGCAGAATTCATCAATTACTTTTTAAAAAACTATCTTTGTTAGGAAAATGCAAAATTATTTAATATTTTTTATTATTAAAGCATCAAAAAAACAAAAATCGATTAGTTTTTAGGGTTTCCAGCATATAGTAGCAGAATTTATCAATTACTTCTTGAAAAACTATCTGTATTAGGAAAATGCAAAATTATTTCAAGCTTGTGTATTATTAAAGCATCAAAAAACAAAAACCGATTAGTTTTTAGGGTTTCCAGCATATAGTAGCAGAATTCATCAATTAATTCTTGAATAACCATCTGTATTGGGAAAATGCAAAATTATTTAAAATTTTTGTATTATTAGAGCATCAAAATAACAAAAAAAAAAAGTTTATTTTGTAGGCTTTCCAGCATATTGTAGCAAAATGCATCAATTACTTCTTGAAAAACTATCTTTATTAGGAAAATGCAAAATTATTTTATATTTTTTATTATTAAAGCATCAAAAAAACAAAAATCGATTAGTTTTTAGGGTTTCCAGCATATAGTAGCAGAATTTATCAATTACTTCTTGAAAAACTATCTTTGTTAGGAAAATGCAAAATTATTTAATATTTTTTATTATTAAAGCATCAAAGAAAACAAAAATCGATTAGTTTTTAGGGTTTCCAGCATATAGTAGCAGAATCCATCAATTAATTCTTGAATAACCATCTGTATTGGGAAAATGCAAAATTATTTAAAATTTTTAATTATATGAGCATCAAAAAAACAAAACTCGATTAGTTTTTAGGGTTTCCAGCATATAGTAGCAGAATTCATCAATTAATTCTTGAATAACCATCTATATTGGGAAAATGCAAAATTTTTTAAAATTTTTGTGTTATTAAAGCATCAAAAAAACAAATCAATTAGTCGATTAGTTTTTAGGGTTTCCAGCATATAGTAGCAGAATTCATCAATTAATTCTTGAATAACCATCTGTATTGGGAAAATGCAAAATTATTTAAAATTTTTGTATTATTAGAGCATCAAAAAAACAAAAAAAAAAGTTTATTTTGTAGGCTTTCCAGCATATTGTAGCAAAATGCATCAATTACTTCTTGAAAAACTATCTTTATTAGGAAAATGCAAAATTATTTAAAATTTTTAATTATATGAGCATCAAAAAAACAAAACTCGATTAGTTTTTAGGGTTTCCAGCATATAGTAGCAGAATTCATCAATTAATTCTTGAATAACCATCTGTATTGGGAAAATTCAAAATTATTTAATATTACATAATATTAAAGCATCAAAAAAACAAAAATCGATTAGTTGTTAGTTTTTCCAGCATATAGTAGCAGAATTCATCAATTAATTTTTGAATAACCATCTGTATTGGGAAAATTCAAAATTATTTAAGCACAAAAAAAAAAAAAAAAAAAAAAAATCTATTAGTTTTTAGGGTTTCCAGCATATAGTACCAAAATTCATCAAATAATTCTTGAATAACCATCTGTATTAGGAAAATGCAAAATTATTTAAAATTTTTGTGTTATTAAAGCATCAAAAAAACAAAACTCGATTAGTTTTTAGGGTTTCCCGCATGTAGTAGCAGAATTCATCAATTACTTTTTAAAAAACTATCTTTGTTAGGAAAATGCAAAATTATTTTATATTTTTTATTATTAAAGCATCAAAAAAACAAAAATCGATTAGTTTTTAGGGTTTCCAGCATATAGTAGCAGAATTTATCAATTACTTCTTGAAAAACTATCTTTGTTAGGAAAATGCAAAATTATTTAATATTTTTTATTATTAAAGCATCAAAGAAAACAAAAATCGATTAGTTTTTAGGGTTTCCAGCATATAGTAGCAGAATCCATCAATTAATTCTTGAAAAACTATCTGTATTGGGAAAATGCAAAATTATTTCAAGCTTGTGTATTATTAAAGCATCAAAAAACAAAAATCGATTAGTTTTTAGGGTTTCCAGCATATAGTAGCAGAATTCATCAATTAATTCTTGAATAACCATCTGTATTGGGAAAATGCAAAATTATTTAAAATTTTTGTATTATTAGAGCATCAAAAAAACAAAAAAAAAAAGTTTATTTTGTAGGCTTTCCAGCATATTGTAGCAAAATGCATCAATACTTCTTGAAAAACTATCTTTATTAGGAAAATGCAAAATTATTTAATATTTTTTATTATTAAAGCATCAAAATAACAAAAATCGATTAGTTTTTAGGGTTTCCAGCATATAGTAGCAGAATTCATCAATTAATTCTTGAATAACCATCTATATTGGGAAAATGCAAAATTTTTTAAAATTTTTGTGTTATTAAAGCATCAAAAAAACAAATCAATTAGTCGATTAGTTTTTAAGGTTTCCAGCATATAGTAGCAAAATGCATCAATTACTTCTTGAAAAACTATCTTTATTAGGAAAATGTAAAATTATTTAATATTTTTTATTATTAAAGTATCAAAGAAAACAAAAACCGATTAGTTTTTAGGGTTTCCAGCATATAGTAGCAGAATTCATCAATTAATTCTTGAATAACCATCTATATTGGGAAAATGCAAAATTATTTAAAATTTTTGTATTATTAGAACATCAAAAAAACAAAAAAAGTTTATTTTGTGGGCTTTCCAACATATTGTAGGAAAATTCATCAATTACTTCTTGAAAAACTATCTTTATTAGGAAAATGCAAAATTATTTAAAATTTTTGTATTATTAAAGCATTAAAAAACAAAACTCGATTAGTTTTTAAGGTTTCCAGCATATAGTACCAAAATTCATCAAATAATTCTTGAATAACCATCTGTATTAGGAAAATGCAAAATTATTTAAAATTTGTGTATTATTAAAGCATTAAAAAACAAAACTCGATTAGTTTTTAGGGTTTCCAGCATATAGTAGCAGAATTCATCAATTAATTCTTGAATAACCATCTGTATTGGAAAAATTCAAAATTATTTAATATTATATAATATTAAAGCATCAAAAAAACAAAAATCGATTAGTTGTTAGTTTTTCCAGCATATGGTAGCAGAATTCATCAATTAAATCTTGAATAACCATCTGTATTGGGAAAATGCAAAATTATTTAAAATTTGTGTATTATTAAAGCATTAAAAAACAAAACTCGATTAGTTTTTAGGGTTTCCAGCATATAGTACCAAAATTCATCAAATAATTCTTGAATAACCATCTGTATTAGGAAAATGAAAAATTATTTATAATTTCTGAATTATTAAAGCATTAAAAAACAAAAATCTATTAGTTTTTAGGGTTTCCAGCATATAGTACCAAAATTCATCAAATATTTCTTGAATAACCATCTGTATTAGGAAAATGCAAAATTATTTAAAATTTGTGTATTATTAAAGCATTAAAAAACAAAACTCGATTAGTTTTTAGGGTTTCCAGCATATAGTAACAGAATTCATCAATTACTTCTTGAAAAACTATCGTTGTTAGGAAAATGCAAAATTATTTAATATTTTTATACCCTGATCCCATTAAAAATGGGAAATCAGGGTATAATGGTTTTGTGAAAAGTATGTAACATAAAGTATATATATTCTTGATCAGGGCGACGAGCTGAGTCGATATAGCCCTGTCCGTCTGTCCGTCCGTCCGTATGAACGCCTAGATCTCAGAAGATATAAGAGCTAGAGACTTCAAATTTTGTATGCATACTCATGTATACCATACGCAGTACAAGTTTATCTTTTTTTTTCGATAACTCATCCGATTACTTTTTTATCGCGAATAATCGATAAACTGATTTTGTTTATTCACCGTAATTTCAATACTTTTAGACCTGGAGACTTCAGATTTGGTGTGTATATAGACATCTGATCAATACGCAGGTTTCGTCATTTACAGATTTTGGATACCACGCCCCCCTCGCCCCCAATTTGCAAAAAACGTATTTTAAGTACTAGAGACTTGTGCTTTGGAATGTACACACCTTTGCAAATTGTGATCACGTTCTGAAAGTTTCATGAAGATAGTCCTACTACAGGAGAAATTATTCAGCAACAAAATTCTCATAATATTGCCCACATTGCAACGCAGCCTAAGCGCAGTCGCTGCTTACTGCGCAGTTAGCAGAGCGCGTGCTTATGCGTGCGTGAATATCAGCTCTTTGTAGGGATCAGGGTATCTCCTAGTCGAGCAGTCTCGACTAGAGCTTCCTTACTTGTTTATTATTAAAGCATCAAGGAAAACAAAAATCGATTAGTTTTTAGGGTTTCCAGCATATAGTAGCAGAATTCATCAATTAATTCTTGAATAACCATCTGTATTGGGAAAGTGCAAAATTATTTAAAATTTTTGAATTATTAGAGCATCAAAAAAACAAAAAAAAAGTTTATTTTGTAGGTGTTCAGGCATGAACATACAAATATACGAAGATCGTATACATGCCTAATACGCACTCAACGGCTAGCAGGTAGTGCGATAGGAATAGATAAGTGCCCAATATGTGGACCCTAATAATATACGAATGAATTATGACCCTTGCAACCCCGACGATAAGATGTAAGAGACGAGCGCTGAGCCTTACAAACTCAGAGATAGGATAAGAATAATAAATAGATCAACGCGGAGCCTTACACACTCAGCGATAGGATCAGAATAATAAATAGACCAACGCGGAGCCTTACACACTCAGCGATAAGATAAGAATATGTAATAGACCAATGCTGAGCCGTACAAACTCAGCAATAGACACACTAGATTTAAGGGATGAAAATATGCATGAGCCTCGGTATAAATACCGGGGCTCAGAAGAATAAAGATCAATACGTAACTAAACACCATCATAGTCAATTGTATTCGTTCATGGTCCTTCGAGCCGGAGGAAGTATATTGGAAATACTTCAATCCAATCCACAAGACAAAATGTTTGTGAATAGCACAAATTAAAGTGCTAAAGTGTTATAGATTTGTGTATTGGCTTACCAACCCAAGCTGTGAGTAGAGGCACAGCGAGATCAACCTGGTGATCAAAACAAAAAAACCTCCAACGGGTCAAGCCAATGGATCTATAATAAAATAACAAACAACAACTGAGTGTCGTCAACCATCAATATTCAAATAGTAATATTTGATGGCATAATGGCAGAAATCAGGACTCACAAGGAGTTCATGAATGTCGAAGTTGTCGGCCACGCCATAGACACAAACCAACTTTATAGCTGGGATACGAAACCGGAAACATCCAAGCAAGAAATGTTTTCATTTGGTTGGTCGTGCCCAATGGATGAGTTGGTAAAGCTTGTGGATAAAAAAGCTCTAAAAATTAGGAAAGAAATGGCAGAAGTAACTGCTATCCTAAAGAGCAACAACTGCACAGATATTCATACCTATAAACGCAGGTTATCTTTCCTATGGAAAAAGGTCCAGTCAGTGCTTGCAGAATTAGAGGCAAGATATGGAAATTCTGCCTACGACAGCGACGAAATAGAGGAACTGGAGTGCAACCTCGATGAACTGTTAAATAGACTTGACAGTAAATTAAAAGACTTGCAAGACATAACAGAAGATTCTCCGAAAAAACCGAGGCCAACACTTCCATACTTTAATGGAAATTCCGAGGCGTGGCCAACGTTCTTCAATTTGTTCTCCGACATGATTCACAAAAGGAAGGATATCAGCGACACAATGAAGCTGAACTACCTGAAATCATATCTGAAAGGAGATGCCCAAATGGTAGTGAACCATTTGATGTATGGATCAGCTGCTAGCTACAATTCAGCGTGGGACTACTTATGCAAACGATATAAACGTTATATGCCAGTGGACAAGGAACTGCTAAACAATAATGATGAAGGCAGTATCCGCAATTGCGTGAGCACCTCTGATAAGAGTAACAATGTCACCGCTGATGAGATGACATCATATCAGGCTGCTTTGGATGCAATAGTGTTCAAAAAGTGGGATTTCAACCCGCCGGCAAGCCTCCACATGGGAGGAAATATAACTAAAACTACGGAACAAGATAATAAAGTTCAAGTAGTAACAACAAGTATAGGGGAAGACAAAAAATCAATAACGAAGATCTGCTCTCCACCAACTCCGACAAAGGATCAACCACAAAAACCGAAGGACATTGAAGATGGGGACGACAATGGAACTTCGGCCACATCTTCGACATCGATGTTGAGCACCGTTGAAGATGCATCAACAGATATCCAATTGGAAGTTCAACCAATGGATAATAGCAGCACGACGGAAGAACAAACTTCTGCGGAGACTGAAACGGCGACTGGAAGTGCAGCTGAAGAGAAAAGCGACAATATGGACTCAAACTCTTCAGTGATGACCACAGCAGCGCAAACAGCAACTACAATTCAATCGGAAGAGGACTCAACTGGAAATAGCAGCAACATATTAAAGGAAACTACCATAACCACTACAAGCGATTCAAGTCAATCAGTATCAATAGCTGTTCTGAAGCATCTTCATCGAAATAAGGTCGTCTATCGCTTGGGAGCTTTGGCTTCGGCAATTATGAAGCGAGCGACCACTGCCTCAACAGCTGCAATCTATATAAACTCAACAATTGATGACAACTATAAGCGGCGGAAGTTCTTCAAAAAGGCTCGACTTTACTTGGCATGGGAACCTCCACCTGAGCAAAAGACCAAGTCAATGGCGGAATACTCGGCTTATCCGGATGTCACACTTTCTGGGCCCCGCCGAACGTTCAGGCACGAGCATAAGGCCATAAGGATTGCAAGCATGGTCATTTCGTCAAAAATACTAATAATTATCAAATTTGTATTTGTCCTATATATTAGAAAAGAAACCACAGGCAACAAGTACCGAATGTCACACACTCTGGCCCCCCGCAGAATGTTCAGGCATGAACATACAAATATACGAATATCGTATACATGCCTCATACGCACTCAACGGCTAGCAGGTAGTGCGATAGGAATAGATAAGTGCCCAATATGTGGACCCTAATAATATACTAATGAATTATGACCCTTGCAACCCCGACGATAAGATGTAAGAGACGAGCGCTGAGCCTTACAAACTCAGCGATAGGATAAGAATAATAAATAGATCAACGCGGAGCCTTACACACTCAGCGATAGGATAAGAATAATAAATAGACCAACGCGGAGCCTTACACACTCAGCGATAAGATAAGAATATGTAATAGACCAATGCTGAGCCGTACAAACTCAGCAATAGACACACTAGATTTAAGGGATGAAAATATGCATGAGCCTCGGTATAAATACCGGGGCTCAGAAGAATAAAGATCAATACGCAACTAAACACCATCATAGTCAAGTGTATTCGTTCAGTAGGCTTTCCAGCATATTGTAGCAAAATTCTTCAATTACTTCTTGAAAAACTATATAAGGAAAATGCAAAATTATTTAATATTTTTTATTATTAAAGCATCAAAAAAACAAAAATCGATTAGTTTTTAGGGTTTCCAGCATATAGTAGCAGAATTCATCAATTACTTCTTGAAAAACTATCTTTATTAGGAAATTGCAAAATTATTTAATAATTTTTATTATTAAAGCATCAAAAAAACAAAAATCGATTAGTTTTTAGGGTTTCCAGCATATAGTAGCAGAATTCATCAATTACTTCTTGAAAAACTATCTTTATTAGGAAAATTCAAAATTATTTAATATTATATAATATTAAAGCATCAAAAAAACAAAAGTCGATTAGTTGTTAAGGTTTCCATTCTATCGTAGCAGAATTCATCACTTAATTTTTGAATAACCATTTTTATTAGGAAAATGCAAAATTATTAAAAAATTTTTGTGTTATTAAAGCATCAAAAAAACAAATCAATTAGTCGATTAGTTTTTAAGGTTTCCAGCATATGGTAGCAGAATTCATCAATTAAATCTTGAATAACCATCTGTATTAGGAAAATGCAAAATTATTTAAAATTTTTTATTATTAAAAAATCAAAAAAACAAAAATCTATTAGTTTTTAGGGCTTCCAGCATATAGTACCAAAATTCATCAAATAATTCTTGAATAACCATCTGTATTAGGAAAATGCAAAATTATTTAAAATTTGTGTATTATTAAAGCATTAAAAAACAAAACTCGATTAGTTTTTAGGGTTTCCAGCATATAGTAGCAGAATTCATCAATTACTTCTTGTAATACTATCTTTTTTAGGAAAATGCAAAATTATTTAATATTTTTTATTATTAATGTACCAAAAAATCAAAAATCGATTAGTGTTTAGGGTTTCCAGCATATAGTAGCAGAATTCATCAATTAATTCTTGAATAACCATCTGTATTGAGAAAATGCAAAATTATTTAAAATTTTTGTGTTATTAAAGCATCAAAAAAACAAAAGTCGATTAGTTTTTAGGGTTTCCCGCATATAGTACCAGAATTCATCAATTACTCCTTAAAAACTATCTGTATTAGGAAAATTCAAATTTTTTTAATATTATTAAATATTAAAGCATCAAAAAAACAAAAATCGATTTGTTTTTAGGGTTTCCAGCATATAGTAGCAGAATTCATCAATTAATTCTTGAATAACCATCTATATTGGGAAAATGCAAAATTTTTAAAAATTTTTGTGTTATTAAAGCATCAAAAAAACAAATCAATTAGTCGATTAGTTTTTAGGGTTTCCAGCATATAGTAGCAGAATTCATCAATTAATTCTTGAATAACCATCTGTATTGAGAAAATGCAAAATTATTTAAAATTTTTAATTATATGAGCATCAAAAAAACAAAACTCGATTAGTTTTTAGGGTTTCCAGCATATAGTAGCAGAATTCATCAATTACTTCTTAAAAAACTATCTTTGTTAGGAAAATGCAAAATTATTTAATATTTTTTATTATTAAAGCATCAAAGAAAACAAAAATCGATTAGTTTTTAGGGTTTCCAGCATATAGTAGCAGAATTCATCAATAAATTCTTGAATAACCATTTGTATTAGGAAAATGCAAAATTATTTAAAATTTTTGTGTTATTAAGGCATCAAAAAAACATAAGTCGATTAGTTTTTAGGGTTTCCCGCATATAGTAGCAGAATTCATCAATTACTTCTTAAAAAACTATCTTTGTTAGGAAAATGCAAAATTATTTAATATTTTTTATTATTAAAGCATCAAAGAAAACAAAAATCGAGTAGTTTTTAGGCTTTCCAGCATATTGTAGCAGAATTCATCAATTAATTCTTGAAAAACTATCTCTATTAGGAAAATGCAAAATTATTTAATATTTTTTATTATTAAAGCATCAAAAAAACAAAAGTCGATTAGTTTTTAGGGTTTCCCGCATATGGTAGAAGAATTCATCAATTAAATCTTGAATAACCATCTGTATTAGGATAATGCAAAATTATTTAAAATTTTTGTATTATTAAAGCATTAAAAAACAAAACTCGATTAGTTTTTAGGGTTTCCAGCATATAGTAGCAGAATTCATCAATTACTTCTTAAAAAACTATCTTTGTTAGGAAAATGCAAAATTATTTAATATTTTTTATTATTAAAGCATCAAAGAAAACAAAAATCGATTAGTTTTTAGGGTTTCCAGCATATAGTAGCAGAATTCATCAATAAATTCTTGAATAACCATTTGTATTAGGAAAATGCAAAATTATTTAAAATTTTTGTGTTATTAAGGCATCAAAAAAACAAAAGTCGATTAGTTTTTAGGGTTTCCCGCATATAGTAGCAGAATTCATCAATTACTTCTTAAAAAACTATCTTTGTTAGGAAAATGCAAAATTATTTAATATTTTTTATTATTAAAGCATCAAAGAAAACAAAAATCGATTAGTTGTTAGTTTTTCCAGCATATGGTAGCAGAATTCATCAATTAAATCTTGAATAACCAACTGTATTGGGAAAATGCAAAATTATTTAAAATTTGTGTATTATTAAAGCATTAAAAAACAAAACTCGATTAGTTTTTAGGGTTTCCAGCATATAGTACCAAAATTCATCAAATAATTCTTGAATAACCATCTGTATTAGGAAAATGAAAAATTATTTATAATTTCTGAATTATTAAAGCATTAAAAAACAAAAATCTATTAGTTTTTAGGGTTTCCAGCATATAGTACCAAAATTCATCAAATATTTCTTGAATAACCATCTGTATTAGGAAAATGCAAAATTATTTAAAATTTGTGTATTATTAAAGCATTAAAAAACAAAAGTCGATTAGTTTTTAGGGTTTCCAGCATATAGTAGCAGAATTCATCAAATAATTCTTAAATAACCATCTGTATTAGGAAAATGCAAAATTATTTAAAATTTGTGTATTATTAAAGCATTAAAAAACAAAAGTCGATTAGTTTTTAGGGTTTCCAGCATATAGTAGCAGAATTCATCAATTACTTCTTGAAAAACTATCGTTGTTAGGAAAATGCAAATTTATTTAATATTTTTATACCCTGATCCCATTAAAAATGGGAAATCAGGGTATAATGGTTTTGTGAAAAGTATGTAGCAGGCAGAAGGAGGCGTGGCAGACCCCATAAAGTATATATATTCTTGATCAGGGCGACGAGCTGAGTCGATATAGCCCTGTCCGTCTGTCCGTCCGTCCGTCCGTCCGTCCGTCCGTCCGTCCGTCCGTCCGTCCGTATGAACGCCTAGATCTCAGAAGATATAAGAGCTAGAGACTTCAAATTGTATGCATACTCATGTATACCATACGCAGTACAAGTTTATCTTTTTTTTTCGATAACTCGTCCGATTACTTTTTTATCGCGAATAATCGATAAATTGATTTTGTTTATTCACCGTAATTTCAATACTTTTAGACCTGGAGACTTCAGATTTAGTGTGTATATACATCTGATCAATACGCAGATTTCGTCATTTACAGATTTTGGATACCACGCCCCCTTCGCCCCCAATTTGCAAAAAACGTATATTATGTACTAGAGACTTGTGCTTTAAAATGTGTACACATTTGCACATTGTGATCACGTTCTGAAAGTTTCATGGAGATAGTCCTACTACAGGAGAAATTATTCAGCAACAAAATTCTCATAATATTGCCCACATTGCAACGCAGCCCAAGCGCAGTCGCTGCTTACTGTGCAGTTAGCAGAGCGCGTGCTTATGCGTGCGTGAATATCAGCTCTTTCTAGGGATCAGGGTATCTCCTAGTCGAGCAGTCTCGACTAGAGCTTCCTTACTTGTTTATTATTAAAGCATCAAAAAAACAAAAATCGATTAGTTTTTAGGGTTTCCAGCATATAGTAGCAGAATTCATCAATTAATTCTTGAATAACCATCTGTATTGGGAAAATGCAAAATTATTTAAAATTTTTAATTATATGAGCATCAAAAAAACAAAACTCGATTAGTTTTTAGGGTTTCCAGCATATAGTAGCAGAATTCATCAATTAATTCTTGAATAACCATCTGTATTAGGAAAATGCAAAACTATTTAAAATTTTTGTATTATTTTATTATTAAAGCATCAAAGAAACCAAAATCTATTAGTTTTTAGGGTTTCCAGCATATAGTAGCAGAATTCATCAATTAATTCTTGAATAACCATCTGTATTGGGAAAATTCAAAATTATTTAATATTATTTAATATTTAAGCATCAAAAAAAAAAAAAACAAAAATCGATTTGTTGTTAGGGATTCCAGCATATGGTAGCAGAATTCATCAATTAATTCTTGAATAACCATCTGTATTAGGAAAATGCAAAATTATTTAAAATTTTATTTATTAAAAAACCAAAAAAAACAAAAATCTATTAGTTTTTAGGGTTTTCAGCATATAGTACCAAAATTCATCAAATAATTCTTAAATAACCATCTGTATTAGGAAAATGCAAAATTATTTAAAATTTGTGTATTATTAAAGCATTAAAAAACAAAAGTCGATTAGTTTTTAGGGTTTCCAGCATATAGTAGCAGAATTCATCAATTACTTCTTGAAAAACTATCGTTGTTAGGAAAATGCAAATTTATTTAATATTTTTATACCCTGATCCCATTAAAAATGGGAAATCAGGGTATAATGGTTTTGTGAAAAGTATGTAGCAGGCAGAAGGAGGCGTGGCAGACCCCATAAAGTATATATATTCTTGATCAGGGCGACGAGCTGAGTCGATATAGCCCTGTCCGTCTGTCCGTCCGTCCGTCCGTCCGTCCGTCCGTCCGTCCGTCCGTCCGTCCGTATGAACGCCTAGATCTCAGAAGATATAAGAGCTAGAGACTTCAAATTGTATGCATACTCATGTATACCATACGCAGTACAAGTTTATCTTTTTTTTTCGATAACTCGTCCGATTACTTTTTTATCGCGAATAATCGATAAATTGATTTTGTTTATTCACCGTAATTTCAATACTTTTAGACCTGGAGACTTCAGATTTAGTGTGTATATACATCTGATCAATACGCAGATTTCGTCATTTACAGATTTTGGATACCACGCCCCCTTCGCCCCCAATTTGCAAAAAACGTATATTATGTACTAGAGACTTGTGCTTTAAAATGTGTACACATTTGCACATTGTGATCACGTTCTGAAAGTTTCATGGAGATAGTCCTACTACAGGAGAAATTATTCAGCAACAAAATTCTCATAATATTGCCCACATTGCAACGCAGCCCAAGCGCAGTCGCTGCTTACTGTGCAGTTAGCAGAGCGCGTGCTTATGCGTGCGTGAATATCAGCTCTTTCTAGGGATCAGGGTATCTCCTAGTCGAGCAGTCTCGACTAGAGCTTCCTTACTTGTTTATTATTAAAGCATCAAAAAAACAAAAATCGATTAGTTTTTAGGGTTTCCAGCATATAGTAGCAGAATTCATCAATTAATTCTTGAATAACCATCTGTATTGGGAAAATGCAAAATTATTTAAAATTTTTAATTATATGAGCATCAAAAAAACAAAACTCGATTAGTTTTTAGGGTTTCCAGCATATAGTAGCAGAATTCATCAATTAATTCTTGAATAACCATCTGTATTAGGAAAATGCAAAACTATTTAAAATTTTTGTATTATTTTATTATTAAAGCATCAAAGAAACCAAAATCTATTAGTTTTTAGGGTTTCCAGCATATAGTAGCAGAATTCATCAATTAATTCTTGAATAACCATCTGTATTGGGAAAATTCAAAATTATTTAATATTATTTAATATTTAAGCATCAAAAAAAAAAAAACAAAAATCGATTTGTTGTTAGGGATTCCAGCATATGGTAGCAGAATTCATCAATTAATTCTTGAATAACCATCTGTATTAGGAAAATGCAAAATTATTTAAAATTTTATTTATTAAAAAACCAAAAAAACAAAAATCTATTAGTTTTTAGGGTTTTCAGCATATAGTACCAAAATTCATCAAATAATTCTTAAATAACCATCTGTATTAGGAAAATGCAAAATTATTTAAAATTTGTGTATTATTAAAGCATTAAAAAACAAAAGTCGATTAGTTTTTAGGGTTTCCAGCATATAGTAGCAGAATTCATCAATTACTTCTTGAAAAACTATCGTTGTTAGGAAAATGCAAATTTATTTAATATTTTTATACCCTGATCCCATTAAAAATGGGAAATCAGGGTATAATGGTTTTGTGAAAAGTATGTAGCAGGCAGAAGGAGGCGTGGCAGACCCCATAAAGTATATATATTCTTGATCAGGGCGACGAGCTGAGTCGATATAGCCCTGTCCGTCTGTCCGTCCGTCCGTCCGTCCGTATGAACGCCTAGATCTCAGAAGATATAAGAGCTAGAGACTTCAAATTTTGTATGCATACTCATGTATACCATACGCAGTACAAGTTTATCTTTTTTTTCGATAACTCGTCCGATTACTTTTTTATCGCGAATAATCGATAAATTGATTTTGTTTATTCACCGTAATTTCAATACTTTTAGACCTGGAGACTTCAGATTTGGTGTGTATATACATCTGATCAATACGCAGATTTCGTCATTTACAGATTTTGGATACCACGCCCCCTTCGCCACCAATTTGCAAAAAACGTATATTATGTACTAGAGACTTGTGCTTTGGAATGTACACACCTTTGCACATTGTGATCACGTTCTGAAAGTTTCATGAAGATAGTCCTACTACAGGAGAAATTATTCAGCAACAAAATTCTCATAATATTGCCCACATTGCAACGCAGCCCAAGCGCAGTCGCTGCTTACTGCGCAGTTAGCAGAGCGCGTGCTTATGCGTGCGTGAATATCAGCTCTTTCTAGGGATCAGGGTATCTCCTAGTCGAGCAGTCTCGACTAGAGCTTCCTTACTTGTTTATTATTAAAGCATCAAAAAAACAAAAATCGATTAGTTTTTAGGGTTTCCAGCATATAGTAGCAGAATTCATCAATTAATTCTTGAATAACCATCTGTATTGGGAAAATGCAAAATTATTTAAAATTTTGAATTATATGAGCATCAAAAAAACAAAACTCGATTAGTTTTTAGGGTTTCCAGCATATAGTAGCAGAATTCATCAATTAATTCTTGAATAACTATCTGTATTGGGAAAATTAAAATTGCAAAACTATTTAAAATTTTTGTATTATTAGAGCATCACAAAAACAAAATTCTATTAGTTTTTAGGGTTTTCAGCATACAGAAGCAGAATTCATCAATTAATTCTTGAATAACCATTTTTATTAGGAAAATGCAAAACTATTTAAAAATTTGGTATTATTTTATTATTAAAGCATCAAAGAAACAAAAATCTATTAGTTTTTAATGTTTCCAGCATATGGTAGCAGAATTCATCAATTAATTCTTGAATAACTATCTTTATTAGGAAAATGCAAAACTATTTAATTTATTATTTTATTATTAAAGCATCAAAGAAACAAAAATCTATTAGTTTTTAGGGTTTCCAGCATATAGTAGCAGAATTCATCAATTAATTCTTGAATAACTATCTTTATTGGGAAAATGCAAAACTATTTAAAATTTTTGTATTATTTTATTATTAAAGCATCAAAGAAACAAAAATCTATTAGTTTTTAGGGTTTCCAGCATATAGTAGCAGAATTCATCAATTAATTCTTGAATAACTATCTTTATTGGGAAAATGCAAAACTATTTAAAATTTTTGTATTATTTTATTATTAAAGCATCAAAGAAACAAAAATCTATTAGTTTTTAGGGTTTCCAGCATATAGTAGCAGAATTCATCAATTAATTCTTGAATAACTATCTAAAATGCAAAACTATTTAAAATTTTTGTATTATTTTATTATTAAAGCATCAAAGAAACAAAAATCTATTGGTTTTTAGGGTTTCCAGCATATAGTAGCAGAATTCATCAATTAATTCTTGAATAACTATCTTTATTGGGAAAATGCAAAACTATTTAAAATTTTTGTATTATTTTATTATTAAAGCATCAAAGAAACAAAAATCTATTAGTTTTTAGGGTTTCCAGCATATAGTAGCAGAATTCATCAATTAATTCTTGAATAACTATCTTTATTAGGAAAATGCAAAACTATTTAAAATTTTTGTATTATTTTATTATTAAAGCATCAAAGAAACAAAAATCTATTAGTTTTTAGGGTTTCCAGCATATAGTAGCAGAATTCATCAATTAATTCTTGAATAACTATCTTTATTGGGAAAATGCAAAACTATTTAAAATTTTTGTATTATTTTATTATTAAAGCATCAAAGAAACAAAAATCTATTAGTTTTTAGGGTTTCCAGCATATAGTAGTAGAATTCATCAATTAATTCTTGAATAACTATTTTTATTGGGAAAATGCAAAACTATTTAAAATTTTTGTATTATTTTATTATTAAAGCATCAAAGAAACAAAAATCTATTAGTTTTTAGGGTTTCCAGCATATAGTAGCAGAATTCATTAATTAATTCTTGATAAACTATCTTTATTAGGAAAATGCAAAACTATTTAAAATTTTTGTATTATTTTATTATTAAAGCATCAAAGAAAGAAAAATCTATTAGTTTTTAGGGTTTCCAGCATATAGTAGTAGAATTCATCAATTAATTCTTGAATAACTATCTTTATTGGGAAAATGCAAAACTATTTAAAATTTTTGTATTATTTTATTATTAAAGCATCAAAGAAACAAAAATCTATTAGTTTTTAGGGTTTCCAGCATATAGTAGCAGAATTCATTAATTAATTCTTGAATAACTATCTTTATTGGGAAAATGCAAAACTATTTAAAATTTTTGTATTATTTTATTATTAAAGCATCAAAGAAACAAAAATCTATTAGTTTTTAGGGTTTCCAGCATATAGTAGCAGAATTCATCAATTAATTCTTGAATAACTATCTTTATTGGGAAAATGCAAAACTATTTAAAATTTTTGTACTATTTTATTATTAAAGCATCAAAGAAACAAAAATCTATTAGTTTTTAGGGTTTCCAGCATATAGTAGCAGAATTCATCAATTAATTCTTAAATAACTATCTTTATTAGGAAAATGCAAAACTATTTAAAATTTTTGTATTATTTTATTATTAAAGCATCAAAGAAACAAAAATCTATTAGTTTTTAGGGTTTCCAGCATATAGTAGCAGAATTCATCAATTAATTCTTGAATAACTATTTTTATTGGGAAAAGGCAAAACTATTTAAAATTTTTGTATTATTTTAATATTAAAGCATCAAAGAAACAAAAATCTATTAGTTTTTAGGGTTTCCAGCATATAGTAGCAGAATTCATCAATTAATTCTTGAATAACTATCTTTATTGGGAAAATGCAAAACTATTTAAAATTTTTGTATTATTTTATTATTAAAGCATCAAAGAAACAAAAATCTATTAGTTTTTAGGGTTTCCAGCATATAGTAGCAGAATTCATCAATTAATTCTTGAATAACTATCTAAAATGCAAAACTATTTAAAATTTTTGTATTATTTTATTATTAAAGCATCAAAGAAACAAAAATCTATTGGTTTTTAGGGTTTCCAGCATATAGTAGCAGAATTCATCAATTAATTCTTGAATAACTATCTTTATTGGGAATATGCAAAACTATTTAAAATTTTTGTATTATTTAATTATTAAAGCATCAAAGAAACAAAAATCTATTAGTTTTTAGGGTTTCCAGCATATAGTAGCAGAATTCATCAATTAATTCTTGAATAACTATTTTTATTGGGAAAAGGCAAAACTATTTAAAATTTTTGTATTATTTTAATATTAATGCATCAAAGAAACAAAAATCTATTAGTTTTTAGGGTTTCCAGCATATAGTAGCAGAATTCATTAATTAATTCTTGAATAACTATCTTTATTAGGAAAATGCAAAACTATTTAAAATTTTTGTATTATTTTATTATTAAAGCATCAAAGAAACAAAAATCTATTAGTTTTTAGGGTTTCCAGCATATAGTAGCAGAATTCATCAATTAATTCTTGAATAACTATTTTTATTGGGAAAATGCAAAACTATTTAAAATTTTTGTATTATTTTATTATTAAAGCATCAAAGAAACAAAAATCTATTAGTTTTTAGGGTTTCCAGCATATAGTAGCAGAATTCATTAATTAATTCTTGAATAACTATCTTTATTAGGAAAATGCAAAACTATTTAAAATTTTTGTATTATTTTATAATTAAAGCATCAAAGAAACAAAAATCTATTAGTTTTTAGGGTTTCCAGCATATAGTAGCAGAATTCATCAATTAATTCTTGAATAACTATCTTTATTGGGAAAATGCAAAACTATTTAAAATTTTTGTATTATTTTATTATTAAAGCATCAAAGAAACAAAAATCTATTAGTTTTTAGGGTTTCCAGCATATAGTAGCAGAATTCATCAATTAATTCTTGAATAACTATCTTTATTGGGAAAATGCAAAACTATTTAAAATTTGTGTATTATTTTATTATTAAAGCATCAAAGAAACAAAAATCTATTAGTTTTTAGGGTTTCCAGCATATAGTAGCAGAATTCATCAATTAATTCTTGAATAACTATCTAAAATTCAAAACTATTTAAAATTTTTGTATTATTTTATTATTAAAGCATCAAAGAAACAAAAATCTATTGGTTTTTAGGGTTTCCAGCATATAGTAGCAGAATTCATCAATTAATTCTTGAATAACTATCTTTATTGGGAATATGCAAAACTATTTAAAATTTTTGTATTATTTAATTATTAAAGCATCAAAGAAACAAAAATCTATTAGTTTTTAGGGTTTCCAGCATATAGTAGCAGAATTCATCAATAAATTCTTGAATAACTATCTAAAATTCAAAACTATTTAAAATTTTTGTATTATTTTATTATTAAAGCATCAAAGAAACAAAAATCTAATGGTTTTTAGGGTTTCCAGCATATAGTAGCAGAATTCATCAATTAATTCTTGAATAACTATTTTTATTGGGAAAAGGCAAAACTATTTAAAATTTTTGTATTATTTTATTATTAAAGCATCAAAGAAACAAAAATCTATTAGTTTTTAGGGTTTCCAGCATATAGTAGCAGAATTCATTAATTAATTCTTGAATAACTATCTTTATTAGGAAAATTCAAAACTATTTAAAATTTTTGTATTATTTTATTATTAAAGCATCAAAGAAACAAAAATCTATTAGTTTTTAGGGTTTCCAGCATATAGTAGCAGAATTCATCAATTAATTCTTGAATAACTATCTTTATTGGGAAAATGCAAAACTATTTAAAATTTTTGTATTATTTTATTATTAAAGCATCAAAGAAACAAAAATCTATTAGTTTTTAGGGTTTCCAGCATATAGTAGCAGAATTCATCAATTAATTCTTGAATAACTATCTTTATTGGGAAAATGCAAAACTATTTAAAATTTTTGTATTATTTTATTATTAAAGCATCAAAGAAACAAAAATCTATTAGTTTTTAGGGTTTCCAGCATATAGTAGCAGAATTCATCAATTAATTCTTGAATAACTATCTAAAATGCAAAACTATTTAAAATTTTTGTATTATTTTATTATTAAAGCATCAAAGAAACAAAAATCTATTGGTTTTTATTGGGAAAATGCAAAACTATTTAAAATTTTTGTATTATTTTATTATTAAAGCATCAAAGAAACAAAAATCTATTAGTTTTTAGGGTTTCCAGCATATAGTAGCAGAATTCATCAATTAATTCTTGAATAACTATCTTTATTGGGAAAATGCAAAACTATTTAAAATTTTTGTATTATTTTATTATTAAAGCATCAAAGAAACAAAAATCTATTAGTTTTTAGGGTTTCCAGCATATAGTAGCAGAATTCATCAATTAATTCTTGAATAACTATCTAAAATTCAAAACTATTTAAAATTTTTGTATTATTTTATTATTAAAGCATCAAAGAAACAAAAATCTATTGGTTTTTAGGGTTTCCAGCATATAGTAGCAGAATTCATCAATTAATTCTTGAATAACTATCTTTATTGGGAATATGCAAAACTATTTAAAATTTTTGTATTATTTAATTATTAAAGCATCAAAGAAACAAAAATCTATTAGTTTTTAGGGTTTCCAGCATATAGTAGCAGAATTCATCAATAAATTCTTGAATAACTATCTTTAGAAATTGCAAAACTATTTAAAATTTTTGTATTATTTTATTATTAAAGCATCAAAGAAACAAAAATCTAATGGTTTTTAGGGTTTCCAGCATATAGTAGCAGAATTCATCAATTAATTCTTGAATAACTATTTTTATTGGGAAAAGGCAAAACTATTTAAAATTTTTGTATTATTTTATTATTAAAGCATCAAAGAAACAAAAATCTATTAGTTTTTAGGGTTTCCAGCATATAGTAGCAGAATTCATTAATTAATTCTTGAATAACTATCTTTATTAGGAAAATGCAAAACTATTTAAAATTTTTGTATTATTTTATTATTAAAGCATCAAAGAAACAAAAATCTATTAGTTTTTAGGGTTTCCAGCATATAGTAGCAGAATTCATCAATTAATTCTTGAATAACTATCTTTATTGGGAATATGCAAAACTATTTAAAATTTTTGTATTATTTTATTATTAAAGCATCAAAGAAACAAAAATCTATTGGTTTTTAGGGTTTCCAGCATATAGTAGCAGAATTCATCAATTAATTCTTGAATAACTATCTTTATTGGGAATATGCAAAACTATTTAAAATTTTTGTATTATTTAATTATTAAAGCATCAAAGAAACAAAAATCTATTAGTTTTTAGGGTTTCCAGCATATAGTAGCAGAATTCATCAATTAATTCTTGAATAACTATCTTTATTGGGAAAATGCAAAACTATTTAAAATTTTTGGATTATTTTATTATTAAAGCATCAAAGAAACAAAAATCTATTGGTTTTTAGGGTTTCCAGCATATAGTAGCAGAATTCATCAATTAATTCTTGAATAACTATCTTTATTGGGAATATGCAAAACTATTTAAAATTTTTGTATTATTTAATTATTAAAGCATCAAAGAAACAAAAATCTATTAGTTTTTAGGGTTTCCAGCATATAGTAGCAGAATTCATCAATTAATTCTTGAATAACCATCTTTATTGGAAAAATGCAATATTATTTAAAATTTTATGTTATTAAAGTATCAAAAAAACAAATATGGATTAGTTTATAGTTTCTCCAGCATATAGTAACAGAATTCATCAATTAATTCTTGAATAACTATCTGTATTGGGAAAATTAAAATTGCAAAACTATTAAAACTATTTAAAATTTTTGTATTATTAGAGCATCATAAAAACAAAATTCTATTAGTTTTTAGGGTTTTCAGCATACAGAAGCAGAATTCATCAATTAATTCTTGAATAACCATCTTTATTAGGAAAATGCGAAACTATTTAAAATTTTTGTATTATTTTATTATTAAAGCATCAAAGAAACAAAAATCTATTAGTTTTTAGGGTTTCCAGCATATGGTAGCAAAATTCATCAATTAATTCTTGAATAACCATCTTTATTGGAAAAATGCAATATTATTTAAAATTTTATGTTATTAAAGTATCAAAAAAACAAATATGGATTAGTTTATAGTTTCTCCAGCATATAGTAACAGAATTCATCAATTAATTCTTGAATAACTATCTGTATTGGGAAAATTAAAATTGCAAAACTATTAAAACTATTTAAAATTTTTGTATTATTAGAGCATCACAAAAACAAAATTCTATTAGTTTTTAGGGTTTTCAGCATACAGAAGCAGAATTCATCAATTAATTCTTGAATAACCATCTTTATTAGGAAAATGCAATACTATTTAAAATTTTTGTATTATTTTATTATTAAAGCATCAAAGAAACAAAAATCTATTAGTTTTTAGGGTTTCCAGCATATCGTAGCAAAATTCATCAATTAATTCTTGAATAACCATCTGTATTAGGAAAATGCAATATTATTTAATATTTTTTATTAATAAAGCATAAAAAAAAAACAAAAATCTATTAGTTTTTAGGGTTTCCAGCATATAGTAGCAGAATTCATCAATTAATTCTTGAATAACCATCTGTATTGGGAAAATGCAAAACTATTTAAAATTTTTATATTATTTGTATTATTAAAGCATCAAAGAAACAAAAATCTATTAGTTTTTAGGGTTTCCAGCATATGGTAGAAGAATTCATCAATTAATTCTTGAATAACTATCTTTATTAGGAGAATGCAAAATTATTTAAAATTTTTGTATTATTTGATTATTAAAGCATCAAAGAAACAAAAATCTATTAGTTTTTAGGGTTTCCAGCATATAGTAGCAAAATTCATCAATTAATTCTTGAATAACCATCTGTATTGGGAAAATGCAAAATTATTTAAAATTTTTGTATTATTTTATTATTAAAGCATCAAAAAAAAAAAAAAAAAAAATCTATTAGTTTTTAGGGTTTCCAGCATATGGTAGCAGAATTCATCAATTCATTCTTGAATAACCATCTTTATTGGGAAAATGCAAAATGATTTAAAATTTTTGTATTATTTTATTATTAGAACGTCAAAATAAACAGAAGTCGATTAGTTTGTAGGGTTTCCAGCATATAGTAGCAGAATTCATCAATTAATTCTTGAATAACCATCTTTATTAGAAAAATGCAAATTTATTTAAATTTTTTGTATTAGTTTAGTATTAAAGCATCAAAAAAACAAAAATCTATTAGTTTTTAGGGTTTCCAGCATATAGTAGCAGAATTCATCAATTAATTCTTGAATAACCATCTGTATTGGGAAAATGCAAAATTATTTAAAATTTTTGTATTATTTTATTATTAAAGCATCAAAGAAACAAAAATCTATTAGTTTTTAGGGTTTCCAGCATATAGTAGCAGAATTCATCAATTAATTCTTGAATAACTATCTTTATTAGGAAAATGCAAAACTATTTAAAATTTTTGTATTATTTTATTATTAAAGCATCAAAGAAACAAAAATCTATTAGTTTTTAGGGTTTTCAGCATACAGAAGCAGAATTCATCAATTAATTCTTGAATAACCATCTTTATTAGGAAAATGCAAAACTATTTAAAATTTTTGTATTATTTTATTATTAAAGCATCAAAGAAACAAAAATCTATTAGTTTTTAGGGTTTCCAGCATATAGTAGCAAAATTCATCAATTAATTCTTGAATAACCATCTGTATTGGGAAAATGCAATATTATTTAAAATTTTTTATTAATAAAGCATAAAAAAAAAAAAAACAAAAATCTATTAGTTTTTAGGGTTTCCAGCATATGGTAGAAAATTCATCAATTAATTCTTCAATAACCATCTTTATTAGGAGAATGCAAAATTATATAAAATTTTTGTATTATTTTGTTATTAAAGCATCAAAAAAACAAAAATCTATTAGCTTTAAGGGTTTCCAGCATATAGTAGCAAAATTCATCAATTAATTCTTGAATAACCATCTGTATTGGGAAAATGCAAAATTATTTAAAATTTTTTATTATTAAAGCATCAAAAAAAAAAAAAAACGAAAATCTATTAGTTTTTAGCGTTTTCAGCATATGGTAGCAGAATTCATCAATTCATTCTTGAATAACCATCTTTATTAGGAAAATGCAAAATGATTTAAAATTTTTGTATTATTTTATTATTAGAGCATCAAAAAAACAGAAGTAGTTTATTTTGTAGGCTTTCCAGCATATAGTAGCAAAATTCATCAATTAATTCTTGAATAACCATCTTTATTAGAAAAATGCAAAATTATTTAAAATTTTTGTATTAGTTTAGTATCAAAGAAAAAAAAAAACAAAAATTTATTAGTTTTTAGGGTTTCCAGCATATAGTAGCAGAATTTATCAATTAATTCTTGAATAACCATCTGTATTGGGAAAATGCAAAATTATTTAAAATTTTTTGTATTATTTTATTATTAAAGCATCAAAGAAACAAAAATCTATTAGTTTTTAGGGTTTCCAGCATATAGTAGCAGAATTCATCAATTAATTCTTGAATAACTATCTTTATTAGGAAAATGCAAAACTATTTAAAATTTTTGTATTATTTTATTATTAAAGCATCAAAGAAACAAAAATCTATTAGTTTTTAGGGTTTCCAGCATATAGTAGCAGAATTCATCAATTAATTCTTGAATAACTATCTTTATTAGGAAAATGCAAAACTATTTAAAATTTTTGTATTATTTTATTATTAAAGCATCAAAGAAACAAAAATCTATTAGTTTTTAGGGTTTCCAGCATATAGTAGCAGAATTCATCAATTAATTCTTGAATAACTATCTTTATTAGGAAAATGCAAAACTATTTAAAATTTTTGTATTATTTTATTATTAAAGCATCAAAGAAACAAAAATCTATTAGTTTTTAGGGTTTCCAGCATATAGTAGCAGAATTCATCAATTAATTCTTGAATAACTATCTTTATTGGGAAAATGCAAAACTATTTAAAATTTTTGTATTATTTAATTATTAAAGCATCAAAAGAAACAAAAATCTATTAGTTTTTAGGGTTTCCAGCATATAGTAGCAGAATTCATCAATTAATTCTTGAATAACTATCTGTATTGGGAAAATTTGCAAAACTATTTAAAATATTTAAAATATTTGTATTATTAGAGCATCACAGAAACAAAAATCTATTAGTTTTTAGGGTTTCCAGCATACAGAAGCAGAATTCATCAATTAATTCTTGAATAACCATCTTTATTAGGAAAATGCAAAACTATTTAAAATTTTTGTATTATTTTATTATTAAAGCATCAAAGAAACAAAAATCTATTAGTTTTTAGGGTTTCCAGCATATAGTAGCAGAATTCATCAATTAATTCTTGAATAACTATTTTTATTGGGAAAATGCAAAACTATTTAAAATTTTTGTACTATTTTATTATTAAAGCATCAAAGAAACAAAAATCTATTAGTTTTTAGGGTTTCCAGCATATAGTAGCAGAATTCATCAATTAATTCTTGAATAACTATCTTTATTGGGAATATGCAAAACTATTTAAAATTTTTGTATTATTTTATTATTAAAGCATCAAAGAAACAAAAATCTATTAGTTTTTTGGGTTTCCAGCATATAGTAGCAGAATTCATCAATTAATTCTTGAATAACTATCTTTATTGGGAAAATGCAAAACTATTTAAAATTTTTGTATTATTTTATTATTAAAGCATCAAAGAAACAAAAATCTATTGGTTTTTAGGGTTTCCAGCATATAGTAGCAGAATTCATCAATTAATTCTTGAATAACTATCTTTATTGGGAATATGCAAAACTATTTAAAATTTTTGTATTATTTAATTATTAAAGCATCAAAGAAACAAAAATCTATTAGTTTTTAGGGTTTCC
>JBAMCG010000118.1:0-51483 GCA_037075325.1 Drosophila mayaguana | reverse complement strand
TCCAAAAAAAAAAAGGAGAAAAAAAAGAGAGAAGACTGACAACGAAAAAAAAAAAGGGAAAACAAGGGAGAAAAAAAGAAAAGGTATGGAACACACAAAAAAATGAAAGGGGGAGAAAAAAAGGAAGACTAACAACCAAAAAAAAAAAAAAAGAAGACTACTCCAAAAAAAAAAAAGGAGAAAAAAAAGAGAGAAGACTACAACGAAAAAAAAAAGGGAAAACAAGGGAGAAAAAAAGAAAAAGTATGGAACACACAAAAAAAGAAAGGGGGAGAAAAAAAGGAAGACTAACAACCAAAAAAAAAAAAAAAAGAAGACTACTCCAAAAAAAAAAAAAGGAGAAAAAAAAGAGAGAGAAGACTAACAACGAAAAAAAAAAAAGGGAAAACAAGGGAGAAAAAAAGAAAAGGTATGGAACACACAAAAAAAAGAAAGGGGAGAAAAAAAGGAAGACTAACAAACCAAAAAAAAAAAAAAAAAAGAAGACTACTCCAAAAAAAAAAAAAGGGGAGAAAAAAAGAGAGAAGACTAACAACGAAAAAAAAAAGGGAAACAAGGGAGAAAAAAAGAAAAGGTATGGAACACACAAAAAAAAAGAAAGGGGGAGGAAAAAAAGGAAGACTAACAACCAAAAAAAAAAAAAAAGAAGACTACTCTAAAAAAAAAAAAAGGAGAAAAAAAGAGAGAAGACTAACAATGAAAAAAAAAAAGGAAAACAAGGGAGAAAAAAAGAAAAGGTATGGAACATAGAAAAAAAAGAAAGGGAGAGAAAAAAGGAAGACTAACAACCAAAAAAAAAAAAAAAAGCAAAGATCAATTCCAAAAAAAAAAAAAAGGAGAAAAAAAAGAGAGAAGACCAACAACGAAAAAAAAAAAGGGAAAACAAGGGAGAAAAAAAGAAAAGGTATGGAACACACAAAAAAAAGAAAGGGGAGAGAAAAAAGGAAGACTAACAACCAAAAAAAAAAAAAAAGAAGACTACTCCAAAAAAAAAAAAGGAGAAAAAAAGAGAGAAGACTAACAACGAAAAAAAAAAGGGAAAACAAGGGAGAAAAAAAGAGAAAGGTATGGAACACACAAAAAAAAAAAAGAAAGGGGGAGAAAAAAAGGAAGACTAACAACCAAAAAAAAAAAAAAAAGAAGACTACTCTTAAAAAAAAAAAAAGGAGAAAAAAAGAGAGAAGACTAACAACGAAAAAAAAAAGGAAAAACAAGGGAGAAAAAAAGAAAAGGTATGGAACACACAAAAAAATGAAAGGGGGAGAAAAAAAGGAAGAACCCACAACCAAAAAAAAAAAAAAGAAGATTAATCCAAAAAAAAAAAAGGAGAAAAAAAAGAGAGAAGACTAACAACGAAAAAAAAAAGGAAAACACAGGGAGAAAAAAAGAAAAGAGCATGGAACACACAAAAAAAAAAAAGAAAGGGGGAGAAAAAAAGGGGAAGACTGAACAACCAAAAAAAAAAAAAAGAAGACTACTCCAAAAAAAAAAAAAAGGAGAAAAAAAAAGAGAAGACCAACAACGAAAAAAAAAAAAAAAGGAAAACAAAAGAAAAAAAAAGAAAAGGTATGGAACACATAAAAAAAAAAGAAAGGGGGAGGAAAAAGAGGAAGACTAACAACCAAAAAAAAAAAAAAGAAGACTACTCTAAAAAAAAAAAAAGGAGAAAAAAAAAGAGAGAAGACTAACAATGAAAAAAAAAAGAAGGAAAACAAGGGAGGAAAAAAAGAAAAGGCATGGAACACACAAAAAAAAGAAAGGGGGAGAAAAAAAGGAAGACTAACAACCAAAAAAAAAAAAAAGAAGACTACTCCAAAAAAAAAAAAAGGAGAAAAAAAAAGAGAGAAGACTAACAACGAAAAAAAAAAAGGAAAACAAGGGAGAAAAAAAGAAAAGGTATGGAACACACAAAAAAAGAAAGGGGGAGGAAAAAAAAGGAAGACTAACAACCAAAAAAAAAAAAAAGAAGACTAATCCAAAAAAAAAAAAAAGGAGAAAAAATGAGAGAAGACTAACAACGAAAAAAAAAAGGGAAAACAAAGGAGAAAAAAAGAAAAGACATGGAACACACAAAAAAAAGAAAGGGGGAGGAATGAAAAAAAGGAAGACTAACAACCAAAAAAAAAAAAAAAAGAAGACTACTCCAAAAAAAAAAAGGAGAAAAAAAAAGAGAGAAGACTGACAACGAAAAAAAAAAGGAAAACAAGGGAGAAAAAAAAAAAAGGTATGGAACACACAAAAAAAAAGAAAGGGGGAGAAAAAAAGGAAGACTAACAACCAAAAAAAAAAAAAAAGAAGACTACTCTAAAAAAAAAAAGGAGAAAAAAAAAGAGAGAAGACTAACAACGAAAAAAAAAAGGGAAAACAAGGGAGAAAAAAAGAAAAGGTATAGAACACACAAAAAAAAGAAAGGGGGAGAAAAAAAAGGAAGACTAATTACCAAAAAAAAAAAAAAAGAAGACTACTTAAAAAAAAAAAAAGGAGAAAAAAAGAGAGAAGACCAACAACGAAAAAAAAAAGGGAAAACAAGGGAGAAAAAAAAAGAAAAGGTATGGAACACACAAAAAAAAGAAAGGGGGAGAAAAAAAAGGAAGACTAACAACCAAAAAAAAAAAAAAAAGAAGACTAATCTAAAAAAAAAAAGGAGAAAAAAAAGAGAGAAGACTAACAACGAAAAAAAAAGGGAAAACAAGGGAGAAAAAAAGAAAAGGTATGAAACACACAAAAAAAAGAAAGGGGGAGAAAAAAAGGAAAACTAACAACCAAAAAAAAAAAAAAAGAAGACTACTCCAAAAAAAAAAAAGGAGAAAAAAAGAGAGAAGACTAACAACGAAAAAAAGGTGGAAAATAAGGGAGGAAAAAAGAAAAGGTATGGAACACATAAAAAAAAGAAAGGGGGAGAAAAAAAGGAAGACTAATAACCAAAAAAAAAAAAAAAAGAAGACTACTCCAAAAAAAAAAAAGGAAAGAAAAAAAAAGAGAGAAGACTAACAACGAAAAAAAAAAAAGGGAAAACAAGGGAGAAAAAAAGAAAAGGTATGGAACACACAAAAAAAAAGAAAGGGGGAGAAAAAAAGGAAGACCAATAACCAAAAAAAAAAAAAAAAAAAAAAAAGAAGACTACTCCAAAAAAAAAAAAGGAGAAAAAAAAGAGAGAAGACCAACAACGAAAAAAAAAGGGAAAACAAGGGAGAAAAAAAAAAAAGGCAAGTGGAACACACAAAAAAAAGAAAGGGGAGAAAAAAAGGAAGACTAACAACCAAAAAAAAAAAAAAAGAAGACTACTCCAAAAAAAAAAAAGGAGAAAAAAAAGAGAGAAGACTAACAACGAAAAAAAAAGGGAAAACAAGGGAGAAAAAAAGAAAAGAGCATGGAACACACAAAAAAATGAAAGGGGGAGGAAAAAAGGAAGACTAACAACCAAAAAAAAAAAAAAAGAAGACTACTTCAAAAAAAAAAAAAGGAGAAAAAAAGAGAGAGGTCTAACAACGAAAAAAAAAAGGGAAAACACGGAGAAAAAAAGAAAAGGTATGGAACACACAAAAAAAAGAAAGGGGGGAGAAAAAAAGGAAGACTAACAACCAAAAAAAAAAAAAAAGAAGACTACTCTAAAAAAAAAAAAAGGAGAAAAAAAGAGAGAAGACTAACACCGCAAAAAAAAAGGGAAACAAGGGAGAAAAAAAGAAAAGGTATGGAACACACAAAAAAGAAAGAGGGAGAAAAAAAGGAAGACTAACAACCAAAAAAAAAAAAAAAAGAAGACTAATCTTAAAAAAAAAAAAGGAGAAAAAAAAGAGAGAAGACCAACAACGAAAAAAAAAAGGGAAAACAAGGGAGAAAAAAAGAAAAGGTATGGAACACACAAAAAAAAGAAAGGGGGAGAAAAAAAGGAAGACTAACAACCAAAAAAAAAAAAAAGAAGACTACTCCAAAAAAAAAAAAAAGGAGAAAAAAAGAGAGAAGACTAACAACGAAAAAAAAAGGGAAAACAAGGGAGAAAAAAAGAAAAGGTATGGAACACACAAAAAAAAGAAAGGGGGAGAAAAAAAGGAAGACTAACAACCAAAAAAAAAAAAAAAGAAGACTACTCCAAAAAAAAAAAAAGGAGAAAAAAAAAGAGAGAAGACTAACAACGAAAAAAAAGGGAAAACAAGGGAGAAAAAAAGAAAAGGTATGGAACACACAAAAAAAAGAAAGGGGGAGGAAAAAAGGAAGACTAACAACCAAAAAAAAAAAAAAAGAAGACTACTCTAAAAAAAAAAAAAGGAGAAAAAAAAGAGAGAAGACTAACAACGAAAAAAAAAAGGAAAACAAGGGAGAAAAAAAGAAAAGGTATGGAACACACAAAAAAAGAAAGGGGGAGAAAAAAAGGAAGACTAACAACCAAAAAAAAAAAAAAGAAGACTACTCCAAAAAAAAAAAAGGAGAAAAAAAAGAGAGAAGACTAACAACGAAAAAAAAAAAGGAAAACAAGAGAGAAAAAAAGAAAAGGTATGGAACACACAAAAAAAAGAAAGGGGGAGAAAAAAAGGAAGACTAACAACCAAAAAAAAAAAAAAAAAGAAGACTACTCTAAAAAAAAAAAAGGAGAAAAAAAAGAGAGAAGACTAACAACGAAAAAAAAAAGGGAAAACAAGGGAGAAAAAAAGAAAAGGTATGGAACACACAAAAAAGAAAGGGGGAGAAAAAAAGGAAGACTAACAACCAAAAAAAAAAAAAAGAAGACTACTAAAAAAAAAAAAAGGAGAAAAAAAAAGAGAGAAGACTAACAACGAAAAAAAAAAAGGAAAACAAGGAGAAAAAAAGAAAAGGTATGGAACACACAAAAAAAAGAAAGGGGGAGAAAAAAAGGAAGACCCACAACCAAAAAAAAAAAAAAAAAAAGAAGACTACTCCAAAAAAAAAAAAAGGAGAAAAAAAAGAGAGAAGACTAACGAACGAAAAAAAAAAAAAAGGAAAACAAGGGAGAAAAAAAGAAAAGGTATTGAACACACAAAAAAAAGAAAGGGGGAGAAAAAAAGGAAGACCAACAACCAAAAAAAAAAAAAAAGAAGACTACTAAAAAAAAAAAAAAAGGAGAAAAAAAAGAGAGAAGACTAACAACGAAAAAAAAAAGGGGAAAACAAGGGAGAAAAAAAAAGAAAAGGTATTAAACACACAAAAAAAAGAAAGGGGGAGAAAAAAAGGAAGACTAACAACCAAAAAAAAAAAAAAAGAAGACCACTCTAAAAAAAAAAAAGGAGAAAAAAAGAGAGAAGACTAACAACGAAAAAAAAAAAAAGGAAATTACAAAAGGGAGAAAAAAAAGAAAAGCTATGGAACACACAAAAAAATGAAAGGGGGAGAGAAAAAGGAAGACTAACAACCAAAAAAAAAAAAAAAAGAAGAATACTCCACCTTAAAAAAAAAAAAGGAGAAAAAAAGAGAGAAGATTAACAACGAAAAAAAAAAGGGAAAACATAGGGAGAAAAAAAGAAAAGGTATGGAACACACAAAAAAAAGAAAGGGGGAGAAAAAAAAGGAAGACTAACAACCAAAAAAAAAAAAAAAGAAGACTACTCTAAAAAAAAAAAAGGAGAAAAAAAGAGAGAAGACTAACAACGAAAAAAAAAAGGAAAACAAGGGAGAAAAAAAGAAAAGGTATGGAACACACAAAAAAAAGAAAGGGGGAGAAAAAAGGAAGACTAACAACCAAAAAAAAAAAAAAAAAAAAGAAGACTACTCCAAAAAAAAAAAAAGGAGAAAAAAAGAGAGAAGACTAACAACGAAAAAAAAAAAAGGAAAACAAGGGAGAAAAAAAGAAAAGGTATGGAACACACAAAAAAAAGAAAGGGGGAGAAAAAAAGGAAGACTAACAACCAAAAAAAAAAAAAAAAGAAGACTACTCCAAAAAAAAAAAAAGGAGAAAAAAAGAGAGAAGACTAACAACGAAAAAAAAAAGGAAAACAAGGGAGAAAAAAAGAAAAGGTATGGAACACACACAAAAAAGAAAGGGGAGAAAAAAAGGAAGACTAACAATCAAAAAAAAAAAAAAAAAGAAGACTACTCCAAAAAAAAAAAAGGAGAAAAAAAGAGAGAAGACTAACAACGAAAAAAAAAAGGAGAAAACAAGGGAGAAAAAAAGAAAAGGTATGGAACACACAAAAAAAAAAAAGGGGGAGAAAAAAAGGAAGAATAACAATCAAAAAAAAAAAAAAAGAAGACTACTCCAAAAAAAAAAAAGGAGAAAAAAAGGAGAGAAGACTAACAACGAAAAAAAAAGGGAAAACAAGGGAGAAAAAAAGAAAAGGTATCTTTCACAGAAAAAAAGAAAGGGGGAGAAAAAAAGGAAGACTAACAACCAAAAAAAAAAAAAAAGAAGACTACTCCAAAAAAAAAAAAAAAGGAGAAAAAAAAGAGAGAAGACTAACAACGAAAAAAAAAAGGGAAAACAAGGGAGAAAAAAAGAAAAGGTATGGAACACACAAAAAAAAGAAAGGGGGAGAAAAAAAGGAAGACTAACAACCAAAAAAAAAAAAAAAAAAGAAGACTACTCCAAAAAAAAAAAAAGGAGAAAAAAAGAGAGAAGACTAACAACGAAAAAAAAAAAGAAAACAAGGGAAAAAAAAAAAAAAGATTAATGGAACACACAAAAAAAAGAAAGGGGGGAGAAAAAAAGGAAGACTAACAACCAAAAAAAAAAAAAAGAAGACTACTCCAAAAAAAAAAAGGAGAAAAAAGAGAGAAGACTAACAACGAAAAAAAAAAGGGAAAACAAGGGAGAAAAAAAGAAAAGGTATAGAACACACAAAAAAAAAAGAAAGGGGGAGAAAAAAAGGAAGACTAACAACCAAAAAAAAAAAAAAAGAAGACTACTCCAAAAAAAGAAAGGAAAAAAAAAGAGAGAAGACTAACAACGAAAAAAAAAAAGGAAAACAAGGGAGAAAAAAAGAAGAAGGTGTGGAACACAAAAAAAAAAGAAAGGGGGAGAAAAAAAGGAAGACCAACAACCAAAAAAAAAAAAAAAAGAAAAAGATTTCTCCAAAAAAAAAAAAAAGGAGAAAAAAAGAGAGAAGACTAAGAACGAAAAAAAAAAGGGAAAACAAGGGAAAAAAAAAGAAAAGATATGGATCAAAAAAAAAAAAGAAGGGGGAGAAAAAAAGGAAGACTAACAACCAAAAAAAAAAAAAAAGAAGACTACTCCAAAAAAAAAAAGGAGAAAAAAAGAGAGAAGACTAACAACGAAAAAAAAAAGGGAAAACAAGGGAGAAAAAAAGAAAAGGTATGGAACACACAAAAAAAGAAAGGGGGAGAAAAAAAAAAGGAAGACTAACAACCAAAAAAAAAAAAAAAAGAAAACAACTCAAAAAAAAAAAAGGAGAAAAAAAAGAGAGAAGACTAACAACGAAAAAAAAAAGGGAAAACAAGGGAGAAAAAAAAGAAAAGGTATGGAACACACAAAAAAAAGAAAGGGGGAGAAAAAAAAGGAAGACTAACAACCAAAAAAAAAAAAAAAGAAGACTACTCCAAAAAAAAAAAAGGAGAAAAAAAGAGAGAAGACAAACAACGAAAAAAAAAAGGGAAAACAAGGGAGAAAAAAAGAAAAGGTATGGAACACACAAAAAAAAGAAAGGGGGAGAAAAAAAGGAAGACTAACAACCAAAAAAAAAAAAAAGAAGACTACTCCAAAAAAAAAAAAAAGGAGAAAAAAAAAAAGAGAAGACTAACAACGAAAAAAAAAAGGAAAACAAGGGAGAAAAAAAGAAAAGGTATGGAACACACAAAAAAAAGAAAGGGGAGAAAAAAAGGAAGACTAACAACCAAAAAAAAAAAAAAAAGAAGACTACTCCAAAAAAAAAAAAGGAGAAAAAAAAAGAGAGAAGACTAACAACGAAAAAAAAAAGGGAAAACAAGGGAGAAAAAAAAGAAAAGGTATGGAACACACAAAAAAAAGAAAGGGGGAGAAAAAAAGGAAGAATAACAACCAAAAAAAAAAAAAAAAAAGAAGACTACTCCAAAAAAAAAAAAAGGAGAAAAAAAAGAGAGAAGACTGACAAGAAAAAAAAAAGGGAAAACAAGGGAGAAAAAAAAGAAAAGGTATGGAACACACAAAAAAAAGAAAGGGGGAGAAAAAAAAGGAAGACTAACAACCAAAAAAAAAAAAAAAGAAGACTACTCCAAAAAAAAAAAGGAGAAAAAAAAGAGAGAAGACTAACAACGAAAAAAAAAAGGAAAACAAGGGAGAAAAAAAGAAAAGGTATGGAACACACAAAAAAAAGAAAGGGAGAGAAAAAAGGAAGACTAACAACCAAAAAAAAAAAAAAAAAGAAGACTACTCCAAAAAAAAAAGGAGAAAAAAAGAGAGAAGACTAACAACGAAAAAAAAAGGAAAACAAGGGAGAAAAAAAGAGAAAAGGTATGGAACACACAAAAAAAAGAAGGGGGAGAAAAAAAGGAAGACTAACAACCAAAAAAAAAAAAAAAGAAGACTACTCCAAAAAAAAAAAAAGAGAGAAAAAAGAGAGAAGACTAACAACGAAAAAAAGAGGGAAAACAAGGGAGAAAAAAAGAAAAGGTATGGAACACACAAAAAAAAGAAAGGGGGAGAAAAAAAGGAAGACTAACAACCAAAAAAAAAAAAAAAGAAGACTACTCCAAAAAAAAAAAAGGAGAAAAAAAGAGAGAAGACTAACAACGAAAAAAAAAGGGAAAACAAGGGAGAAAAAAAGAAAAAGTATGGAACACACAAAAAAAGAAAGGGAGAGAAAAAAAGGAAGACTAACAACCAAAAAAAAAAAAAAAGAAGACTACTCCAAAAAAAAAAGGAGAAAAAAAAAAAGAGAAGACTAACAACGAAAAAAAAAAGGGAAAACAAGGGAGAAAAAAAAGAAAAGGTATGGAACACACAAAAAAAAGAAAGGGGGAGAAAAAAAGGAAGACTAACAACCAAAAAAAAAAAAAAAAAGAAGACTACTCCAAAAAAAAAAAAAGGAGAAAAAAAAGAGAGAAGACTAACAACGAAAAAAAAAAAGGGAAAACAAGGGAGAAAAAAAGAAAAGGTATGGAACACACAAAAAAAAGAAAGGGGGAGAAAAAAAAGGAAGACTAACAACCAAAAAAAAAAAAAAAAAGAAGACTACTCCAAAAAAAAAAAAAAGGAGAAAAAAAAGAGAGAAGACTAACAACGAAAAAAAAAAGGAAAACAAGGGAGAAAAAAAGAAAAGGTATGGAACACACAAAAAAAGAAAGGGGGAGAAAAAAAAGGAAGACTAACAACCAAAAAAAAAAAAAAAGAAGACTACTCCAAAAAAAAAAAAGGAGAAAAAAAAGAGAGAAGACTAACAACGAAAAAAAAAAGGGAAAACAAGGGAGAAAAAAAGAAAAGGTATGGAACACACAAAAAAAAGAAAGGGGGAGAAAAAAAGGAAGACTAACAACCAAAAAAAAAAAAAAAAGAAGACTACTCCAAAAAAAAAAAAAGGAGAAAAAAAAGAGAGAAGACTAACAACGAAAAAAAAAAAGGGAAAACAAGGGAGAAAAAAAGAAAAGGTATGGAACACACAAAAAAAAGAAAGGGGGAGAAAAAAAGGAAGACTAACAACCAAAAAAAAAAAAAAAAAAGAAGACTACTCCAAAAAAAAAAAAAGGAGAAAAAAAGAGAGAAGACTAACAACGAAAAAAAAAAGGGAAAACAAGGGAGAAAAAAAGAAAAGGTATGGAACACACAAAAAAAAGAAAGGGGGAGAAAAAAAGGAAGACTAACAACCAAAAAAAAAAAAAAAAGAAGACTACTCCAAAAAAAAAAAGGAGAAAAAAAGAGAGAAGACTAACAACGAAAAAAAAAAGGGAAAACAAGGGAGAAAAAAAGAAAAGGTATGGAACACACAAAAAAAAAGAAAGGGGGAGAAAAAAAGGAAGACTAACAACCAAAAAAAAAAAAAAAGAAGACTACTCCAAAAAAAAAAAAAAGGAGAAAAAAAGAGAGAAGACTAACAACGAAAAAAAAAAGGGAAAACAAGGGAGAAAAAAAAGAAAAGGTATGGAACACACAAAAAAAAGAAAGGGGGAGAAAAAAAAGGAAGACTAACAACCAAAAAAAAAAAAAGAAGACTACTCCAAAAAAAAAAAAAAAGGAGAAAAAAAGAGAGAAGACTAACAACGAAAAAAAAAAAGGAAAACAAGGGAGAAAAAAAGAAAAGGTATGGAACACACAAAAAAAAGAAAGGGGGAGAAAAAAAGGAAGACTAACAACCAAAAAAAAAAAAAAAAAAGAAGACTACTCCAAAAAAAAAAAAGGAGAAAAAAAAGAGAGAAGACTAACAACGAAAAAAAAAAGGGAAAACAAGGGAGAAAAAAAGAAAAGGTATGGAACACACAAAAAAAAAAAAGGGGGAGAAAAAAAGGAAGACTAACAACCAAAAAAAAAAAAAAAAGAAGACTACTCCAAAAAAAAAAAAGGAGAAAAAAAAAGAGAGAAGACTAACAACAGAAAAAAAAAAAGGGAAAACAAGGGAGAAAAAAAAAGAAAAAGGTATGGAACACACAAAAAAAAGAAAGGGGGAGAAAAAAAAGGAAGACTAACAACCAAAAAAAAAAAAAAAAAGAAGACTACTCCAAAAAAAAAAAAAGGAGAAAAAAAGAGAGAAGACTAACAACGAAAAAAAAAAAGGAAAACAAGGGAGAAAAAAAGAAAAGGTATGGAACACACAAAAAAAAGAAAGGGGGAGAAAAAAAAGGAAGACTAACAACCAAAAAAAAAAAAAAAGAAGACTACTCCAAAAAAAAAAAAGGAGAAAAAAAAGAGAGAAGACTAACAACGAAAAAAAAAAGGGAAAACAAGGGAGAAAAAAAAGAAAAGGTATGGAACACACAAAAAAAAGAAAGGGGGAGAAAAAAAGGAAGACTAACAACCAAAAAAAAAAAAAAAGAAGACTACTCCAAAAAAAAAAAAAAGGAGAAAAAAAGAGAGAAGACTAACAACGAAAAAAAAAGGGAAAACAAGGGAGAAAAAAAGAAAAGGTATGGAACACACAAAAAAAAGAAAGGGGGAGAAAAAAAGGAAGACTAACAACCAAAAAAAAAAAAAAGAAGACTACTCCAAAAAAAAAAAAAGGAGAAAAAAAGAGAGAAGACTAACAACGAAAAAAAAAAGGGAAAACAAGGGAGAAAAAAAGAAAAGGTATGGAACACACAAAAAAAAGAAAGGGGGAGAAAAAAAGGAAGACTAACAACCAAAAAAAAAAAAAAAAGAAGACTACTCCAAAAAAAAAAAAGGAGAAAAAAAAAGAGAGAAGACTAACAACGAAAAAAAAAAGGGAAAACAAGGGAGAAAAAAAGAAAAGGTATGGAACACACAAAAAAAAAAGAAAAGGGGGAGAAAAAAAAAGGAAGACTAACAACCAAAAAAAAAAAAAAAAAGAAGACTACTCCAAAAAAAAAAAAAGGAGAAAAAAAAGAGAGAAGACTAACAACGAAAAAAAAAAAAGGGAAAACAAGGGAGAAAAAAAGAAAAGGTATGGAACACACAAAAAAAAGAAAGGGGGAGAAAAAAAGGAAGACTAATAACCAAAAAAAAAAAAAAGAAAAAAAAGAAGACTACTCCAAAAAAAAAAAAAAGGAGAAAAAAAGAGAGAAGACTAACAACGAAAAAAAAAGGGAAAACAAGGGAGAAAAAAAGAAAAGGTATGGAACACACAAAAAAAAGAAAGGGGGAGAAAAAAAGGAAGACTAACAACCAAAAAAAAAAAAAAAGAAGACTACTCCAAAAAAAAAAAAAGGAGAAAAAAAGAGAGAAGACTAACAACGAAAAAAAAAAGGGAAAACAAGGGAGAAAAAAAGAAAAGGTATGGAACACACAAAAAAAAGAAAGGGGGAGAAAAAAAGGAAGACTAACAACCAAAAAAAAAAAAAAAAGAAGACTACTCCAAAAAAAAAAAAAGGAGAAAAAAAAGAGAGAAGACTAACAACGAAAAAAAAAGGGAAAACAAGGGAGAAAAAAAGAAAAGGTATGGAACACACAAAAAAAGAAAGGGGGAGAAAAAAAAGGAAGACTAACAACCAAAAAAAAAAAAAAAAGAAGACTACTCCAAAAAAAAAAAGGAGAAAAAAAGAGAGAAGACTAACAACGAAAAAAAAAAGGGAAAACAAGGGAGAAAAAAGAAAAGGTATGGAACACACAAAAAAAAGAAAGGGGGAGAAAAAAAGGAAGACTAACAACCAAAAAAAAAAAAAAAAAGAAGACTACTCCAAAAAAAAAAAAAGGAGAAAAAAAAGAGAGAAGACTAACAACGAAAAAAAAAGGGAAAACAAGGGAGAAAAAAAAGAAAAGGTATGGAACACACAAAAAAAAGAAAGGGGGAGAAAAAAAAGGAAGACTAACAACCAAAAAAAAAAAAAAAAGAAGACTACTCCAAAAAAAAAAAAGGAGAAAAAAAAGAGAGAAGACTAACAACGAAAAAAAAAAGGGAAAACAAGGGAGAAAAAAAAGAAAAGGTATGGAACACACAAAAAAAAGAAAGGGGGAGAAAAAAAGGAAGACTAACAACCAAAAAAAAAAAAAAAAAGAAGACTACTCCAAAAAAAAAAAAAGGAGAAAAAAAGAGAGAAGACTAACAACGAAAAAAAAAAGGAAAACAAGGGAGAAAAAAAGAAAAGGTATGGAACACACAAAAAAAAGAAAGGGGGAGAAAAAAAGGAAGACTAACAACCAAAAAAAAAAAAAAAGAAGACTACTCCAAAAAAAAAAAAGGAGAAAAAAAGAGAGAAGACTAACAACGAAAAAAAAAAGGGAAAACAAGGGAGAAAAAAAGAAAAGGTATGGAACACACAAAAAAAAGAAAGGGGGAGAAAAAAAAGGAAGACTAACAACCAAAAAAAAAAAAAAAAAAAGAAGACTACTCCAAAAAAAAAAAAGGAGAAAAAAAAGAGAGAAGACTAACAACGAAAAAAAAAGGGAAAACAAGGGAGAAAAAAAAGAAAAGGTATGGAACACACAAAAAAAAGAAAGGGGGAGAAAAAAAGGAAGACTAACAACCAAAAAAAAAAAAAAAAGAAGACTACTCCAAAAAAAAAAAAAGGAGAAAAAAAAGAGAGAAGACTAACAACGAAAAAAAAAAGGGAAAACAAGGGAGAAAAAAAAGAAAAGGTATGGAACACACAAAAAAAGAAAGGGGGAGAAAAAAAGGAAGACTAACAACCAAAAAAAAAAAAAAAGAAGACTACTCCAAAAAAAAAAAAGGAGAAAAAAAGAGAGAAGACTAACAACGAAAAAAAAAAGGGAAAACAAGGGAGAAAAAAAAGAAAAGGTATGGAACACACAAAAAAAAGAAAGGGGGAGAAAAAAAGGAAGACTAACAACCAAAAAAAAAAAAAAAAGAAGACTACTCCAAAAAAAAAAAGGAGAAAAAAAAGAGAGAAGACTAACAACGAAAAAAAAAGGGAAAACAAGGGAGAAAAAAAGAAAAGGTATGGAACACACAAAAAAAAGAAAGGGGGAGAAAAAAAAGGAAGACTAACAACCAAAAAAAAAAAAAAAAGAAGACTACTCCAAAAAAAAAAAAAGGAGAAAAAAAAGAGAGAAGACTAACAACGAAAAAAAAAGGGAAAACAAGGGAGAAAAAAAAGAAAAGGTATGGAACACACAAAAAAAAGAAAGGGGGAGAAAAAAAAGGAAGACTAACAACCAAAAAAAAAAAAAAAAGAAGACTACTCCAAAAAAAAAAAAGGAGAAAAAAAGAGAGAAGACTAACAACGAAAAAAAAAAGGGAAAACAAGGGAGAAAAAAAGAAAAGGTATGGAACACACAAAAAAAAGAAAGGGGGAGAAAAAAAGGAAGACTAACAACCAAAAAAAAAAAAAAAAAGAAGACTACTCCAAAAAAAAAAAAGGAGAAAAAAAAGAGAGAAGACTAACAACGAAAAAAAAAAGGGAAAACAAGGGAGAAAAAAAAGAAAAGGTATGGAACACACAAAAAAAGAAAGGGGGAGAAAAAAAAGGAAGACTAACAACCAAAAAAAAAAAAAAAGAAGACTACTCCAAAAAAAAAAAAAGGAGAAAAAAAAGAGAGAAGACTAACAACGAAAAAAAAAAGGGAAAACAAGGGAGAAAAAAAGAAAAGGTATGGAACACACAAAAAAAAGAAAGGGGGAGAAAAAAAAGGAAGACTAACAACCAAAAAAAAAAAAAAAAAGAAGACTACTCCAAAAAAAAAAAAAGGAGAAAAAAAGAGAGAAGACTAACAACGAAAAAAAAAAGGGAAAACAAGGGAGAAAAAAAGAAAAGGTATGGAACACACAAAAAAAAGAAAGGGGGAGAAAAAAAAGGAAGACTAACAACCAAAAAAAAAAAAAAAGAAGACTACTCCAAAAAAAAAAAAAGGAGAAAAAAAGAGAGAAGACTAACAACGAAAAAAAAAAGGGAAAACAAGGGAGAAAAAAAGAAAAGGTATGGAACACACAAAAAAAAGAAAGGGGGAGAAAAAAAGGAAGACTAACAACCAAAAAAAAAAAAAAAAAAAGAAGACTACTCCAAAAAAAAAAAGGAGAAAAAAAAGAGAGAAGACTAACAACGAAAAAAAAAGGGAAAACAAGGGAGAAAAAAAAGAAAAGGTATGGAACACACAAAAAAAAGAAAGGGGGAGAAAAAAAGGAAGACTAACAACCAAAAAAAAAAAAAAAGAAGACTACTCCAAAAAAAAAAAAAGGAGAAAAAAAGAGAGAAGACTAACAACGAAAAAAAAAAGGGAAAACAAGGGAGAAAAAAAGAAAAGGTATGGAACACACAAAAAAAAGAAAGGGGGAGAAAAAAAGGAAGACTAACAACCAAAAAAAAAAAAAAAAAGAAGACTACTCCAAAAAAAAAAAAAGGAGAAAAAAAAGAGAGAAGACTAACAACGAAAAAAAAAAGGAAAACAAGGGAGAAAAAAAGAAAAGGTATGGAACACACAAAAAAAAGAAAGGGGGAGAAAAAAAGGAAGACTAACAACCAAAAAAAAAAAAAAAGAAGACTACTCCAAAAAAAAAAAGGAGAAAAAAAGAGAGAAGACTAACAACGAAAAAAAAAAGGGAAAACAAGGGAGAAAAAAAGAAAAGGTATGGAACACACAAAAAAAAGAAAGGGGGAGAAAAAAAAGGAAGACTAACAACCAAAAAAAAAAAAAAAGAAGACTACTCCAAAAAAAAAAAAGGAGAAAAAAAGAGAGAAGACTAACAACGAAAAAAAAAAGGGAAAACAAGGGAGAAAAAAAGAAAAGGTATGGAACACACAAAAAAAAGAAAGGGGGAGAAAAAAAAGGAAGACTAACAACCAAAAAAAAAAAAAAGAAGACTACTCCAAAAAAAAAAAGGAGAAAAAAAAGAGAGAAGACTAACAACGAAAAAAAAAAGGGAAAACAAGGGAGAAAAAAAAGAAAAGGTATGGAACACACAAAAAAAAGAAAGGGGGAGAAAAAAAGGAAGACTAACAACCAAAAAAAAAAAAAAAAAAGAAGACTACTCCAAAAAAAAAAAAAGGAGAAAAAAAAGAGAGAAGACTAACAACGAAAAAAAAAAGGGAAAACAAGGGAGAAAAAAAGAAAAGGTATGGAACACACAAAAAAAAGAAAGGGAGAGAAAAAAAAGGAAGACTAACAACCAAAAAAAAAAAAAAGAAGACTACTCCAAAAAAAAAAAAGGAGAAAAAAAGAGAGAAGACTAACAACGAAAAAAAAAAAGGGAAAACAAGGGAGAAAAAAAGAAAAGGTATGGAACACACAAAAAAAAGAAAGGGGGAGAAAAAAAAGGAAGACTAACAACCAAAAAAAAAAAAAAAAGAAGACTACTCCAAAAAAAAAAAAAAGGAGAAAAAAAAGAGAGAAGACTAACAACGAAAAAAAAAAGGGAAAACAAGGGAGAAAAAAAAGAAAAGGTATGGAACACACAAAAAAAAGAAAGGGGGAGAAAAAAAAGGAAGACTAACAACCAAAAAAAAAAAAAAAAAGAAGACTACTCCAAAAAAAAAAAAGGAGAAAAAAAAGAGAGAAGACTAACAACGAAAAAAAAAAAGGGAAAACAAGGGAGAAAAAAAAGAAAAGGTATGGAACACACAAAAAAAAGAAAGGGGGAGAAAAAAAAGGAAGACTAACAACCAAAAAAAAAAAAAAAAAGAAGACTACTCCAAAAAAAAAAAAGGAGAAAAAAAAGAGAGAAGACTAACAACGAAAAAAAAAAGGGAAAACAAGGGAGAAAAAAAGAAAAGGTATGGAACACACAAAAAAAAGAAAGGGGGAGAAAAAAAGGAAGACTAACAACCAAAAAAAAAAAAAAAAGAAGACTACTCCAAAAAAAAAAAAGGAGAAAAAAAGAGAGAAGACTAACAACGAAAAAAAAGGGAAAACAAGGGAGAAAAAAAAGAAAAGGTATGGAACACACAAAAAAAAGAAAGGGGGAGAAAAAAAGGAAGACTAACAACCAAAAAAAAAAAAAAAGAAGACTACTCCAAAAAAAAAAAAGGAGAAAAAAAAGAGAGAAGACTAACAACGAAAAAAAAAAGGGAAAACAAGGGAGAAAAAAAAGAAAAGGTATGGAACACACAAAAAAAAGAAAGGGGGAGAAAAAAAAGGAAGACTAACAACCAAAAAAAAAAAAAAAGAAGACTACTCCAAAAAAAAAAAAGGAGAAAAAAATTTTTTTTTTTTTTTTTTTTTAATAAGTTTAGCTTTATTTAAATTTAACATATTACTATTATATAGCAACTTATTTTAAATTTGTATAGCAGCAACATGTTGCCATGGGTACATTTATCGTTACGTCTTATCAGTATTTGGATTTTTTAAATACATTACGTTTTCTTATGATAAAACTTATCGATATATCTATTATTTTTTTGTTCGCGATACTAATAGTATCGGATAGCTTGCATTTGTCATTACATCGATATATATTTTTTTGCGATACAATAGTAATCTTATTAGCTATTAAATAACATACATATATATATTTTATTTAATTTTTCAGAAGTCACGGACGTCATTATGTAAGAAACAAAGGTACAAATATGCACATACACACACATATGGTACGTATACATACATACTCACACTCTTACTAACATTAACATACATATATATATATATTTTATTTTGCAAAAGTCGCAGCCATAGTTCAACGTGCGTCACTATATGAAAGTCAGAGGTACAAATTTGCACATACACACACACATATGGTATATATACAAACATACTAACACTCTTACTCATATTAACATACATAAATATATGTTTTATTTTGCAGAAGCCGGGCATACTTCAGAGGACTTCATTATTTGGAAACAAAGGTACAAGTATACACATACACGCACACACATGGTACATATGCATACATACTCACACTCTTAATCACATTAATATACATAAATATATATTTTGTTTTTCAGAAGCCGGGCCATTCTACAGCGGACATCACTATATAGAGACAAAGGTATAAACATGCCCATACACGCACACACATGGTACATATACATACATACTCACACTCTTAATCACATTAATATACATAAATATATATTTTGTTTTTCAGAAGCCGGGCCATTCTACAGCGGACATCACTATATGGAGACAAAGGTATAAACATGCACATACACGCACACACATGGTACATATACATACATACTCACACTCTTAATCACATTAATATACATAAATATATATTTTGTTTTTCAGAAGCCGGGCCATTCTACAGCGGTCATCACTATATGGAGACAAAGGTATAAACATGCACATACATACACACACATGGTACGTAAACATACACACTCACACCCTTACCCACATTAACACTTATGTATATTTTGTTTTGTAGATGTCGGGCCATACTTCAGAGGTCATCAGGTGGTGGCTGCTCTCACTGGCGATCATCATGCAATAGGTGGCTCATTTTCATCGTTACGTCTTCAGAGGTCATCAGGTGGTGGCTGCTCTCACTGGCGATCATCATGCATTAGGTGGCTCATCAGCAGGTAAGTATTGTAATCCTTTAATGTGCAATCTTTTAGTGGACGTCAGGCGGTTGTTGGTCTCGTTGGTGCCCGTTTTGCCCATGCTTGGTGAGTATCGTGGGTAAGCATGCATGTGTTGGTGATGATGCGGTGCCCATCCTTCGCTGCTCCATGACCATGTCATCATCCAGTTGGCTTTGCAAGTCAGTCCTCAACCTTTCCAGTCCTTCATCCAAAATCTCATCCTGAGTGGAGTCAGCTGGCAGCCGGGTGGCCGTCGCAAGTTGGATTGGCCTTGATGTAGCTTCAGGTGAGTGTGTTCGCACTGGATCTGGATTTGTCGCCATAGTTTGCGCTGGCTCCACTATAGCTGCCATCGTTGCCCTTGGCGGCATCAGCTGATTCGTCAATGCATCATGAGGCGACACAGTCCACTCCGCTGCAGCCACTGCAGCCTGCACTGTCATCGCTGTGTAAGATGCGGTCACCAGTGCCGTTGCTTGTTCTATTGGCGCCAAAGGCTGGATATGTGCATCTGTAGTTGCTGGATCAGATCGTTCCTCCATGGTGAAGTCAGGCACAATGATGCGTTGGATACTATATGGCTGTCCTTGGATGAGTGCCACTGCCTGTTCTCTGGTAATTTTACCATCCCTATACTCTTTCCTGTAGATGTTTATATGTGTTTCTCCAAATCTACTAGGTGGGAGTCTGGCTCGTAGCTGTTGGACCTGCATCCTCCTCGCTTGCAGTTCAGCCTGTATAGCAGTCTGCCGTCTCTCCATCTCCAGCCTCAAAAGCGTTGGCAATGGATCCACTTGCCAGCTGTTATGGTTGCTGTATTGCTGGGCTGTTGTTGCACTCAGCGCTTGTAGCGGGCGTATGTGTCGCTCCAACTGCTCCACATATCTAGGTCTGCTCAATCGATGCGGCACGTAAGGATCTAGTATCAGTCTACGAGCCTCAGGATTCATATGATTTGCCAGTGAGTTTGCAAATCTGACACTTGCCAGGTGAAAGGCTTCATCCATGGTGTTGAAGTCATATAAGTCACGTAAGTCTGCATTCCTTATGTACCAAGATGCTTGAACTGCATTTCTTATAATTTTGTTTTGCAGGGACTGGATTCGTTGCAGTTGCGATGCAGACACCAGGGATCCCCAGACTGGAATTGCATACAGCCAGACTGGTATTATCAGTTGTTTTACCACCAGTGCTTTGCATTCTTTGGCCAGACTGCTTCGCCGTCCAAGGAGCCAGTTTAATTTGGCATTTCTAGCCCTCAGCCGCACGCAGAGACGAGTTACGTGTTGTTGAAGCGATAGCTTTCTATCGAGGATAACTCCAAGGTAGGTGTGTGCACTCTTGTTAGGTATGTCGTGTCCGTTTAGCTGTATTGGTGGCGCATATTCCCTTTGTCCGTTCAGAAGTTTTCTCAGGGTGAACATCACATGGCAGGTTTTTGATACGTTGATGTTTACTGCCCATTTATTGGCCCATTGGACGAATTGGCGTAAGTATTGCTGGTTGTTTCTCGCTGCAGCCGCTGGCAAGTTAGAGGCCGACATCACCACCGTATCATCCGCATATGTTGAAAGCAGCATTCTCTTTTCAGTTTGCGTACCGTACTGATAGTTTTGAGTATGAGATGGTAGTGGCATGTCCGATGAAAAGATAGTGTATAGGATTGGGCCCAGGACGCTTCCTTGCGGTACTCCAGCTGTAGCTCTTCCCATTCTCGACCTGGTTCCATTGCATATAACAACAAATGTTCGTCCGCTTATGTAGCTTTCCAGTATTTTGTATATATTTATTGGCAGTATTTTAATCAGCTTGTATAGCAGTCCTTCATGCCATACCTTATCGAACGCTTCCGCAATGTCAATAAATACACTTGAGCAATATTCTTTCTTTTCATACGCTCGCAGTATAAATTGCGTGACCCTTGCCAACTGTTGTTCAGCTCCATGTTCTCTCCTAAAGCCAAACTGGTGTGTTGGAACCGCTTTCGCAAAATCTTCTACCTCGAACAGCCTTGTAAGAAGCAGTTTTTCAAAGAGTTTAGACAGTCCAGATGTAAGGCTGATTGGGCGATACGATGTCATCTCAGCTGTGTTCTTGCCAGGCTTTGGTATCATGGAGATGCCTGCATGTTTCCATTTGTCTGGGAAGTGTCCAAACCTCAATATGGAGTTGTATATTAGTAGTAGGTATAATTGTGCTTTTTGTGGCAGTAGCTTTATAAGTCCATTGTCAATTTTATCCTCTCCTGGAGCCTTGCTTTTATCCAGCAGTTCAATTTGTGTTGTTAGTTCGCTCAGTGTAATGGGTCTGATGGCAGTACTTTGTTGTTGTTGTTTACTTTGCTTTTGTCTAATCCACTCATTTTTTATTTCAGCTCTCTGATCCAGCGTGTTTGTCAGATGTGGTGAGAAGCGCTCCTCCAGATGATCAGCGAATGCGTTTGCTTTTTCTGCGATTGACTTTGTCCAAGTTGGTTGTGCACGCGTAGGATTCGTCGAAGCTATCTTTAGTGGATAATTGGGCTGCGGTTGTCTTTTCATCTTTTTGGTGAGTCTCCAGAGTTTCTGCATGCTATACCGGTCCGTGCTATCTATACCATCAAATAGCCTGTTTATGTTCTTTCTTTTTAGCACTGTGATGGCCTTTTTTAGCCGGTTCTGAGCTGCCCTGTAGTTTCGTCTTGCTTCTGCCGTTCTCGTGGCAATCAGTAGTCGCTTGCACTGCTGTTTGTGTCTAAGCAGAGTTAGTGTGTGCTCGTCCATGCGTACATCTTCTCTCCGCCTGCGTTGCCTGTTGTTGTTGGGGTGAGTAGTTGTTGCTGCTAAGGCTGCCACTTGTATATTACGCATGAAGATTTCAATGGCGTCATCTATATCCGCACTTGTGTTTATTTCAGTGTTTAGGAGAATATTCTGTTCAAGAATCGCTTGGAAACACTGGATCTTGGCTCCACGCGGCAACAGATGGCCATTTACGTCTGTGCGTTCATTCCAGAGTCGACGAGGGCCTCCACTACTCCAGTCGATGATTAGCGGAAGGTGATCCGAGTCCAAATCGGTTGTTGATTGGATGTTGAGACGGCCATCTGGGATGCCGCCATAAACAGCAAAGTCTATGGCAGTTGGTCGTTTTCTGCTGTCGTATGGAAAGTGTGTGGCGCCTCCAGTAGCCAAGATGTTGTGTCTTCGCTGCATGTGTACTGCTTCCAAGAGAGCTTTGCCTCTCTGGCACGATCGTATGTTGCCCCACCAGGAGTGTTGTGCATTCCAGTCGCCACATATGATGAATTTTGCTGGTAAGTTACGCCCTGGGAGATTTTCAATGTGTCCTAGTAGCTTTGAAAAGTGTGTCGTCGTCCATTTGAATAGTGGTGGGCAGTAGATAGGTGAGATAATTGTTATTTCCTCTCTTGCGTTTATTTCAGTTGTTACCGCTATTGGCATACACTGGGCGAACTCATCAAATATTGGTGGAAGAGCCGTGTGCCTAATGTCATCCCTGACGAGTGTGGCAACTCCACCTCTCCTATGCGTATGCTGATTTGTGGCCATGTAAGTATTATAGCCTGGTACATATAATGTGGTTGCATTTGCTGATATTCGTGTTTCTGCAATCATCATTATATGTATCTTGTGTCCTTGCATGAACAGTACCAATTCATTAATCTTATTGCTAACTCCACAGGCATTCCAGAACGCAATTCTAAGACTCTGAGCGCTGATGTGGTTAGCATGACGTGACTGGCTAGAGCTGTTACTGTTCATCATTTACTTTCTCATTGGCGGGGTCGATCTCCATGACGTCGTCTTCGATTCTGTCACTGCTTTGATGGAGCTGTTGCTGTTGCTGTTGCTGTCGCTGTTGCTGTTGCTGTGGCCGTTGCTGTAGGTTCACGTGAGTATGTATTGATCCTGTATTGCTGCCTGAGAGTACCTCAATAAAGTTCATTAATAAATTTATTAATGTGTCCATTTTATTTTCAAGTCTGCCAAGCATTCCTGGTTGGGGGTCTTCTTTATGTTTTTGCTGTTGCTGTTGACTTCTTTGATGTACTTCACGTAGTCGATTCTGGAAGTTGGCCAAGTGCTTTTCGGCAGGATTGCCTGTGTGGCCAGTGCAGTTGGAGTCGCTTCGTTTTGCCTTGGATGCGGTGTTGTTGGCTGTTGGTGACCGACGCTTATTCATTTTTGTTGTGTCTTTATTGTCTTTTGATTGTTTCTGTAGTGGCTTGCCCTTATTTGCTTGAGTGCGTATACTGTTATTTGGTGTTTTGGCTGGATTTGTCGATTTAAATGGATTTATTGCTTTAGCGAGTGTTGCTGTTTTTGTAGTCGTTGCTGTAAATGTTGAGTTGTGTTGTTGCTGAATCTGCTCCTCGTATGTTATTTGATGATGTTGTTGCTGTTGGCTGGGCAAATGGCTTTTTATTAACTTGCAGGTTGTGTCCTCAATTGGGCCGCCGCGTACAACTTGGCTGTATGAGGTGCTGCGATTATATTCAGTGTGTCTTCTCTCTGGATCAGTTGATGGTTTTGATGTCTGTTGACGTTGTTGCTGCTGCTGCTGCTGCTGTCGTTGACGCTTCACTTCAAGTGTGGCTCGTGCTGCTAGCAATTTACTTCTGGCTGCCTTAAATGCCGGGCAACCTTTATAACAGCTGATATGCTCACCTCCGCAGTTTATGCATTTCGGTTTAGCATTTCGTGGCTTTGTGCATTCCACCGAGGCGTGCTCACCAGCACATTTCATGCATCTGTATTGTCTTCTGCAGTAGTTTTTGGTGTGCCCATACGCCTGGCATCTGTGGCATTGCGGTGGATCTGTAGGTTTGTTCTGTCGTTCAATCGTCACAGCTTGATTGTTTATTTCTTTTAGGCTCAATATGTTGTTGTGACTACCATCCGCCGCAGGCTCCACCTCAATTTCAAATAGGTTGAGTGGCTTGCCTGTGAAGCGATGCTTGGCGCAGCGTATGTGCCTCACGTTATATCCCATTTCCTTTAATCTGCTCGTGATCCATGTGGTCGGAGTAGAGTGGTGTATCTTTTTCACTACTATACGTAGTCCTTTCTGGCTGCGAAATTGGTGAGTATGTAGGTGAGTGCCATCCTTCTCCAGCGTAAACAGTGCAGCATTATAGGATCCTATATCTGCACATTGGATACGCAGTCCATTGTTGGTCGTCGTTTTTGTGTTGAATTTTGTGATTAATGGGTTGTCTTGTAGTTTTTGAAGTATTGGCATTATATCCGGTACCAAGGGTAGGAAGAGGGGTGGAATTTTTTGTTGTTGTTGTTGCTGTGCGGGTGCTTTTTGCTTGGCTCTTGCTGGTGCTGGGTGCTGTGCGACCGACCGCGCAAGTTGCCGATTCAAAACTAATTGGTGAGTGCGCCTGCCCTTCCACCGGGGCGCAGGTTTGCATTGATCTCATTCGATACCGAGTATCATATATTTTGAAATTTACTGACGCCTGAAACTTTGCAGGGCTCTAGTTGATGAGGGGTTGCTCAGAATGCACTGTGCATTATTAACATAACATAAAGTTATCAATATTGAATTTTTAAAATCTAGATAACAGCATTGAGCTAAATAAAATGAAGAGCAATACAAAGCTTATCATTTAACTAACTAACTTAACTATTTGGATTATTTACAGGTCAGAGGGACTGGATGAAGCTACTTCATCCATTATTGGCAACTCAATTGGTGGATATTGAGGTAAGTAAACAATTGTGAATTGTGAAAATTAGAGCTAGTTTGACTTATAACTAACAATGATATGCAATACAAAACTTAACATTTAACTAACTAATATTTGTTTTTTAGGATTATTTACATGTCAGGAGATATCAGAGGGACTGGAGGAAGCTACTTCATCCATTATTGGCAACTCAATTGGTGGATATTGAGGTAAGTAAACAATTGTGAATTGTGAAAATTAGAGCTTTTCTTTTTTTTTTTTTCAGTTTGGTATGCTCCATGAGCATCACTTGCCTCCCAGCTTAGCACTGGCAGTTACTTTATTTCAATTTAACATTACTTATTCTAGCAACATTTTTAAATTTGATTAACAGCAAACATGCATTAACATAATTTAGGGCCACTTAACATTCTGGCACCTATACTCATTGTAACGATCATAACTATTGATATCGATAGTGGAAGCCATATGCTATCTGGCTATCTGGCAGCACTGACACGCTTTTTTCGCGGCAGCCATATTTGAGTGTAAGTATTAATGAATTTTTTTGAATGGATTACAAATATTAAATTATAAATATAATACTAATCTAAATATTACATTTTATTCTAATTTCAGCATTCGGAGCATCATCTTGGGCTGGACCTGGACATTCCCGGACCTCGCTGCGGCGGACCAAATTGGTGCAGTCAAATTGGATGCACATACACACGCATACGCGCATATAGGTGAGTACATCATAGTGTTGCATTAAATATACCAATTGAATTGTTCACTTTATTTTTAGCGAAACAACTCGTATGGGCTACTTAATGGACCCGCCATCCGTGACGCATGTCTCGCATACAACCTGCCTGTTGTATGTTCCGAGCGCATGCCAACTCGGAGCCGTGCTGATTGGCGAAGTCCCAATTGTGTCGCCAGTACAGGCGGCACATCCTCCGTATCAGGCTGTGGACAAATGCAGAGCCATCGTCTGTGCATCGGTAAGTTGACTGGCCGCAAAGGCCTATTTCGATATGCAATTGTCTTACATATTTTTTCTCCTCTTCTTAATTTTGCATTTGCTGCCCTTGACGTTGCCGCCTCCGACACCGCCATCATCGTCGACATTGACGCCTCGGGTGGGCGCAATCGATGGAAGCGCCTCGCCATATGGACCCGCAATGGCCGCCACAAGCATCTGGAAACGATGCGTGGCGTGCCCAAAGATGACTGGACCTGAAAATATAAAGCATACGCCCAAAGTGCGTTACGACCAGGCACACTCACCAGGCCTGCAACGAGTAGCGACCAATAGATAAGCTGAAGGCTCAGACGCACGCCTCCATTAGGTTGCCGCCTGCAACTGGCAAGCGTATGTGCAGGTGAGTGCAGACGTTGAATTCTTTGCTGTTGTTGCTGTGGCTCCGTTGCAGCAACATCGTTGTCATCGTCGTCCAGTATAAGCTCCACTCTAATTATTGCTCTTTCCAGGCCCTCATCGAGCAGCGCCTCTTGGCTGGCAACGGCAGCTGGAGTCAATTGTGAAGCTTCAGGCGCTGCCACCGGAGCCGATGATGATGCAGCCGTTATTGGGAGACCCAGTGTTGGTGTCCCAAATGCCGCTGAGGCCGCCATCACCATCGTCGTCGTCGTCGTCGCCGCCATCGCCATCGTCGTCGTCGTCGCAGCCATCGTCGCCGTCGTCGTCATCGCCGCCGCCATCGTAGTCGTCGCGATCGTGGTTGCCGTCGTCGTCATCGCCGCCGCCGCCATCGTAGTCGTCGCGGGCACTACTGTTGCTGCCACAGCAATGGATGCTGTCGTCATCGTTGGAGTCGCCGCCGCTATTGCCGATACTGGTACTGATGTCACAGGTAAGTAGTCGTCTTTTTTCTCATCGTAGTCGGGTATTATGATTTTCTTTATTGCAATGGGTTGCCCTTGCACCCGTTTCACTACTGTCTCTCTACTCATTCTGCCGTCTCTATAGTCCCTTCTATAGCCATTAATTTGTATTTCGCAAAATCGAGTTGGTGGTGGCCGGGATTGTAGTTCGCGCTCTCGCCTTGCTTGTAGCTCGGCCTCTCTGGCAGCCACTCTTCTTTCAACTTCCTCGGCTTCTAGTCTTAGTAATGTTGGCAGTGGATCATTAGCTTCATTCATTTGCCACACATTGTTATTGTTGTAGTTGTTAGTATTATTATTGTTGTTGTTGTTACTATTGCTAGTAGTTGTTGCCTGTGCTATTGCTGTTTGTAGTGGGCGTATGTGGCGTTGTAGCTGTGCCATATAGCGTGGCCTTTGTAGACGCTGTGGCTCATAGGCATTTATGATTAGTCGGCGTGCAGCTATATTGTTATGATTTGCCAGAGAAGTAGCAAGGCGATTGCTTGCCATTTCAAACACTTCGTCAACAGTATTGAATCCATATTTCAGGTTTATAGTGGCATTGCGTGTAAGCCAGGGTACACACATTGCTTTTCTTATTATTTTGTTTTGCATTCTTTGTATGCGTTGCATTTGAGAATCAGATGTTAGTGCTCCCCATACTGGCAGCCCATATTGCCAAATTGGCATAATTAATTGTTTTATCAATACAGCCTTGCATTCATATGCCAATTGACTATTATCACCCAGAAGCCAGTCCAATTTCGCTGCTCTCGTCTTTAGCTTCATTCTCAGTCGTGTAATGTGTTGATTCATATTAAGTTTTTGATCCAAGATTATACCCAAATATGTATGTGAATTCTTGTATGGTATTTCTTGGCCAAAGACTTTAGGCGTTCTTTGCATTTCGCTATGATTTGTATTCTTTAGTGTAAACAATACATGACCCGTTTTATCTACATTTAGGTTTATAGCCCATTTTTTTGCCCATCTCTCAAATTGTAGCAGATAGTTTTCATTGCTTCTGATCGCGAATATTGGTAGGTCAGCTGAGCACATAATGACTGTGTCATCGGCAAATGTTGACAACAGCCATTGTTCTCGTGGCTGCTGTTGACGTTGCCATGGCATCAGATTAGATTGATTTCTTTGCATGTGTGGAGGAAGGGGCATATCTGATGAGAATATTGTGTACAAAATAGGCCCCAAAACAATGCCCTGCGGCACACCGGCAGACACTCGACCCATTCTAGACTTTATGCTATTGCTATTTACTACGAATGTCCTATCCTGCATGTAGTTAACCAATATATTGAAAAGATTTAATGGCAGTAGCTTGCACAGTTTGTAAAGAAGGGCCTCATGCCATACCCTATCAAAAGCCTCTGATATATCAATGAACACACCAGAGCAATATTGTTTTTGTTCATAGGCACGCAAGATGAACTGTGTCACCCGGGCCAATTGTTGTTCAGTGCCATGTTCGCGTCTAAATCCAAATTGATGTGCTGGAATTGCTTTTGCAAAATCATCAACTTCAAACAGTCTGGTCAATAGTAGTTTTTCAAATAGTTTAGCAAAGCCAGAGATGAGGCTGATTGGACGATAGGATTTCACTTCTGAATATGTCTTGCCTGGTTTCAGAATCATTGTGATCACAGCGTGTTTCCATTTGCTAGGAAAGTGGCCAGTTCTTAGCATTGAATTAAATATTAATAAGAGATATAACAGCGCTTTCTGTGGTAGTTGTTTTATTAATCTATTGTCAATCCTATCATCTCCGGGAGCTTTGGCCATCTCTAGTGTATTGATTATAGTCCTCAGCTCGACAATTGTTATTGGCCTGATAGCTTGTGTCTGATGTTGATGTTGTTCTTTTGCCTGTTTTAATAGTCTCAATTCATTGGCTATGGCTGCTCGTTCCTCAGGCGTATTTGCGAATATTGGTGAGAATCTTTCTTCTAAATGTGCAGCAAATGCTTCTGCCTTTTCAGCTGTTGTTTTTGTCCATTTCATTTGAGCATTTGCTGTTGTTGTTGTTGTTGTTGTTGTTGTTGTTGTTGTTGAAGCTACACTATTCAGACATAATGGATAATTTGGTTGAGGTTGTCTTTTGATGCCCTTGGTGAGTCGCCATAACTTTCTCATACTATATTGGTCATTTGTTTTGATGCCTTCGAATAGCTTATTAATGTTTTGGTTTTTTAGCCGCCATATAGCCTTTTTGAGCCTATTCTGGGCCGATCTATACTGTACTCTTGCCTCTGTGGTGCCTGTGGCAATAAATATCCTTTTGCAGTGGGCTTTCCAATCGAGAAGAGACCTGGTATATTCATCTAGTGCAGGTGTTGGATAGCGGCCACGACATCTACGGATATTTTGATGGCTGCCATTGTTGTTATTATTGTTGTTGTTGTTGTTGCTGTGTGTATTAGTAAGAGTGACAGCCTCATTGATGTTGTGCAGTAATACATCAATGGCATCATCGATGTCAGCGCTGGATATAATCTCCGTATTCAGGTGTATTCGCCGCTCGAGTTCATCTTGGAATTGCCTAACTTTTGTATCTGGTATCTTTAAGCGTGAGCCATTACCTATTGGGCCCTGTGCTCGATAATGTCTTTTCGTATGCAGATCCATTATTAGTGGTAGATGATCCGAGTCCAGATCAGTTGTTGATTTGATGTTCATGTGTATGCCATGCATATTGCCATGAATGACAAAATCAATGGCTGATGGACGTTTACGGCGGTCATACGGGAAGTGTGTGGCACCTCCAGTGGCAAGAATGTTATAACGTCTGTGTGAGTGGATTGCCTCATATAGTGCTTTGCCTCTCTGACAAGACCGTGGATTGCCCCACCACGAGTGCTTGGCATTCCAATCACCGCAGAGTATAAACTTTGTTGTTGTTGTATTCCATCCAGATAAGCTATTAAAGTGACTGAGAAGCATTTTATAATGATTCACAGACCATTTGAATGAAGGCGGACAATATATTGGTGCTACAATAATAATATCTTTTTTATTTTCTTTTTCAGGTAATAATGCAATTGGAATGCTTTGGATACATGGCTCGCTGATAGGCTGAAGGACAGCATGTTTCACATCTGTACGGACGAGGATTGCAGCTCCGCCCTTTTTATATGAATTTGGATTGCTGGCAATGTATGTATTGTATCCAGGTAAGTTTAAGATATTTGAATTTTGTGCTATTCTTGTTTCAGTGATCATCATTAATTGGATTTCTTCTCGTTTCATGAACAGCTCGATCTCTGGAATTTTCTTACTCACGCCACACGCATTCCAGAAGGCAATTTTAAAAGAGTTGCCATTCTGTTGGCTGTGTGTGAGAGTATGAATGGCGACGTCGCGCTGGCCATGGCTATCAGGTAATGTACTTGTGTGTTGTCTATACATTATTGACACCCTCATTGACTGTTGTATTTTTCAGGTCGCTGTGCTGTTGCTGTTGCTGTTGCTGTTGGGTCATAAATGGCACCAGTTGTAGAAATGCATTGAACAACTGGTCCATTTTTGTCTCCATGCGACTGAACAGGGCCATATTCATCTCGAGCGCCTGCAATAGTGAATTTGTTGGAGCCGCTTCAGTTGTTGTTGGTGCGGGTGCCGCCTGATCCCGTTTGCGCTGACATTCATCGCGCAATTCTTGCTGCAGTTTGGCCAGATGCCTTTCCGCTGGATTGTGTGCGTGCCGGACTTCATTGACTGGAGCTGGAGTTGATGCTGCGCTGCTGGCCTGCTTTGCCGCATTCGTTGCGGTTCTAGCTGCTCTCCATTGCGTTTGAGGCTGGCGTCTATCCCCTCGTACTTTGTACGACCTGTACGGGATTTTGAATCTCGCCGCAGTTGCTGTCCGAACCGCAGTTGGAGCTGGAGTTTGAGCCTGAGCCAAAGCTGGAGTTCGAGCTGAAGCTTGAGCAAGAGTTAAAGCTGGAGCTGGAGCTGGAGCTAGAGCTGTGGCTTGAGCTTGTGCTGCTGCTCTTGATGTACTGGCTGCGTTTGGATGTTGCTGTTGCTGTTGATACCTGCGCTGCTGTTGACTGTCGGCGCGCAAGCTGAAATTACGAGCTGTTGCTGTTTGCCCAGGACTACCTGCTGCATTGCTGAGGGGCGTGTTGCCAATATCTCCGCGCAATATACGGCTATATGTGTAATGACGGTTACCTGCAGTATATTGGCCAAGCGGACTGTTAGCTGGCAATTGTTGTTGCTCAGTCATTTGCTGGCGATTAGCTTCGACTTTTTGACTATTAAAATAAACCTGCTTTTGTTGTGGTTGTGGTTTGTTTTTAATATTCATATATGTTTGATGGCGTTGATGGTTTGTATATGGATTTTGATTTTGATTTTGATTTGTTGTGAAACGATTGGATAAAAGTTTACTTCTAGCTATTTTATGTTGTGGGCAGCCCTTGTAGCTGCTGATGTGTTCACCATTGCAATTGACACATTTTGGAGCCATCTGTCTAGGCTTATTGCAGGCAACAGATGGATGTTGACCTGCACACTTCATGCAGCGAAATGGACGTCTGCAATAATTTTTTGTATGGCCGTAGGCCTGACAGCGGTGGCATTGAGCTGGATCAATCGGTTTTTGCCTGCCGTTCGATCCGCACAGACTGGCCGCCTAATTCTTTCAGCTCAATAATATTCAAATGGCTCCCATCTAACATGGGCTGCAGCTCCAGCTCAAAGAGGTTGAGAGATTTGCCCGTGAACCTATGGCTAACATTGCGAATGAATTTAACTGTATAGCCTAATTCAGACAATTTCATTTTGATCCATTCACATGGCGTCGAGTGGTGTATTTTCTTCATTAGAACTCTGAAGCCTTTTTGATTGCGCGATTGATATGTGTGCAGGTGAGTGCCGTCTTTTTCTAATATTGATATTACAGCGTTATATGTGGACGCGTCTTCGCACTGGATACGAAGACCATCATTTGCAGTTGCTTTTGTTGTGAATTTCCCAACAGATGGATTCTTTTGGAATTTTTCTAAAATGGGCATAATTTGTGGAACTAATGGAATAAAAAGAATTGGTACTTTTTTTATTTCTTTATTTATTTGTATTTTCATTTGTGGTGCTACAGGGGAGGGAGGAGTGGCTTTTTGATTAATTGGCTAAAGTTGCTGGGCTATCATTTTCAGAGACTGCGGTTGGTTAGTATTTGTTACTGTATCTGCGTCTGCTTCTACATCTACGTCTTCATCTTCATCTGCATCTGCATCTTGTTCCATGGCCTGTTGTCGTCTTTCTAAATGTAGCTTTTTGGCAAAATTGCTTTTAAACTGTGGTGTTTCAAGTGGCAAAGATGACAGATTGTCGTCAGGATCTTCCAATACAGTGCATCGCCTCTTTAGTGGCGATTGCCATGCAGTCGTAGTGGCAGCTACTGTTGTTGCTTTGATTATGTTTTCAATTGAACCTGGTGGTGGTGGTGGTGGTGGCAGTTCATGGGCTAATAGCGGTGGCACGCTTGTCAGCCACCTTTGGACCATGAACTTATTGGCTGCTTCCGCTGTTGATGTTGTTGAGCCTATGGCTGCTACTGGTATTGGTGTTATTGTTGTTGCTGGTGCTGTTGTTATTCCTGTTGTTATTGTTGTTGTTATTGGTGTTGGTGGTGATATTATTTGAGCAGTAATGGGCGACAGGACTGGGGGACTTAGTGCTTGCAGTATTAGTTTTCTTCTAGCAGGTATATTAGTTTCATTTCTTGCGCAAGATGGATTTTGCTGTGTCAAAGGCTTTTGTTGCTGTTGCTGTTGCTGTTTTTGTTGCTGTTGCTGTTGCTGTTGTTGTAGCCGTTGCAGTTGTATGCCAGCGAATTGGGCACTTGTCATTTTCCTTGTGTATAATGTTTTGTTAATTATGTCGTGTGATGTGCGTGTGGAATTTGAATTTGATATGGGTGTGTTTAGTTTATGTTTTGATGGCAAGCTGTTACTGCTGTTATTATTGGTATTGGTATTAGTAGCTATTACATTTGATTTTAAATGTGTGTGAGTGTATTTGGTTGCTGGAGGGGAAATTTCCCTCGCTTTCGTAGGCTGCAATGCAAGTGACTGGGGAATTTTTAGTGGCTGTGTATGTGTGATCTTTTGGTGCGCTTGTCTAGTCTTTATGTTTGAGTATGGGTGAGTGTGAGTGCGAGAGCGAGTGTGAGCATGGGTAGTGTGGGTGCTAGTGTGAGTGTGAGTGTGAGTGCTAGTGTGAGTGAGAGGGGCGTTTGGTGAGAGAATTTCCTTATCTACATGCATTTTCTGTATTAGTGGCTGTAATGGTTGGGGTACTTTACGAAGGTATGCATTTGTGCTTTGTCTTTGGGCTTTAGCATAGAGCATACTCTTGTTTGCATGCATATGTTGCATTGTTATTGTATTGTTGCCGTTTATTTCGGCATTAGTCATGGGAGGATTGCTGATTGTTGTTGTCGTCTGAGAGAAAGCATTTGTGATTAGCGGGACAATTGTGGGTATATGAGATTTTTCAATTTCTTTTTCTTTTTGATCGTTTTGCCGTTGCTTCTGCTGCTGCTGCTGTTGTTGTTGCTGGCAGTGGTCTGGGAAAAGTTGTTGGGTTTTTTGCCCTTTAACGGCATCTGGTGATGCTCCGTTTGATGGCACTTTTTTCGTCTTCTTTAGCAGCTTGTCGAGAGACACCATTTTTTCAGCCAAGGCGAGGTTGCCGTCGTCATCATCATTTGAGTCGTTGAAACAGGGCTTAGTTGATATGTCCGAATCTGTCTGAGACAGTAGGGACACTATACACTCACCGCTCATGTTTTTTGCAGTTTCAGTAACCGTTGCATCTTCGGCTGTCTTTTGGCGGCTTCTTGATTGCTCATCCATCTTGAGTAGAGTCGCCATTGAGTCGTTGGAGTCGTCTGAGCGGTGCATGTTGAAGTTCACATTGCAGTCCATGTCGTTTCCAACAGATATTGGTGACCCATTTGAGGGTGTCTTCTCATCGGCTGATCCCGGCATTTTATTTGCTTAATGTTTTTTTTTTTCATTAAATTTTAGTTTTCACTACTTTTTTAAGTTGTTTTTTTTTTTTTTATAATTTGGTGTGCTTTTTAATTTCTTTTTTTTTTTTTTTTTTTGGTTTAATTAAAATTTCAACTATTTTTTTTAGTTTGGTATGCTCGATGAGCATCACTTGCCTCCCAGCTTAGCACTGGCAGTTACTTTATTTCAATTTAACATTACTTATTCTAGCAACATTTTTAAATTTGATTAACAGCAAACATGCATTAACATAATTTAGGGCCACTTAACATTCTGGCACCTATACTCATTGTAACGATCATAACTATTGATATCGATAGTGGAAGCCATATGCTATCTGGCTATCTGGCAGCACTGACACGCTTTTTTCGCGGCAGCCATATTTGAGTGTAAGTATTAATGAATTTTTTTGAATGGATTACAAATATTAAATTATAAATATAATACTAATCTAAATATTACATTTTATTCTAATTTCAGCATTCGGAGCATCATCTTGGGCTGGACCTGGACATTCCCGGACCTCGCTGCGGCGGACCAAATTGGTGCAGTCAAATTGGATGCACATACACACGCATACGCGCATATAGGTGAGTACATCATAGTGTTGCATTAAATATACCAATTGAATTGTTCACTTTATTTTTAGCGAAACAACTCGTATGGGCTACTTAATGGACCCGCCATCCGTGACGCATGTCTCGCATACAACCTGCCTGTTGTATGTTCCGAGCGCATGCCAACTCGGAGCCGTGCTGATTGGCGAAGTCCCAATTGTGTCGCCAGTACAGGCGGCACATCCTCCGTATCAGGCTGTGGACAAATGCAGAGCCATCGTCTGTGCATCGGTAAGTTGACTGGCCGCAAAGGCCTATTTCGATATGCAATTGTCTTACATATTTTTTCTCCTCTTCTTAATTTTGCATTTGCTGCCCTTGACGTTGCCGCCTCCGACACCGCCATCATCGTCGACATTGACGCCTCGGGTGGGCGCAATCGATGGAAGCGCCTCGCCATATGGACCCGCAATGGCCGCCACAAGCATCTGGAAACGATGCGTGGCGTGCCCAAAGATGACTGGACCTGAAAATATAAAGCATACGCCCAAAGTGCGTTACGACCAGGCACACTCACCAGGCCTGCAACGAGTAGCGACCAATAGATAAGCTGAAGGCTCAGACGCACGCCTCCATTAGGTTGCCGCCTGCAACTGGCAAGCGTATGTGCAGGTGAGTGCAGACGTTGAATTCTTTGCTGTTGTTGCTGTGGCTCCGTTGCAGCAACATCGTTGTCATCGTCGTCCAGTATAAGCTCCACTCTAATTATTGCTCTTTCCAGGCCCTCATCGAGCAGCGCCTCTTGGCTGGCAACGGCAGCTGGAGTCAATTGTGAAGCTTCAGGCGCTGCCACCGGAGCCGATGCTGTTGCAGCCGTTATTGGGAGACCCAGTGTTGGTGTCCCAAATGCCGCTGAGGCCGCCATCACCATCGTCGTCGTCGCCGCCATCGCCATCGTCGTCGTCGTCGCAGCCATCGTCGCCGTCGTCGTCATCGCCGCCGCCATCGTAGTCGTCGCGATCGTGGTTGCCGTCGTCGTCATCGCCGCCGCCGCCATCGTAGTCGTCGCGGGCACTACTGTTGCTGCCACAGCAATGGATGCTGTCGTCATCGTTGGAGTCGCCGCCAATGCTGGTGCTGATGTCACAGGTAAGTAGTCGTCTTTTTTCTCATCGTAGTCGGGTATTATGATTTTCTTTATTGCAATGGGTTGCCCTTGCACCCGTTTCACTACTGCCTCTCTACTCATTCTGCCGTCTCTATAGTCCCTTCTATAGCCATTAATTTGTATTTCGCAAAATCGAGTTGGTGGTGGCCGGGATTGTAGATCGCGCTCTCGCCTTGCTTGTAGCTCGGCCTCTCTGGCAGCCATTCTTCTTTCAACTTCCTCAGCTTCTAGTCTTAGTAGTGTTGGCAGTGGATCATTAGCTTCATTCATTTGCCACACATTGTTATTGTTGTAGTTGTTAGTATTGTTGTTGTTGTTGTTGTTGTTGTTACTATTGCTAGTAGTTGTTGCCTGTGCTATTGCTGTTTGTAGTGGGCGTATGTGGCGTTGTAGCTGTGCCATATAGCGTGGCCTTTGTAGACGCTGTGGCTCATAGGCATTTATGATTAGTCGGCGTGCAGCTATATTGTTATGATTTGCCAGAGAAGTAGCAAGGCGATTGCTTGCCATTTCAAACACTTCGTCAACAGTATTGAATCCATATTTCAGGTTTATAGTGGCATTGCGTGTAAGCCAGGGTACACACATTGCTTTTCTTATTATTTTGTTTTGCATTCTTTGTATGCGTTGCATTTGAGAATCAGATGTTAGTGCTCCCCATACTGGCAGCCCATATTGCCAAATTGGCATAATTAATTGTTTTATCAATACAGCCTTGCATTCATATGCCAATTGACTATTATCACCCAGAAGCCAGTCCAATTTCGCTGCTCTCGTCTTTAGCTTCATTCTCAGTCGTGTAATGTGTTGATTCATATTAAGTTTTTGATCCAAGATTATACCCAAATATGTATGTGAATTCTTGTATGGTATTTCTTGGCCAAAGACTTTAGGCGTTCTTTGCATTTCGCTATGATTTGTATTCTTTAGTGTAAACAATACATGACCCGTTTTATCTACATTTAGGTTTATAGCCCATTTTTTTGCCCATCTCTCAAATTGTAGCAGATAGTTTTCATTGCTTCTGATCGCGAATATTGGTAGGTCAGCTGAGCACATAATGACTGTGTCATCGGCAAATGTTGACAACAGCCATTGTTCTCGTGGCTGCTGTTGACGTTGCCATGGCATCAGATTAGATTGATTTCTTTGCATGTGTGGAGGAAGGGGCATATCTGATGAGAATATTGTGTACAAAATAGGCCCCAAAACACTGCCCTGCGGCACACCGGCAGACACTCGACCCATTCTAGACTTTATGCTATTGCTATTTACTACGAATGTCCTATCCTGCATGTAGTTAACCAATATATTGAAAAGATTTAATGGCAGTAGCTTGCACAGTTTGTAAAGAAGGGCCTCATGCCATACCCTATCAAAAGCCTCTGATATATCAATGAACACACCAGAGCAATATTGTTTTTGTTCATAGGCACGCAAGATGAACTGTGTCACCCGGGCCAATTGTTGTTCAGTGCCATGTTCGCGTCTAAATCCAAATTGATGTGCTGGAATTGCTTTTGCAAAATCATCAACTTCAAACAGTCTGGTCAATAGTAGTTTTTCAAATAGTTTAGCAAAGCCAGAGATGAGGCTGATTGGACGATAGGATTTCACTTCTGAATATGTCTTGCCTGGTTTCAGAATCATTGTGATCACAGCGTGTTTCCATTTGCTAGGAAAGTGGCCAGTTCTTAGCATTGAATTAAATATTAATAAGAGATATAACAGCGCTTTCTGTGGTAGTTGTTTTATTAATCTATTGTCAATCCTATCATCTCCGGGAGCTTTGGCCATCTCTAGTGTATTGATTATAGTCCTCAGCTCGACAATTGTTATTGGCCTGATAGCTTGTGTCTGATGTTGATGTTGTTCTTTTGCCTGTTTTAATAGTCTCAATTCATTGGCTATGGCTGCTCGTTCCTCAGGCGTATTTGCGAATATTGGTGAGAATCTTTCTTCTAAATGTGCAGCAAATGCTTCTGCCTTTTCAGCTGTTGTTTTTGTCCATTTCATTTGAGCATTTGCTGTTGTTGTTGTTGTTGTTGTTGTTGTTGTTGTTGTTGAAGCTACACTATTCAGACATAATGGATAATTTGGTTGAGGTTGTCTTTTGATGCCCTTGGTGAGTCGCCATAACTTTCTCATACTATATTGGTCATTTGTTTTGATGCCTTCGAATAGCTTATTAATGTTTTGGTTTTTTAGCCGCCATATAGCCTTTTTGAGCCTATTCTGGGCCGATCTATACTGTACTCTTGCCTCTGTGGTGCCTGTGGCAATAAATATCCTTTTGCAGTGGGCTTTCCAATCGAGAAGAGACCTGGTATATTCATCTAGTGCAGGTGTTGGATAGCGGCCACGACATCTACGGATATTTTGATGGCTGCCATTGTTGTTATTATTGTTGTTGTTGTTGTTGCTGTGTGTATTAGTAAGAGTGACAGCCTCATTGATGTTGTGCAGTAATACATCAATGGCATCATCGATGTCAGCGCTGGATATAATCTCCGTATTCAGGTGTATTCGCCGCTCGAGTTCATCTTGGAATTGCCTAACTTTTGTATCTGGTATCTTTAAGCGTGAGCCATTACCTATTGGGCCCTGTGCTCGATAATGTCTTTTCGTATGCAGATCCATTATTAGTGGTAGATGATCCGAGTCCAGATCAGTTGTTGATTTGATGTTCATGTGTATGCCATGCATATTGCCATGAATGACAAAATCAATGGCTGATGGACGTTTCCGGCGGTCATACGGGAAGTGTGTGGCACCTCCAGTGGCAAGAATGTTATAACGTCTGTGTGAGTGGATTGCCTCATATAGTGCTTTGCCTCTCTGACAAGACCGTGGATTGCCCCACCACGAGTGCTTGGCATTCCAATCACCGCAGAGTATAAACTTTGTTGTTGTTGTATTCCATCCAGATAAGCTATTAAAGTGACTGAGAAGCATTTTATAATGATTCACAGACCATTTGAATGAAGGCGGACAATATATTGGTGCTACAATAATAATATCTTTTTTATTTTCTTTTTCAGGTAATAATGCAATTGGAATGCTTTGGATACATAGGCTGAAGGACAGCATGTTTCACATCTGTACGGACGAGGATTGCAGCTCCGCCCTTTTTATATGAATTTGGATTGCTGGCAATGTATGTATTGTATCCAGGTAAGTTTAAGATATTTGAATTTTGTGCTATTCTTGTTTCAGTGATCATCATTAATTGGATTTCTTCTCGTTTCATGAACAGCTCGATCTCTGGAATTTTCTTACTCACGCCACACGCATTCCAGAAGGCAATTTTAAAAGAGTTGCCATTCTGTTGCCTGTGTGTGAGAGTATGAATGGCGACGTCGCGCTGGCCATGGCTATCAGGTAATGTACTTGTGTGTTGTCTATACATTATTGACACCCTCATTGACTGTTGTATTTTTCAGGTCGCTGTGCTGTTGCTGTTGCTGTTGCTGTTGCTGTTGGGTCATAAATGGCACCAGTTGTAGAAATGCATTGAACAACTGGTCCATTTTTGTCTCCATGCGACTGAACAGGGCCATATTCATCTCGAGCGCCTGCAATAGTGAATTTGTTGGAGCCGCTTCAGTTGTTGTTGGTGCGGGTGCCGCCTGATCCCGTTTGCGCTGACATTCATCGCGCAATTCTTGCTGCAGTTTGGCCAGATGCCTTTCCGCTGGATTGTGTGCGTGCCGGACTTCATTGACTGGAGCTGGAGTTGATGCTGCGCTGCTGGCCTGCTTTGCCGCATTCGTTGCGGTTCTAGCTGCTCTCCATTGCGTTTGAGGCTGGCGTCTATCCCCTCGTACTTTGTACGACCTGTACGGGATTTTGAATCTCGCCGCAGTTGCTGTCCGAACCGCAGTTGGAGCTGGAGTTTGAGCCTGAGCCAAAGCTGGAGTTCGAGCTGAAGCTTGAGCAAGAGTTAAAGCTGGAGCTGGAGCTGGAGCTAGAGCTGTGGCTTGAGCTTGTGCTGCTGCTCTTGATGTACTGGCTGCGTTTGGATGTTGCTGTTGCTGTTGATACCTGCGCTGCTGTTGACTGTCGGCGCGCAAGCTGAAATTACGAGCTGTTGCTGTTTGCCCAGGACTACCTGCTGCATTGCTGAGGGGCGTGTTGCCAATATCTCCGCGCAATATACGGCTATATGTGTAATGACGGTTACCTGCAGTATATTGGCCAAGCGGACTGTTAGCTGGCAATTGTTGTTGCTCAGTCATTTGCTGGCGATTAGCTTCGACTTTTTGACTATTAAAATAAACCTGCTTTTGTTGTGGTTGTGGTTTGTTTTTAATATTCATATATGTTTGATGGCGTTGATGGTTTGTATATGGATTTTGATTTTGATTTTGATTTGTTGTGAAACGATTGGATAAAAGTTTACTTCTAGCTATTTTATGTTGTGGGCAGCCCTTGTAGCTGCTGATGTGTTCACCATTGCAATTGACACATTTTGGAGCCATCTGTCTAGGCTTATTGCAGGCAACAGATGGATGTTGACCTGCACACTTCATGCAGCGAAATGGACGTCTGCAATAATTTTTTGTATGGCCGTAGGCCTGACAGCGGTGGCATTGAGCTGGATCAATCGGTTTTGCCTGCCGTTCGATCCGCACAGACTGGCCGCCTAATTCTTTCAGCTCAATAATATTCAAATGGCTCCCATCTAACATGGGCTGCAGCTCCAGCTCAAAGAGGTTGAGAGATTTGCCCGTGAACCTATGGCTAACATTGCGAATGAATTTAACTGTATAGCCTAATTCAGACAATTTCATTTTGATCCATTCACATGGCGTCGAGTGGTGTATTTTCTTCATTAGAACTCTGAAGCCTTTTTGATTGCGCGATTGATATGTGTGCAGGTGAGTGCCGTCTTTTTCTAATATTGATATTACAGCGTTATATGTGGACGCGTCTTCGCACTGGATACGAAGACCATCATTTGCAGTTGCTTTTGTTGTGAATTTCCCAACAGATGGATTCTTTTGGAATTTTTCTAAAATAGGCATAATTTGTGGAACTAATGGAATAAAAAGAATTGGTACTTTTTTTATTTCTTTATTTATTTGTATTTTCATTTGTGGTGCTACAGGGGAGGGAGGAGTGGCTTTTTGATTAATTGGCTCAAGTTGCTGGGCTATCATTTTCAGAGACTGCGGTTGGTTAGTATTTGTTACTGTATCTGCGTCTGCTTCTACATCTACGTCTTCATCTTCATCTGCATCTGCATCTTGTTCCATGGCCTGTTGTCGTCTTTCTAAATGTAGCTTTTTGGCAAAATTGCTTTTAAACTGTGGTGTTTCAAGTGGCAAAGATGACAGATTGTCGTCAGGATCTTCCAATACAGTGCATCGCCTCTTTAGTGGCGATTGCCATGCAGTCGTAGTGGCAGCTACTGTTGTTGCTTTGATTATGTTTTCAATTGAACCTGGTGGTGGTGGTGGTGGTGGCAGTTCATGGGCTAATAGCGGTGGCACGCATGTCAGCCACCTTTGGACCATGAACTTATTGGCTGCTTCCGCTGTTGATGTTGTTGAGCCTATGGCTGCTACTGGTATTGGTGTTATTGTTGTTGCTGGTGCTGTTGTTATTCCTGTTGTTATTGTTGTTGTTATTGGTGTTGGTGGTGATATTATTTGAGCAGTAATGGGCGACAGGACTGGGGGACTTAGTGCTTGCAGTATTAGTTTTCTTCTAGCAGGTATATTAGTTTCATTTCTTGCGCAAGATGGATTTTGCTGTGTCAAAGGCTTTTGTTGCTGTTGCTGTTGCTGTTTTTGTTGCTGTTGCTGTTGTTGTAGCCGTTGCAGTTGTATGCCAGCGAATTGGGCACTTGTCATTTTCCTTGTGTATAATGTTTTGTTAATTATGTCGTGTGATGTGCGTGTGGAATTTGAATTTGATATGGGTGTGTTTAGTTTATGTTTTGATGGCAAGCTGTTACTGCTGTTATTATTGGTATTGGTATTAGTAGCTATTACATTTGATTTTAAATGTGTGTGAGTGTATTTGGTTGCTGGAGGGGAAATTTCCCTCGCTTTCGTAGGCTGCAATGCAAGTGACTGGGGAATTTTTAGTGGCTGTGTATGTGTGATCTTTTGGTGCGCTTGTCTAGTCTTTATGTTTGAGTATGGGTGAGTGTGAGTGCGAGAGCGAGTGTGAGCATGGGTAGTGTGGGTGCTAGTGTGAGTGTGAGTGTGAGTGCTAGTGTGAGTGAGAGGGGCGTTTGGTGAGAGAATTTCCTTATCTACATGCATTTTCTGTATTAGTGGCTGTAATGGTTGGGGTACTTTACGAAGGTATGCATTTGTGCTTTGTCTTTGGGCTTTAGCATAGAGCATACTCTTGTTTGCATGCATATGTTGCATTGTTATTGTATTGTTGCCGTTTATTTCGGCATTAGTCATGGGAGGATTGCTGATTGTTGTTGTCGTCTGAGAGAAAGCATTTGTGATTAGCGGGACAATTGTGGGTATATGAGATTTTTCAATTTCTTTTTCTTTTTGATCGTTTTGCCGTTGCTTCTGCTGCTGCTGCTGTTGTTGTTGCTGGCAGTGGTCTGGGAAAAGTTGTTGGGTTTTTTGCCCTTTAACGGCATCTGGTGATGCTCCGTTTGATGGCACTTTTTTCGTCTTCTTTAGCAGCTTGTCGAGAGACACCATTTTTTCAGCCAAGGCGAGGTTGCCGTCGTCATCATCATTTGAGTCGTTGAAACAGGGCTTAGTTGATATGTCCGAATCTGTCTGAGACAGTAGGGACACTATACACTCACCGCTCATGTTTTTTGCAGTTTCAGTAACCGTTGCATCTTCGGCTGTCTTTTGGCGGCTTCTTGATTGCTCATCCATCTTGAGTAGAGTCGCCATTGAGTCGTTGGAGTCGTCTGAGCGGTGCATGTTGAAGTTCACATTGCAGTCCATGTCGTTTCCAACAGATATTGGTGACCCATTTGAGGGTGTCTTCTCATCGGCTGATCCCGGCATTTTATTTGCTTAATGTTTTTTTTTTTCATTAAATTTTAGTTTTCACTACTTTTTTAAGTTGTTTTTTTTTTTTTTTTATAATTTGGTGTGCTTTTTAATTTCTTTTTTTTTTTTTTTTTTTTTTGGTTTAATTAAAATTTCAACTATTTTTTTTAGTTTGGTATGCTCGATGAGCATCACTTGCCTCCCAGCTTAGCACTGGCAGTTACTTTATTTCAATTTAACATTACTTATTCTAGCAACATTTTTAAATTTGATTAACAGCAAACATGCATTAACATAATTTAGGGCCACTTAACATTCTGGCACCTATACTCATTGTAACGATCATAACTATTGATATCGATAGTGGAAGCCATATGCTATCTGGCTATCTGGCAGCACTGACACGCTTTTTTCGCGGCAGCCATATTTGAGTGTAAGTATTAATGAATTTTTTTGAATGGATTACAAATATTAAATTATAAATATAATACTAATCTAAATATTACATTTTATTCTAATTTCAGCATTCGGAGCATCATCTTGGGCTGGACCTGGACATTCCCGGACCTCGCTGCGGCGGACCAAATTGGTGCAGTCAAATTGGATGCACATACACACGCATACGCGCATATAGGTGAGTACATCATAGTGTTGCATTAAATATACCAATTGAATTGTTCACTTTATTTTTAGCGAAACAACTCGTATGGGCTACTTAATGGACCCGCCATCCGTGACGCATGTCTCGCATACAACCTGCCTGTTGTATGTTCCGAGCGCATGCCAACTCGGAGCCGTGCTGATTGGCGAAGTCCCAATTGTGTCGCCAGTACAGGCGGCACATCCTCCGTATCAGGCTGTGGACAAATGCAGAGCCATCGTCTGTGCATCGGTAAGTTGACTGGCCGCAAAGGCCTATTTCGATATGCAATTGTCTTACATATTTTTTCTCCTCTTCTTAATTTTGCATTTGCTGCACTTGACGTTGCCGCCTCCGACACCGCCATAATCGTCGACATTGACGCCTCGGGTGGGCGCAATCGATGGAAGCGCCTCGCCATATGGACCCGCAATGGCCGCCACAAGCATCTGGAAACGATGCGTGGCGTGCCCAAAGATGACTGGACCTGAAAATATAAAGCATACGCCCAAAGTGCGTTACGACCAGGCACACTCACCAGGCCTGCAACGAGTAGCGACCAATAGATAAGCTGAAGGCTCAGACGCACGCCTCCATTAGGTTGCCGCCTGCAACTGGCAAGCGTATGTGCAGGTGAGTGCAGACGTTGAATTCTTTGCTGTTGTTGCTGTGGCTCCGTTGCAGCAACATCGTTGTCATCGTCGTCCAGTATAAGCTCCACTCTAATTATTGCTCTTTCCAGGCCCTCATCGAGCAGCGCCTCTTGGCTGGCAACGGCAGCTGGAGTCAATTGTGAAGCTTCAGGCGCTGCCACCGGAGCCGATGCTGTTGCAGCCGTTATTGGGAGACCCAGTGTTGGTGTCCCAAATGCCGCTGAGGCCGCCATCACCATCGTCGTCGTCGTCGTCGCCGCCATCGCCATCGTCGTCGTCGTCGCAGCCATCGTCGCCGTCGTCGTCATCGCCGCCGCCATCGTAGTCGTCGCGATCGTGGTTGCCGTCGTCGTCATCGCCGCCGCCGCCATCGTAGTCGTCGCGGGCACTACTGTTGCTGCCACAGCAATGGATGCTGTCGTCATCGTTGGAGTCGCCGCCAATGCTGGTGCTGATGTCACAGGTAAGTAGTCGTCTTTTTTCTCATCGTAGTCGGGTATTATGATTTTCTTTATTGCAATGGGTTGCCCTTGCACCCGTTTCACTACTGCCTCTCTACTCATTCTGCCGTCTCTATAGTCCCTTCTATAGCCATTAATTTGTATTTCGCAAAATCGAGTTGGTGGTGGCCGGGATTGTAGATCGCGCTCTCGCCTTGCTTGTAGCTCGGCCTCTCTGGCAGCCATTCTTCTTTCAACTTCCTCAGCTTCTAGTCTTAGTAGTGTTGGCAGTGGATCATTAGCTTCATTCATTTGCCACACATTGTTATTGTTGTAGTTGTTAGTATTTGTTGTTGTTGTTGTTGTTGTTGTTACTATTGCTAGTAGTTGTTGCCTGTGCTATTGCTGTTTGTAGTGGGCGTATGTGGCGTTGTAGCTGTGCCATATAGCGTGGCCTTTGTAGACGCTGTGGCTCATAGGCATTTATGATTAGTCGGCGTGCAGCTATATTGTTATGATTTGCCAGAGAAGTAGCAAGGCGATTGCTTGCCATTTCAAACACTTCGTCAACAGTATTGAATCCATATTTCAGGTTTATAGTGGCATTGCGTGTAAGCCAGGGTACACACATTGCTTTTCTTATTATTTTGTTTTGCATTCTTTGTATGCGTTGCATTTGAGAATCAGATGTTAGTGCTCCCCATACTGGCAGCCCATATTGCCAAATTGGCATAATTAATTGTTTTATCAATACAGCCTTGCATTCATATGCCAATTGACTATTATCACCCAGAAGCCAGTCCAATTTCGCTGCTCTCGTCTTTAGCTTCATTCTCAGTCGTGTAATGTGTTGATTCATATTAAGTTTTTGATCCAAGATTATACCCAAATATGTATGTGAATTCTTGTATGGTATTTCTTGGCCAAAGACTTTAGGCGTTCTTTGCATTTCGCTATGATTTGTATTCTTTAGTGTAAACAATACATGACCCGTTTTATCTACATTTAGGTTTATAGCCCATTTTTTTGCCCATCTCTCAAATTGTAGCAGATAGTTTTCATTGCTTCTGATCGCGAATATTGGTAGGTCAGCTGAGCACATAATGACTGTGTCATCGGCAAATGTTGACAACAGCCATTGTTCTCGTGGCTGCTGTTGACGTTGCCATGGCATCAGATTAGATTGATTTCTTTGCATGTGTGGAGGAAGGGGCATATCTGATGAGAATATTGTGTACAAAATAGGCCCCAAAACACTGCCCTGCGGCACACCGGCAGACACTCGACCCATTCTAGACTTTATGCTATTGCTATTTACTACGAATGTCCTATCCTGCATGTAGTTAACCAATATATTGAAAAGATTTAATGGCAGTAGCTTGCACAGTTTGTAAAGAAGGGCCTCATGCCATACCCTATCAAAAGCCTCTGATATATCAATGAACACACCAGAGCAATATTGTTTTTGTTCATAGGCACGCAAGATGAACTGTGTCACCCGGGCCAATTGTTGTTCAGTGCCATGTTCGCGTCTAAATCCAAATTGATGTGCTGGAATTGCTTTTGCAAAATCATCAACTTCAAACAGTCTGGTCAATAGTAGTTTTTCAAATAGTTTAGCAAAGCCAGAGATGAGGCTGATTGGACGATAGGATTTCACTTCTGAATATGTCTTGCCTGGTTTCAGAATCATTGTGATCACAGCGTGTTTCCATTTGCTAGGAAAGTGGCCAGTTCTTAGCATTGAATTAAATATTAATAAGAGATATAACAGCGCTTTCTGTGGTAGTTGTTTTATTAATCTATTGTCAATCCTATCATCTCCGGGAGCTTTGGCCATCTCTAGTGTATTGATTATAGTCCTCAGCTCGACAATTGTTATTGGCCTGATAGCTTGTGTCTGATGTTGATGTTGTTCTTTTGCCTGTTTTAATAGTCTCAATTCATTGGCTATGGCTGCTCGTTCCTCAGGCGTATTTGCGAATATTGGTGAGAATCTTTCTTCTAAATGTGCAGCAAATGCTTCTGCCTTTTCAGCTGTTGTTTTTGTCCATTTCATTTGAGCATTTGCTGTTGTTGTTGTTGTTGTTGTTGTTGTTGTTGTTGTTGTTGTTGTTGAAGCTACACTATTCAGACATAATGGATAATTTGGTTGAGGTTGTCTTTTGATGCCCTTGGTGAGTCGCCATAACTTTCTCATACTATATTGGTCATTTGTTTTGATGCCTTCGAATAGCTTATTAATGTTTTGGTTTTTTAGCCGCCATATAGCCTTTTTGAGCCTATTCTGGGCCGATCTATACTGTACTCTTGCCTCTGTGGTGCCTGTGGCAATAAATATCCTTTTGCAGTGGGCTTTCCAATCGAGAAGAGACCTGGTATATTCATCTAGTGCAGGTGTTGGATAGCGGCCACGACATCTACGGATATTTTGATGGCTGCCATTGTTGTTATTATTGTTGTTGTTGTTGTTGCTGTGTGTATTAGTAAGAGTGACAGCCTCATTGATGTTGTGCAGTAATACATCAATGGCATCATCGATGTCAGCGCTGGATATAATCTCCGTATTCAGGTGTATTCGCCGCTCGAGTTCATCTTGGAATTGCCTAACTTTTGTATCTGGTATCTTTAAGCGTGAGCCATTACCTATTGGGCCCTGTGCTCGATAATGTCTTTTCGTATGCAGATCCATTATTAGTGGTAGATGATCCGAGTCCAGATCAGTTGTTGATTTGATGTTCATGTGTATGCCATGCATATTGCCATGAATGACAAAATCAATGGCTGATGGACGTTTACGGCGGTCATACGGGAAGTGTGTGGCACCTCCAGTGGCAAGAATGTTATAACGTCTGTGTGAGTGGATTGCCTCATATAGTGCTTTGCCTCTCTGACAAGACCGTGGATTGCCCCACCACGAGTGCTTGGCATTCCAATCACCGCAGAGTATAAACTTTGTTGTTGTTGTATTCCATCCAGATAAGCTATTAAAGTGACTGAGAAGCATTTTATAATGATTCACAGACCATTTGAATGAAGGCGGACAATATATTGGTGCTACAATAATAATATCTTTTTTATTTTCTTTTTCAGGTAATAATGCAATTGGAATGCTTTGGATACATGGCTCGCTGATAGGCTGAAGGACAGCATGTTTCACATCTGTACGGACGAGGATTGCAGCTCCGCCCTTTTTATATGAATTTGGATTGCTGGCAATGTATGTATTGTATCCAGGTAAGTTTAAGATATTTGAATTTTGTGCTATTCTTGTTTCAGTGATCATCATTAATTGGATTTCTTCTCGTTTCATGAACAGCTCGATCTCTGGAATTTTCTTACTCACGCCACACGCATTCCAGAAGGCAATTTTAAAAGAGTTGCCATTCTGTTGGCTGTGTGTGAGAGTATGAATGGCGACGTCGCGCTGGCCATGGCTATCAGGTAATGTACTTGTGTGTTGTCTATACATTATTGACACCCTCATTGACTGTTGTATTTTTCAGGTCGCTGTGCTGTTGCTGTTGCTGTTGCTGTTGGGTCATAAATGGCACCAGTTGTAGAAATGCATTGAACAACTGGTCCATTTTTGTCTCCATGCGACTGAACAGGGCCATATTCATCTCGAGCGCCTGCAATAGTGAATTTGTTGGAGCCGCTTCAGTTGTTGTTGGTGCGGGTGCCGCCTGATCCCGTTTGCGCTGACATTCATCGCGCAATTCTTGCTGCAGTTTGGCCAGATGCCTTTCCGCTGGATTGTGTGCGTGCCGGACTTCATTGACTGGAGCTGGAGTTGATGCTGCGCTGCTGGCCTGCTTTGCCGCATTCGTTGCGGTTCTAGCTGCTCTCCATTGCGTTTGAGGCTGGCGTCTATCCCCTCGTACTTTGTACGACCTGTACGGGATTTTGAATCTCGCCGCAGTTGCTGTCCGAACCGCAGTTGGAGCTGGAGTTTGAGCCTGAGCCAAAGCTGGAGTTCGAGCTGAAGCTTGAGCAAGAGTTAAAGCTGGAGCTGGAGCTGGAGCTAGAGCTGTGGCTTGAGCTTGTGCTGCTGCTCTTGATGTACTGGCTGCGTTTGGATGTTGCTGTTGCTGTTGATACCTGCGCTGCTGTTGACTGTCGGCGCGCAAGCTGAAATTACGAGCTGTTGCTGTTTGCCCAGGACTACCTGCTGCATTGCTGAGGGGCGTGTTGCCAATATCTCCGCGCAATATACGGCTATATGTGTAATGACGGTTACCTGCAGTATATTGGCCAAGCGGACTGTTAGCTGGCAATTGTTGTTGCTCAGTCATTTGCTGGCGATTAGCTTCGACTTTTTGACTATTAAAATGAACCTGCTTTTGTTGTGGTTGCGGTTGTGGTTGTGGTTTGTTTTTAATATTCATATATGTTTGATGGCGTTGATGGTTTGTATATGGATTTTGATTTTGATTTTGATTTGTTGTGAAACGATTGGATAAAAGTTTACTTCTAGCTATTTTATGTTGAGGGCAGCCCTTGTAGCTGCTGATGTGTTCACCATTGCAATTGACACATTTTGGAGCCATCTGTCTAGGCTTATTGCAGGCAACAGATGGATGTTGACCTGCACACTTCATGCAGCGAAATGGACGTCTGCAATAATTTTTTGTATGGCCGTAGGCCTGACAGCGGTGGCATTGAGCTGGATCAATCGGTTTTGCCTGCCGTTCGATCCGCACAGACTGGCCGCCTAATTCTTTCAGCTCAATAATATTCAAATGGCTCCCATCTAACATGGCCTGCAGCTCCAGCTCAAAGAGGTTGAGAGATTTGCCCGTGAACCTATGGCTAACATTGCGAATGAATTTAACTGTATAGCCTAATTCAGACAATTTCATTTTTATCCATTCACATGGCGTCGAGTGGTGTATTTTCTTCATTAGAACTCTGAAGCCTTTTTGATTGCGCGATTGATATGTGTGCAGGTGAGTGCCGTCTTTTTCTAATATTGATATTACAGCGTTATATGTGGACGCGTCTTCGCACTGGATACGAAGACCATCATTTGCAGTTGCTTTTGTTGTAAATTTCCCAACAGATGGATTTTTTTGGAATTTTTCTAAAATGGGCATAATTTGTGGAACTAATGGAATAAAAAGAATAGGTACTTTTTTGATTTCTTTATTTATTTGTATTTTCATTTGTGGGGCTACAGGGGAGGGAGGAGTGGCTTTTTGATTAATTGGCTCAAGTTGCTGGGCTATCATTTTCAGAGGCTGCGGTTGGTTAGTATTTGTTACTGTATCTGCGTCTGCGTCTGCTTCTACATCTACGTCTTCATCTTCATCTGCTTCTTGTTCCATGGCCTGTTGTCGTCTTTCTAAATGTAGCTTTTTGGCAAAATTGCTTTTAAACTGTGGTGTTTCAAGTGGCAAAGAGGACAGATTGTCGTCAGGATCTTCCAATTCAGTGCATCGTCTCTTTAGTGGCGATTGCCATGCAGTCGTTGTGGTAGCTACTGTTGTTGCTTTGATTGTGTTTTCCATTGGGCCTTGTTGTGGTGGTGGTGGTGGCAGTTCATGGGCTAATAGCGGTGGCACGCTTGTCAGCCACCTTTGGACCATGAACTTATTGGCTGCTTCCGCTGTTGATGTTGTTGAGCCTATGGCTGCTGCTGGTATTGGTGTTATTGTTGTTGCTGGTGCTGTTGTTATTCCTGTTGCTATTGTTGTTGTTATTGGTGTTGGTGGTGATATTATTTGAGCAGTAATGGGCGACAGGACTGGGGGACTTAGTGCTTGCAGTATTAGTTTTCTTCTAGCAGGTATGTTAGCTTCATTTCTTGCGCAAGATGGATTTTGCTGTGTCAAAGGCTTTTGTTGCTGTTGCTGTTGCTGTTTTTGTTGCTGTTGCTGTTGCCGTTGCAGTTGTATGCCAGCAAATTGGGCACTTGTCATTTTCCTTGTGTATAATGTTTTGTTAATTATGTCGTGTGATGTGCGTGTGGGATTTGAATTTGATATGGGTGTGTTTAGTTTATGTTTTGATGGCAAGCTGTTACTGCTGTTATTATTGGTATTGGTATTAGTAGCTATTACATTTGATTTTAAATGTGTGTGAGTGTATTTGGTTGCTGGAGGGGAAATTTCCCTCGCTTTCGTAGGCTGCAATGCAAGTGACTGGGGAATTTTTAGTGGCTGTGTATGTGTGATCTTTTGGTGCGCTTGTCTAGTCTTTATGTTTGAGTATGGGTGAGTGTGAGTGCGAGAGCGAGTGTGAGCATGGGTAGTGTGGGTGCTAGTGTGAGTGTGAGTGTGAGTGCTAGTGTGAGTGAGAGGGGCGTTTGGTGAGAGAATTTCCTTATCTACATGCATTTTCTGTATTAGTGGCTGTAATGGTTGGGGTACTTTACGAAGGTATGCATTTGTGCTTTGTCTTTGGGCTTTAGCATAGAGCATACTCTTGTTTGCATGCATATGTTGCATTGTTATTGTATTGTTGCCGTTTATTTCGGCATTAGTCATGGGAGGATTGCTGATTGTTGTTGTCGTCTGAGAGAAAGCATTTGTGATTAGCGGGACAATTGTGGGTATATGAGATTTTTCAATTTCTTTTTCTTTTTGATCGTTTTGCCGTTGCTTCTGCTGCTGCTGCTGTTGTTGTTGCTGGCAGTGGTCTGGGAAAAGTTGTTGGGTTTTTTGCCCTTTAACGGCATCTGGTGATGCTCCGTTTGATGGCACTTTTTTCGTCTTCTTTAGCAGCTTGTCGAGAGACACCATTTTTTCAGCCAAGGCGAGGTTGCCGTCGTCATCATCATTTGAGTCGTTGAAACAGGGCTTAGTTGATATGTCCGAATCTGTCTGAGACAGTAGGGACACTATACACTCACCGCTCATGTTTTTTGCAGTTTCAGTAACCGTTGCATCTTCGGCTGTCTTTTGGCGGCTTCTTGATTGCTCATCCATCTTGAGTAGAGTCGCCATTGAGTCGTTGGAGTCGTCTGAGCGGTGCATGTTGAAGTTCACATTGCAGTCCATGTCGTTTCCAACAGATATTGGTGACCCATTTGAGGGTGTCTTCTCATCGGCTGATCCCGGCATTTTATTTGCTTAATGTTTTTTTTTTTTTTTTCATTAAATTTTAGTTTTCACTACTTTTTTAAGTTGTTTTTTTTTTTTTTTATAATTTGGTGTGCTTTTTAATTTCTTTTTTTTTTTTTTTTTTTTGGTTTAATTAAAATTTCAACTATTTTTTTTAGTTTGGTATGCTCGATGAGCATCACTTGCCTCCCAGCTTAGCACTGGCAGTTACTTTATTTCAATTTAACATTACTTATTCTAGCAACATTTTTAAATTTGATTAACAGCAAACATGCATTAACATAATTTAGGGCCACTTAACATTCTGGCACCTATACTCATTGTAACGATCATAACTATTGATATCGATAGTGGAAGCCATATGCTATCTGGCTATCTGGCAGCACTGACACGCTTTTTTCGCGGCAGCCATATTTGAGTGTAAGTATTAATGAATTTTTTTGAATGGATTACAAATATTAAATTATAAATATAATACTAATCTAAATATTACATTTTATTCTAATTTCAGCATTCGGAGCATCATCTTGGGCTGGACCTGGACATTCCCGGACCTCGCTGCGGCGGACCAAATTGGTGCAGTCAAATTGGATGCACATACACACGCATACGCGCATATAGGTGAGTACATCATAGTGTTGCATTAAATATACCAATTGAATTGTTCACTTTATTTTTAGCGAAACAACTCGTATGGGCTACTTAATGGACCCGCCATCCGTGACGCATGTCTCGCATACAACCTGCCTGTTGTATGTTCCGAGCGCATGCCAACTCGGAGCCGTGCTGATTGGCGAAGTCCCAATTGTGTCGCCAGTACAGGCGGCACATCCTCCGTATCAGGCTGTGGACAAATGCAGAGCCATCGTCTGTGCATCGGTAAGTTGACTGGCCGCAAAGGCCTATTTCGATATGCAATTGTCTTACATATTTTTTCTCCTCTTCTTAATTTTGCATTTGCTGCACTTGACGTTGCCGCCTCCGACACCGCCATAATCGTCGACATTGACGCCTCGGGTGGGCGCAATCGATGGAAGCGCCTCGCCATATGGACCCGCAATGGCCGCCACAAGCATCTGGAAACGATGCGTGGCGTGCCCAAAGATGACTGGACCTGAAAATATAAAGCATACGCCCAAAGTGCGTTACGACCAGGCACACTCACCAGGCCTGCAACGAGTAGCGACCAATAGATAAGCTGAAGGCTCAGACGCACGCCTCCATTAGGTTGCCGCCTGCAACTGGCAAGCGTATGTGCAGGTGAGTGCAGACGTTGAATTCTTTGCTGTTGTTGCTGTGGCTCCGTTGCAGCAACATCGTTGTCATCGTCGTCCAGTATAAGCTCCACTCTAATTATTGCTCTTTCCAGGCCCTCATCGAGCAGCGCCTCTT
>JBAMCG010000116.1:502500-579504 GCA_037075325.1 Drosophila mayaguana | reverse complement strand
TATTGTTAGCACTCGCCGGTCAGCAGAATCGGCAGTCAGAAATCGGCAGTCGGCGGCGCTGCATGACAAATGTTTTCTTTGTTTCCACATGTTCCACTTGCAACTAGGTGGCAACGCCAGCAGCGTTCATTGTCCAATGTTGGCTAAACCGATAAAGACAATGACAAAGCACTGAATTAGAAATTCGTTAAAGCTTCTGAATTCGAAAACAAAATTCCACAAACCAATGCAGGTACAGTGAAGCCTGCTTCCAGAAGAATAGACAGACAGACAGACAACTAGACCACAGCACGAGCTCACTTCTACTAGAAAGCCCTGCATAGTAGCATCTCTTCAATATATTCTTATACACGAAGTGCCTGAGCTGAGCTGCACTTAAATTTGCATTGCTTTTGAGCTCGATGTCTTCATAGACTTAAACCTCTAACCTGCTCTCTGCTTTCAGTGCTCGACTGCCAGGTGGGCGACTGGGGAGCGTGGAGCGAGTGCGACAAGAGCTGCGGCGCTGGCATGATGACGCGCACCCGCCAAGTCCTGCAAGCAGCCCAAAACGGAGGCAAGCACTGCCCCTCGCTGCTCCAGAAGCGAGCCTGCCAAGGCTATCGCTGCCACGGACATCGTGATAAGAAGATACTGCGAGGTAAGTCCAAATGAATCTGTATCTGTATCTGTATCTGTATCTGTATCTGTATCTGTATCTGTATCTGTATCTGTATCTGTATCTGTATCTGTATCTGTATCTGTATCTGTATCTGTATCTGTACCTGTATCTGTATCTGTATCTGTATCTGTATCTGTATCTGTATCTGTATCTGTATCTGTATCTGTATCTGTATCTGTATCTGTATCTGTATCTGTATCTGTATCTGTATCTGTATCTGTATCTGTATCTGTATCTGTATCTGTATCTGTATCTGTATCTGTATCTGTATCTGTATCTGTATCTGTATCTGTATCTGTATCTGTATCTGTATCTGTATCTGTATCTGTATCTGTATCTGTATCTGTATCTGTATCTGTATCTGTATCTGTATCTGTATCTGTATCTGTATCTGTATCTGTATCTGTATCTGTATCTGTATCTGTATCTGTATCTGTATCTGTATCTGTATCTGTATCTGTATCTGTATCTGTATCTGTATCTGTATCTGTATCTGTATCTGTATCTGTATCTGTATCTGTATCTGTATCTGTATCTGTATCTGTATCTGTATCTGTATCTGTATCTGTATCTGTATCTGTATCTGTATCTGTATCTGTATCTGTATCTGTATCTGTATCTGTATCTGTATCTGTATCTGTATCTGTATCTGTATCTGTATCTGTATCTGTATCTGTATCTGTATCTGTATCTGTATCTGTATCTGTATCTGTATCTGTATCTGTATCTGTATCTGTATCTGTATCTGTATCTGTATCTGTATCTGTATCTGTATCTGTATCTGTATCTGTATCTGTATCTGTATCTGTATCTGTATCTGTATCTGTATCTGTATCTGTATCTGTATCTGTATCTGTATCTGTATCTGTATCTGTATCTGTATCTGTATCTGTATCTGTATCTGTATCTGTATCTGTATCTGTATCTGTATCTGTATCTGTATCTGTATCTGTATCTGTATCTGTATCTGTATCTGTATCTGTATCTGTATCTGTATCTGTATCTGTATCTGTATCTGTATCTGTATCTGTATCTGTATCTGTATCTGTATCTGTATCTGTATCTGTATCTGTATCTGTATCTGTATCTGTATCTGTATCTGTATCTGTATCTGTATCTGTATCTGTATCTGTATCTGTATCTGTATCTGTATCTGTATCTGTATCTGTATCTGTATCTGTATCTGTATCTGTATCTGTATCTGTATCTGTATCTGTATCTGTATCTGTATCTGTATCTGTATCTGTATCTGTATCTGTATCTGTATCTGTATCTGTATCTGTATCTGTATCTGTATCTGTATCTGTATCTGTATCTGTATCTGTATCTGTATCTGTATCTGTATCTGTATCTGTATCTGTATCTGTATCTGTATCTGTATCTGTATCTGTATCTGTATCTGTATCTGTATCTGTATCTGTATCTGTATCTGTATCTGTATCTGTATCTGTATCTGTATCTGTATCTGTATCTGTATCTGTATCTGTATCTGTATCTGTATCTGTATCTGTATCTGTATCTGTATCTGTATCTGTATCTGTATCTGTATCTGTATCTGTATCTGTATCTGTATCTGTATCTGTATCTGTATCTGTATCTGTATCTGTATCTGTATCTGTATCTGTATCTGTATCTGTATCTGTATCTGTATCTGTATCTGTATCTGTATCTGTATCTGTATCTGTATCTGTATCTGTATCTGTATCTGTATCTGTATCTGTATCTGTATCTGTATCTGTATCTGTATCTGTATCTGTATCTGTATCTGTATCTGTATCTGTATCTGTATCTGTATCTGTATCTGTATCTGTATCTGTATCTGTATCTGTATCTGTATCTGTATCTGTATCTGTATCTGTATCTGTATCTGTATCTGTATCTGTATCTGTATCTGTATCTGTATCTGTATCTGTATCTGTATCTGTATCTGTATCTGTATCTGTATCTGTATCTGTATCTGTATCTGTATCTGTATCTGTATCTGTATCTGTATCTGTATCTGTATCTGTATCTGTATCTGTATCTGTATCTGTATCTGTATCTGTATCTGTATCTGTATCTGTATCTGTATCTGTATCTGTATCTGTATCTGTATCTGTATCTGTATCTGTATCTGTATCTGTATCTGTATCTGTATCTGTATCTGTATCTGTATCTGTATCTGTATCTGTATCTGTATCTGTATCTGTATCTGTATCTGTATCTGTATCTGTATCTGTATCTGTATCTGTATCTGTATCTGTATCTGTATCTGTATCTGTATCTGTATCTGTATCTGTATCTGTATCTGTATCTGTATCTGTATCTGTATCTGTATCTGTATCTGTATCTGTATCTGTATCTGTATCTGTATCTGTATCTGTATCTGTATCTGTATCTGTATCTGTATCTGTATCTGTATCTGTATCTGTATCTGTATCTGTATCTGTATCTGTATCTGTATCTGTATCTGTATCTGTATCTGTATCTGTATCTGTATCTGTATCTGTATCTGTATCTGTATCTGTATCTGTATCTGTATCTGTATCTGTATCTGTATCTGTATCTGTATCTGTATCTGTATCTGTATCTGTATCTGTATCTGTATCTGTATCTGTATCTGTATCTGTATCTGTATCTGTATCTGTATCTGTATCTGTATCTGTATCTGTATCTGTATCTGTATCTGTATCTGTATCTGTATCTGTATCTGTATCTGTATCTGTATCTGTATCTGTATCTGTATCTGTATCTGTATCTGTATCTGTATCTGTATCTGTATCTGTATCTGTATCTGTATCTGTATCTGTATCTGTATCTGTATCTGTATCTGTATCTGTATCTGTATCTGTATCTGTATCTGTATCTGTATCTGTATCTGTATCTGTATCTGTATCTGTATCTGTATCTGTATCTGTATCTGTATCTGTATCTGTATCTGTATCTGTATCTGTATCTGTATCTGTATCTGTATCTGTATCTGTATCTGTATCTGTATCTGTATCTGTATCTGTATCTGTATCTGTATCTGTATCTGTATCTGTATCTGTATCTGTATCTGTATCTGTATCTGTATCTGTATCTGTATCTGTATCTGTATCTGTATCTGTATCTGTATCTGTATCTGTATCTGTATCTGTATCTGTATCTGTATCTGTATCTGTATCTGTATCTGTATCTGTATCTGTATCTGTATCTGTATCTGTATCTGTATCTGTATCTGTATCTGTATCTGTATCTGTATCTGTATCTGTATCTGTATCTGTATCTGTATCTGTATCTGTATCTGTATCTGTATCTGTATCTGTATCTGTATCTGTATCTGTATCTGTATCTGTATCTGTATCTGTATCTGTATCTGTATCTGTATCTGTATCTGTATCTGTATCTGTATCTGTATCTGTATCTGTATCTGTATCTGTATCTGTATCTGTATCTGTATCTGTATCTGTATCTGTATCTGTATCTGTATCTGTATCTGTATCTGTATCTGTATCTGTATCTGTATCTGTATCTGTATCTGTATCTGTATGTGTATCTGTATCTGTATCTGTATCTGTATCTGTATCTGTATCTGTATCTGTATCTGTATCTGTATCTGTATCTGTATCTGTATCTGTATCTGTATCTGTATCTGTATCTGTATCTGTATCTGTATCTGTATCTGTATCTGTATCTGTATCTGTATCTGTATCTGTATCTGTATCTGTATCTGTATCTGTATCTGTATCTGTATCTGTATCTGTATCTGTATCTGTATCTGTATCTGTATCTGTATCTGTATCTGTATCTGTATCTGTATCTGTATCTGTATCTGTATCTGTATCTGTATCTGTATCTGTATCTGTATCTGTATCTGTATCTGTATCTGTATCTGTATCTGTATCTGTATCTGTATCTGTATCTGTATCTGTATCTGTATCTGTATCTGTATCTGTATCTGTATCTGTATCTGTATCTGTATCTGTATCTGTATCTGTTTTAATGAAATGCACTTTTAATAAAAAATATCCCGGCCTGACATCGTTTCATTATCATGTTTCCCTTGCACCTGTCAGGTGAGCTGTCGTGCATTCACGTTTACAACAATGGCTACTGCAACTGGGTTACCCTTTTATCTCGATCTGGGCCTGTGTTGTGGCGCGTTAATTAAAATAGTCGATGGCCAGCCTCCGATTTCCAGGCCCTTTCAATATACTACAATTAAAATCTACCTGATATTTGTGAAGGATATTGATAAATGGAGATACTTAGAAAATGAAATGCGAATTTTCAATTCATTTCTGCTGCCTTTTCAGGCATTGTTTTACTTAATTAATTCCAGTTTTTCGCTTCTACATGAATCCCCTCATATTCTCTCTCTCTCTCTCTCTCTCTCTCTTTCCCTCTCTCGCTTATTTCATATTCCATTTTGCATATTTGTTAAGAATGTTGATATGTTGATCCACTTAGCAAGCACTTGGCTCGTATTGTTAGCGCCCCAGAAAATGCAGCGTAAATATTTTACACCCATTGTAATACCACGTAGTTGAAGTTCAATAAGGTAGTCTGACTGACACTTTTGATAAGTTTAATGCTAGGTATATTGCCCCCTCTTCGGTGACTTCTTTCTGATTCCAAGCTATCTACATTTCTTTTTCTCTCTCTCTCTCTCCCTTTCTCTTTCAATCTTGCGCTATATCCATTTCTCTTCTTATCCTCGTCTCTTTCCTTCTCTGTCTTACCCAACTGTTTTCCCTTTTTTACCCACTCTGTCCTACTTCACCCACAAATCCTGTCCTCGCCTTAGCATATCCCTCACATGCAATTCACAGGGTATTTCAAAGTCTACCCTTTAGATGGCTGCGCGGATGCATTGACAGAGCGGTGCAATGCAAAAAGCTTTTTCATCTAAACGCCCAAGCAGAATGTGAACCAAACTAAGTCACTTGACGGGTGGCTGTATGGCTTACACGAATCCACACAGATGCTGATGCGCTTCTACTCTGGCAGAAGGGAGAGAGTGAGAGAGACGCAAAGAGAGAAAGGTTGCGTCAAAGAGAGTGTGACAGAGAGAGCGAGAGAGTGGGAGGCATCTTTGCTGCAGATGCATCTGTCAGCTTTCGCTTGTAGCTGAAAGTTTTTTTTCTCACTCTACTTTGTGCGCTCTTTCTTTTGCCATACCCTGTACTCATTGAGTTATGGGTAGACAGGGTATATTAGACTCGATATATATGTGAAGCCGACTTCACAAACGCCTTTCCCCGTTCACACTGCTGCAATACCCCTGCCTTAAGCTGGGAAATGCATGCAAAACATCTCAGTCACTTATGTCTTCAAGGGTATTTTTCAGTCGAGCAGTCGACACTCGACGACTTCTTTTGGCGTTGGCCACGTAAAAAGCGAGCAGTGTCCTAAGAAGAAGACGCATGTGGATGTGGGTTCTGGGTTCCAATCTCTGGCCAGAAAGCTAATATTCATCTCTCTCTCACTCTCTCCATGTCTTCGCTCTCTCTCTCTCTCTCTCTCTCTCTCTCTCTCTCTGTCTCTGAGTTCTGCTTCTTGCCTCTAACCCCCCCCCTTCTTGCCTCTTCTCCCCTCCCCTCCAGCTCTTCGCCCTTCCACGCCCCATTCGTACTCAAGCCCCTGCCCTTTGGCCTGGCAAAGCAATTTTGTGCAAGTGGCTGACATAAAAGCCATATTATATTTGGCTAAGTGTCGCCGACGGCACACATACACAAACAACCACACACGACCACGCCCCCATTCAGCAGCAGTCGAGCTGTAGCCGGTCCTAAGCGACTGCTAAATACTCGCTCAAGGTACAAAAGCAAGTGAATGGATAAATCTAGGTATACCTAGGTGTAGAGAGGGAGCAAATGAGAAATGAGAGGGAACTTTCTGGTTTTTGTACAGACTGCCACGCCCCGAACAGGCGTAGATTTATGATATGCGAAATTGATGGAGAAACGAAGGATGGAGACAGATAGAGATGGATAGAGATGGAAAGAGGAGAATATAGACGGATGAAGATGAATGGGGACAAATGTCGACTGATAGAGACGGATAGAAGAAGAACGGGACGAACAAAGATGGATTGAGAAAGGTAGCTACGGAGACAGACTACGCATAGAGACGGCTAGAGGTTGATAGAGACGGAAAAAGACGAAGGGATAGAGACGTGCGGAATGACAGAAGAAGACGCAGGCAGACAGAGGAACGTGCTCAGCACAAAGACTGACTGGAAAACCAGACGGAAGACGAGCGGCTTTCTTTTCTGCATCTCAGCATTAGCTAGAGCATTGCACGAAATCCAATATACTCACTTTGCATTTCTGCTTACTGCGGGAACGAGTGCAGAAAAATAAAAACAAAGCAAAAGAAGTTGCGGCAAGCATAAAAAGTAGCCAAAAAAAAAACTATTAAAAATCGCAGCAGAAGTTGTTTGTTTATGTTTTGGGTCGACTGTGCTCCATTAACCACGAACGTGCCCAGTCTTTTTACTGTCCCCTCTTCGCCGCGCCTCTACTTGGCTCCTCCTCCCCTCCCCTCCTCTTGCTGCTTGCGCTGTTTGGCTCTGGACTTAGTTGTGCTTGCGGTTCTTGTTGACGCTCGTCCGCTCGCTCTTTAAGCGGTAATTAAAACTTTGATTGCAGCCATTGAAAATGAATGAGTATAAAAATTGTTAAGCTCTGTATGCAGAATTGGTCACATGTCACAACCATCAACGGAGCAGAGGGGGTGTGTGAGACAGAGCCAAAGTAAAGAGCTCGTATTTGATGCAGTTGAGTAATAGCTAAAAGCTCGCAAAGCACATGAACGTTTTTAGAGCTTTAAGTTGTTTAATGATTTTTCATTTTTATAGAAACTTTTCAGCTGCGCTCATCAGCTCCATCAGCTCCATCTCTAGATTCTAGTGAATTATAGTATATACGCAGCCAGATCAGATGCAAACGAAGTTCGCCCAGCTTTAGAGAGCGAATCAACAAGTTGCTCCAGCTGAATCACTCCGGATCCGACTCACTTTGCAGACTGGCATTGCTCTTGCAGTAATCCGGCTTGAAGTGCCAAAGTATCTGCAACGAGTAGCTCTGCCAGCCTTCCGCTGAAAAGTAGGCAACACGCTTTCCTCTCCCTTCACCCCCCCCCCCCCTTCGCACTTTGACAGCAGCTGAAGCAATTATTTAAGACCTAATTGACATGTGCAGGCGCACAGAGAGTAACAGACACAACAGATGCGAATTAAATGCTTTAAAGCTGTTTATAGTATTAAGCAGTGTCAGTGTGCGCGTGTGTGTGTGTGTGTGTGCGTATGTGTGATTTGTTTATCTTGCAAATTGCTGTCAGACAACGTCGAGCTTTTGATTTGGCTTTGCGCTTTAGCCGGGCAATTACAGAGCATTAAAATGTCGATTACAGCTGGACATGGCAGAGGGGGAGAGAAGGAGGTGAGGCAGAGCAAGAGAGTGGGCCAGAGACGGCAGCGGGGATATCAAAGCGCAACTTCAACCTAAATCAAACCCGCTGGCAAAGAGAAGAAATGATGATGCAGTCGAGTATGCCTGTCTAGCAAATATCCTTACCAGAGAGCGTGAGAGAGAGAGGTAGACAGAATACATAACAGGCGGACTCTTCTCTAGATCCTGATATTCATAATGCGCCCATCTACACCTCTTCTCCCTGTAGATACATTTCGCCTAAATGCAACAATTATAGGGTATACACAAAGACGAACAACGCAGCACATGAGACGAAGCAAATTAAAGGCAATAAGGAGAGGGAAAATACGCTGCACACAACTGTTGCAGATATTGTTGCAGCAACACCTGACAGCAACAGCAACAGCAGGAGCAGCAGCAGCAGCAGGAGCAGCAGCAACAGCAGCAGCAGCAATAGCGAATGCGACATCAACCAACTGGCATTAAATACGTGCAATTTGCGTTAGATAATTGGGCAGGGCGGAAATTAAATTTGCTCAAGACACGGGCCAAGCAGCCGCATGAGAAGCGCAGAGAGAGGCGTGCGCGCGCGCTCGTTCGCGTCATTAAGTATGCTATTAAAAATTTGTGTAATGCCAAGTTAATTGCTAACAACCAGGCGTGTCTCTCGCTCTCGCTCTCTCTTTACCTCCCTCCCTCCCTCTATCTCTGGCTCCCTTTCTTGGCATGTATGTAATAATTAAGGTAAACAAACACGCCCCTTCGCCCACCCACAAACACACACACTCACACACTCACACCTACGGCCCGCCATGTACAATGCCCAGCGCCATTTGCAGGTGGAAAAATTTTGTGAATTTAGTTAACCGCACTGAGCGAAAACACTGAGTGAATCTCCTTTGGGCAAGTCTTTATTTATCGATATAGAAGATGTTAGCTTGATCTACTTGAGTATTACGAGGTTTGACTATAAGTTTTTCTCACTAGACAAAGGCTCCAATTAATCGAAATGGTTTGCTAGCGTGAGCTATCAATCTCTGAGTCCATCAAACATTAATGAAATAATGTGTTTCTTCGCGTTGTCAATCATTCGTCACACTACCGACAGGTAGACACATACTCAGTCAGTCAATCACTCAATCAACAATGAAATGAATTCCATTAGTTGGCAGTCTCTCAATCAGTTAATCAAGCAGTCAATCAATGAAATCAGCTACTCTTAAATATAGGCCAATTAATCAATCAATCGTCAGTCAGTTAATCAATCAGCCATATTCAGCTCTATATTTATGTTTCTCAGTCAATCAGCCATTGATGCATCAATCAGACCTGGCAGTCAATCAAGCAAGCACCTTCACTTTCGCCTCAAGTACGTAACCAGCATTTCTCGCAGTGTAGCTAATATGTGTGCGCTCACTTTTGTCGCCGACTGTCGTCGCTGCCATCGTCAGTCTCCTTCAGCGTTTGTCGTTGGCGCCGCCATTGGCAGGCCACAATAATGCGCAGTGCTCATTAACGTTATAAAAATAATTGCTGTACACTTACAGACATCCATTCGCTCACACACACATACACACGAAGACCTACAAGCACACGCACACACACACACATATATATATATATATATGTATATATACGTTGAACACTCACTCACTTAGGGCTGTGAATTACGGGACATGTGCTAAATTCCAATTAACTTGCATGTAGGTATGTGTGTGTGTGTGTGTGTGTGTGCAAGTGTGTGTGTTGGCCAAGTGGGTAATCGACCAAGATGAAAAACGTAGCCGAAAACCAGCCAAACCGAGGCACAACAATATGCCATTTGATTATGCAAATGTATGCGTGCGAGTGTGTGTCTGTGTGTGTGCATGTGTATGTGTGTGGCACTTGACTTGTTAAATTTGCATAAGTTGTGTGCTCCTGCTGACGACCAAAAATTATGCAATACATATGTGCAAGCATCCGTTTACTCACACACCCACTCTCTCTCCCTCCCTCTCTCTCCTACTCTCTCTCTCCCTCTTACACTCTCACATTAACTGATAAAGCACAGTTTCAGCTTGGACCATCGTCCGTTGTCGACTTGACATTCCGTTTGCTGAGGCACGTGCAAGTCCTTTAAATATGCCTTCATCTAGCTCTAGTCCAGACTCATGCTATCTCCCTCACATGCGCCCTGCAGCAAAGCAGAGGCCAAGGTCTGTTAATGACCTTGACTTTAGTGCAACACAAGCTCTCTATCTCTCTATCCCTGTCTCTCTCTATATATATACTCGATCACTCCATATATCTTATTCCTATCTTATCTCTTCCGTGATGTGAATCTCTCTCTCTCTTGTCTCGTCTGTTTCGTCACCCCACTTTCCGTCCTGTCCCTTTCTCATATTTTTACAGGGTATGCACTCACAGGCAACTAAGTTGTAGTACTGAGAGGTCAACAGCTGAGACTGCGTATCAGATCTGTCAAAGAGATTCCTCAGGCCTGATGTCAAGTCAAAGAGTGTTGGCATAGATGTTTGCTTCGCTCTTCGTAATAAGCTCTCTCTTTCTCCTTGCACCCTCCCCGCTCATAGGCAGGGGGCGTGGTTGGAGGTTGCAATGACTCAAAGCCAAGCAGCTGGACGCTGTCAATTCACGTCTGTCCATGCGAGGCGTGGTGTGTCGTCAATGCATGCAGACCAGGCCAAGGCTGATGATGCTGCTCCCTGCTGCCCCCGGCTCCCCTCTGCTTTGGCAGACACCTTCGCAGGAGTCACGCGGCTGTGCGTGGCTGTGGCACGTGCTGCAGGTAAAGCAATGCCCCCGTCTACATTTCGCAGGTGAATGTCTCCCGCTGCTCCGACCCGCATTACGCCCCACCTCCCTCCCCCCGGGCGAGTGTCAGTGACAGCAGTATGTGGCTCTTGGCGGTCTGTCAATGCGAATTCTGCTAGTCAAAAGTCGGAATTGGGGAAGAGCGCGTCGCATATCGAGTCGCAATGGGGGGACACAGGCAAAAGGGCCCCACGTTGCGCATTGGAAATTGGGAAAAGGGAAAAGGGAAGAGGGAGAAGGGAGAAGGGAAAAGGCAAAAGTTGTTTTGTTGTTTGCAATTGCTAGCACGCTTGTGTTGTCCTTGTCAGCTGTGGCTGCCACACCTCCTTAGCTGTTTCCTCTTTCCCTTTTCCCTTTTCCCTTTTCCATTTTCCATTTTCTTTTTTCCTTTGCTGTTTTCTTTTTTTCGGTTGCTCGTCTAATGGCATGTTTTGATTTCGCTCTCAGCAATGCAAACATCATGCGAAGCCAGTCAAAGCAAATGCGATTCGTGTGGCATAACCGCCAGGCATACAGGCACGCACTTCCGCACACACACACACACACACACACACACACACAGAAGAGCACACATACACACTCGCTGCTGTTACAACCAGCTCTTCCGGCTGCAGCCACGCCTCGAGCCTCACCCAGCTGGGCAACACGTGAGCACGCGACTACAATGTGATTGCGCGTTCGGAACTCTACTTCATATTTTCACTCTCCTTATTTTCTATGACTCTATTCAGCTCCAAGTCTTAGCTACTATGCTGAGTGGGCCAGCAAATACATCCACTTCATCAATAATGGTTTATTCAAAACAAATTCCAAGCTTATCTATAGTATTATAGACCTTTACAGCCTTCGCCTTAATAATACTGACTGTTCTGGCTAACTGTTCACTCAACCAACTATCTTCCCCTTCTCTCTTCCAGAAATGGCTCTTCTGCTGCCCGCCGCACTCACGCGCAATCACCGAGCCAACGAGAGCAGCGACAGCCGCCACAATCTGCACTCGCGCTATCGCGACTCCTACAAACACAATCGGGATCATGAGTGAGTATCGTAGAAAGAAGAAACTATCTATGGCAAGAAACTATCTGTGAGAAGAAACTATCAAGCCTGATTCCTAAGAGAGCTGTACTCTGTGGCACATTGGAGCTCGCCTTATAGACGGAGCTAGGCCATTATTCACATCTTGGTATCAGCATATCTTGGTGCCTTCACATATCATATCATATTTTTCATATTCTCATATGCTTATATCTCTCTAGAAGGAGCTAGAAGAGAGCAGCAAAGGCCGCTATTCATATATTCACATCTTCATAAGCACACATCTATATTTTTATATAGGTTCTGTAACAGTATTGCCTGCCTAGCTTTTCTCTGTCATAACTCTCAAGATCTCTCAGTCGGGGGAGTCGGAGATAAATTGCTGCAACTTAAAAATTCAATTCAGGTATCGAGCGTGAAATGATTTTCCGCGACTTGGAGCCTTCTTTTACGCTTGACTTTGCTTAATTTGGAATCGCGATTCTAGGCGAAAGGTGTGTGCCGAATCGTTTTCCAAAGCCGCTTTTATGGCATTAGGTTAACGGGAGAAAAACTGGAGAGAAAAATGAGAAATTTCAGTATTAATCCCAAATTTGTTGCTAGCTGCTCGGCTCTTTTATGGCTCGCGCGGCATGCAAACAACAATTTCATCTTGTAATGGCAACTGAAGAGAGCGAGAGGGAAAGAGAGAGAGAGACAGAGGGAGGGCGAGTGAGAGGGGGCGCATCAGCATAAGCGTCTGCAATAAAAATCCATCATAAAAGGCGCATAAAAATTGCTCAGTATAAAAATCTCCGCCTTGATTTGACGCGCTGTTAATTTTCGTCCTCACGAGCATTTGCCTTGCTTTGTTTTGCTCCTCCTCCTCCTCCTCTTCCTCCTGCTTCTCCATCTGCTACCTCGTTTTCTGCTTCCTCTTCTTTCTATTTGCTTGCTCGAGTTGGAAATGGAAATGTTTATGATTCATGCCATTCAGCCACACAGACAGGTTGGCCAGCAATCCTTGACGCTAGCCCTGCCTTTGATGGCTTCTTCGATTGTCCACTAGACGAGCAGCAGACCCAGTTGCAAGCCTGACTCAGAGATACCCTATGCTGAAGACCAGCTAAACTGGGTGAAACTCAACGTAGTTCCCTCTGTTCCACTTTTTGGCAATGGACGGGCTAAAATTATATTGTATACAGCTTATATATACCCTGTACTTTACAGCTACTTCCTAAAAGGCTTAGTTAGATAAGTTAAAAAGCTCAAGCTTCAGTTGAAAGCATTCATGGCTCGTAGATACCCCGTAGCTGAAGCAAGGCACTTGTCGATTATTAGTCAAACTCCAATTCTCTTGCACATTCTATTGAACTATGCACGCCAGATGATCCACGACTATGTGCATGCCCATTTTCAAGGCATTCACGACCCAAAGATACCCCCTTTATCAGCCTGTGTCTAGATTTTTGTTCCCATATCTTCCATTCACGCACTTTCCTTGCATACTGAATATATATATTTATATGAGAGCATTCATGGCACTTACAACTCAAAGATACCCTATACATTTGCACAGCTAACAACTCGAAGTTACCCTATACATTGGTATCAAGCAAGTCAATGAGTTGGCTTCAGCATTCACTATGAACTCTGGTCTGTATTTCTTTGCCCTCCTTGCCTCCTTCCCTCTCCCTCTCCTCCCTCTCGCTCTCTCTCTCTCTCTCTCTCTGTCTTCTGCTCAATGCTGCATGTGATGAGGCCAGGGGGCGTGGCTTGCCACTGCGCACTTCAAATAAGCAAACAGACATCAATCACGTTCCGCATACGCCACGTTGTCCGTTCAATGTCCAGATGGGCGCCTTCAGCTGTTCTACTCCTCCTGCTGCTGCTGCTGCTGCTGCTGCCTGTTGCGGTCTGCGATTTTGTGCTCCACTCTTATCGTCTGCCTCTCTTATGTTTGAGTGCTTCTCGTTGCTCATCAAAAGCCGTTTATTATGCTGCGCTTTACTTTTGTTTGCGAAATTAAATTAAATCCACAATTTATTATTTTTTATGTCTTTTCCATTTGCTTTCAATTCGAATCTATTTCCGCAAAGAGCAGCAGCAGAAGAAGAGCTCATGAAACGTGCCAGATGGTGCAGCACGTGGACAGCCTAACTGTACGGCTGAACATATCGATAGCGCGGCTATTGGTTATCGAAAGATATATTCATCGATGAGACTTTCACATGAATCCACATAAAGGAGAAAGTCGTGCTGCTCCCATCTAGTCTCGGTTCGAACTCACATTCGAATTTGAATTACGTATTCGATCAATCAATTTCCACGGCTCAAATGTTTCAATTTGGTTCGATAATTGATTCGTGGCAAAAGCCTTCACATGTGCATGATGAGTGCGTGAATGGAACTCATGAATATTTATTCCACGCCACGATAAAAATCGAAATTGAAATCGAAATCGAAATCGAAATCGTATTCATTCACGCGCGCACACACAAATCAATTCAAACTGAATCAAAAGCTCCATCTCTCTCTCTCTAACTCCCTCTCCCTCTCTCTCTCGCTCTCTATTGGTGAGTCGGCCAATTCACTTGTCCAATGATTTGTTAACTAGCGACAAACTTTTATTGCCTCGCTGCTGATGGAAGGAGCTGCTATTCCTCCACAAAAGGACTACGGACCGAGGACTGAGGACCGAGGACCGAGGACAGACGACAGAGGACAAAGGACAGACGGCACAAATTATGAATTATGCGCTCAAATGCTGAGCAGCAACAGCAATGGAACTTGGACAAAGAAAATAAATAAATAAATTACGCAAATACCAAAACAGAAAAACAAAATAAAAACCGAACAAGAAGAAGCAGCGAAAAGAAACGAGCAGGAGCCAAAAATAACAAGCAGAAACTCTCAGGCGCAGGCATAGGACGAAGAACAAATGCTCTACGTGAGAAGCTCTCCCAAGTAAAGTAGCTCTACAATGCGAATCGTAGGGGAGATAAGCCTCAGACTCAACTCACTCAATGACTGCAGGAGAAAGTGCAAGGAAATCTGGCAAGGAAAACGAATGAGAAGAGTGCTTGAGTGGGTTGCACGACTAGCAGACACCCGCCAAGCGTGACAAGCACTGGTCCTGTCTTTGACTTGAGTCTTTCTGATGAGTTGAGTAGTATATATATATAGGGTGAGGGTATAGTTGGGTAGAGTTGCTCCCCTCCCAGTTCCAAGCATTTCAATCGAAGCAACTACGCTTCGATAGTCACATTATCCAGGGCGTGTTACAAACTCTTTCACAAATTAGGCAGGCCCGTTCTCGCACGCTCGCTCTGCGTAGGGTATACAAATAATAATTCGCCACAATTTCATTTACATAATGACAGTGCGAAGCGATTGCCGCAAAAAGAAATTACAAAGGAAAGCAACGGTAATACACACGCACCCAGCGCTGCGGCCCGCACGGAGTGTGAACCTTTACGGCCACGCCCACTTCTCTCCCCCATTGGGTGAGCCCCAACCTGCGGCAAGCGTCCGCACCCCCGCAACGAATTCACACTTTGTTTTCTGTTTTTTGTAATGTGATAAATTTACAGGACATCAGGGAAATCTGCAGTCGACAGGCCTTTTAAAATATACAATAGAAACAGACAGGGTCCGCCTGGGCACCTCCCTTTCTGGGGTGGCCGGGCCACCGCCGTTGTAGACCAGTTCCAATTACCATTATGGCCAGAGTTACCGGCGGAGCTACCACAGCACCAAGACCCCGAAGGAGGGAGGCCTAACAGGTCGACGACTTCAGATCTACTTAAAAAAGATGCAAGATGTCTGCAGTTGAAGCTGCAGTTTGCATTCTTGTTCCGTTAAAGTCGCAGTACTGGTTCCAGTTCCAGTTCCAGTTCCAGTTATAGTTCCAAATTGAGTTTCACCTTCAGCTCTAGCTACTATACCCAGCCCTCTTCTAGTTATTATTACAGTACCAGTTCGGAGTCCATTTCTAGCCCCACCTTCACTTCTCAATGTACCCATAACAATATGTATTGTCAACTACATATACATACGTATAAACGTAGCTGTAATTCACGTCTTCAGGTCTCCTTCCAGCTCCACTTTCTATTCCGGATCACCTTAAGCTCACAGTACCAGCTCCAGTGCCAACTCCACTTGTAGTATCATTGCTTCTGTTGTATTGTTAGCTCCTGTTCGAGTTCTCTGGCAGTTCCAGTTCCGCCACAGTTCCCATACCAGTTCCAGCTCCATTAAACACTCTCTGCTGCTTCACCTGGTTCTGGGAGCGCAGCAACAATAAAACGTTTTAAGCGAAAAATCCCCATGAGGATTAGCCTGAACCGCATAAATTTGCAGGCGCACGGAGAATGAGTGAGACGCAGGAAGAGAGAAAGAGAGAGAATAGGAGAGACTTTGGCAGAGGAGGGGAGCGGAGCGAGACAAGTTGATTGCCAGTCTTTAAGTCAGCTGAAAATTGAAGACAATGATGCTGCGAATTGACAGATTTTATGATACATACACATACACACACACACACACCCATATATATATATATATTTATATACATATATCTGTATATATATGCTAATTTGCATAGCAGGTGCGGCCACGCCCCCAAACAGTTGAATAAAAGCCATAAAAATACGTAAAAGCTGCTACTTTATTTTCATTAAGCAAACGCAGCTGCCCACGTTTTGTGCCCAGTTGATCTGTGTGTGTGTGTGTGTGTGTGTGTGTGTGTGTGAGTGGGTGGGCGGCCTATGCTTTTGCATACTCTTCAAGGGGCACTCCAAAGTCTGTCTTTCAAATTGAATTATGCACTTAATGCGAAGGACAAGGCACAGCACACAGCGAGAGAGAGATAGTAAGAGAGAGGGAGAGGGAAAGGGAAGATACTTACGCTGAGCTAGAGTTAGAGTAAACGCAACTTAATGCGTTTTAGAGGCCACACGAAATGGATGAGAATCAACTTTCTAATTACTTTCTAATGCATTCGACTAAATTAATTTCATGGAATGTATGAGAATACAAATGATGTATCTATATATGGGATACATACAGACATTATGCACATTATATATGTGTGTATGTGAGCTGTGTGCACGACTAGCAGATACCTATCAAGAATCAAGCAATCGAGCAATCGAGCTGCCTTGAAATAATATGAGTAACAGCGAGCAGAGGATTCAGTTGAGACCTTCAACAGTGGGTAAACCCGACTACCCTGTGCCTAGAGCCTCATTCTCTAAGGGGTGTTATGAAGAGTTCAATTCAAGCCGAGTCAATCGTATGTAAGACTTGGACTCAGTCGCTCTTCGTACTCATATGCTCTATATATATTATATATATATATATTAATAATAATAATAATAATAGTAATGATAATAATAATAATAATAATAATAATAGTAATAATAATAATAATAATAATAATAATAATAATAATAATAATAATAATAATAATAATAATAATAATAATAATAATAATAATAATAGTAATGATAATAATAATAATAATAATAATAATAATAATAATAGTAATGATAATAATAATAATAATAATAATAATAATAATAATAATAATAATAATAGTAATAATAATATTAAAAATAATAATAATAATAATAATAATAATAATAATAATAATAATAATAGTCTAAATGCTAAGCATATTTACTCTGCACATCTTTCTCTCTTTCTCTCTTTCCTTCCTTCACTTTTCCATGTCTGAGATATGGCACATCCTTCATAGGCAGCAATTCAAAGTAAACGCCATTCATACGCCCCGTTGTAGCACCGTCCCGTGCTCTATTTGCAGCTCTAATTTTAGCTGGCAGCCCAAGCAGCCAGCTACATGTTGTCAATATCAATTATCGTATATACACATAAATATATTTGTATACATGCATATTTTATTTGTCAAGCCAAGCGAGAGGACATTGAACTGACTGCTCAGCGAGGGGGAGAGCGGGAGAGGGAGAGGGGGAGGCGAAAAGGGGCGAAGGCGACTGAGGGCAGCTGCAAACTGAGGCATTTGCATTGCTCAGTCGCTTGAAAGTGTGCAACAAGATTTGAGCGCGCTGCTCAATCATCATTAAAAACTTGCCAACGACGACAAAGCACAAGAAGAAGGAGGCTGACGAAGAAGAAGAAGAAAGAGCAGCCAGGCGGGCATGCCAAAGGACACACAGGAAGGCAGCTAAGCGAAAGCAAAGTCCAGCAAAGTCTTTGCCGCCGCCTGCGCCTCCATCTGCATGTGGCCATTCAGGCGGCTCACTCAAGCGCCGCAAAGTGTTTCCTTTGCCAGGACACGAGTCCAGCGTAAAGTCTCCGGCCAGGACTCGAGGGTCCAGTCCAATCCCACGGCTACGCTGCACAATGCTCTTGCCTGTTGCGCCGCCATTGACTAAAATCCAAATTGAGATGTCGCCGCGTCGTTTTTCGTTTCCGGTTTTTGTGTGTGGCTGCAGGAAACACAGCAGATAGAGAGAGCGAAAAAGAGGGAAAGAGAGAGAGAGAGAGAGAGAGAGCGAGATGAGGTCAACAGAAGCGGGAAACACCGCAAGCTGTGAGCCAACTTTGTCAAGCAATTATTTTTAGCAGCTGGAGTAGAGCCAGGCCCAGAGCAAGCGAGCAACAGAAGCGGGCATAGAAATGGGGTATATCAGCTGCAAGTGAAGCACTGCGACATGAAAAAAGCGAAAGGATGGGCCAGGGAAAAGCGGAAGAGATGAGAGCAAAGGTTAAGATATCTGACAGTCGTTCACGCCCGCCGCGCGCAGTCGAAATTGTTTTTTATTTGTGTTTGGCTTTCATATAAACGCGTGCAAATACTTTTTTAAGTGCCTGTGCTACACTCATTGTTGCTGCTCGCCTGCCATTGACAGTTGTCGCCGAGTCCTTTGAAGTGGCAAAATATTTGACAAGAAAATGACTTTTTCCCCAGCATATGGCGCGGAACGGAGGCAATTCGTGCCGCCGCAGCCTAAGCCAATTGCCAGAGTGTCGACATTTGCCTTGGCTAAGCACACACACACACACACGCACACACAGATACGAGTCGCTTGCACTCACTTTCACCCTTCGATTTGGCGCTCTGTCAACTTGTTGCTCGACTAACTTTGAATAACTCTGATTTGAAGTACAGCCATGCCTGACTATTGTTCAAAGGGTATAGGGTTGCCAGATGGGTTCGTCGAGCATGAGCATGTAGCTGTATATAGAGCTGCCATATGAAAGATTTGTCAGATGAACCGTGTTTGATCTATATCTAAATTCTCATGCAAGTTGCTTCTTCTTGCGCAGGGAAAGTCCGAGCTGAAAGAGTTTTTCCCTTCTCCTGCTGCACATGCTCTGTTCCATTCAAACCTCGGCTCTATGCAAATTATTCTCGCCCTCTACCTCCCTCTCTTTCTCCTGCTCTTTCGTCACATTATAATTATAGCAACTGTTATTTATGGACCCATAATATGACATATATATATATATATATATATATATATATATATATATATATATATATATTATTTTTTATTTTGTTTTTAATTTCCTTAAGAAATTGCCTAAAAAATGTATTCATCAAGTTCAAGTCCGGAAAAGTCTTTTTATGTCTTATTCTCAGCTTCGACCATTCAATGTTCCACTCCGGCTCCTGTCTGCGTGAGCCCCTTGCCACTTGAGTTTAATTATGTTCTGCTGCTGAAGAGTCCTGTGCCATTGCCTTGTTTATTTTTATTGCTTCTGTGCGGCGACGACGACGTCGCCGACGCCGGAGTTTGCTGCCGTCAAGTTTTTATTTACATGCATTTTCTTACGTGTTTTTGTTTTTCCTTTTTCTTCTTTTGGTTTTTTCAATTTACCTTTATGGCCAGCTAGCAGGAGACCACGGACGGGCGGGCGAGAGGACAGGCAGGACATTGCGTCGCCTAGCTGTGGGCCAAGTTAATTAAGTGCTCAGCTCCAGTAGAGCCGACGTCGGCATGAATTATATTTCTATCACAGCGGCATTTGCTTTGGGTTTGATTTCAATTGCTTTTCGTTTGTTTTGTGAACCCTGTAGTCATTTGAAAATTGGGTAGATTGGCTTTGTGACTACATATGGTAGCGGCAGCACGAGCGTAAGGTCCTATACATCCCTTAGGTTGGTCATTATAAGAGCTCTAGACATCTAGAATACTTCCCTTTTCTGGCTTAGAAACTTACTCCAAGCCACTCATCTATTTTATCATATCTCGAGTAGCTCTCAGAGCTAGATCTATCAAAGTTGGAATGCGGCTGTTGTTCATTTAAGGGCTAACATCTTTTCCTTTTCTAGCAGCCCGAATGCCCAGCTCAAGTATGATAAGAGCAACAGAAACTCTAACAACCTGTAAAGCACTTGCCCATTGAGGCATCACTCGAATAGCTCAAGGACTAGAGCTATCATGTGAGATATGCAGCCGCACTTCAACTAAAAATACATTAAAACGGCTCTCTCTCCATGTCACTCAGCCCAACTCTGACCTCCGTGTAGAACCATTCATCAGCAAGCACTCTTCCGCCTGTTCAATCGTCATTGCATCTATCGTTTTTCTCTCCTTTTTTTAAGCTTTGCGCTTCTGATTTCCGTGGCGTCAATTGTGAATTCGGCTGCCTGGCTAATTTGGCGATTTGCTAATTGAGCTCTCGAGGCTAAGTGGACAAATATCCGCCCAACCGATTTGCCGCCAACCCATGAGCGGAGCAGCAGCAGTGGCAGCAACATTTGAGGGCACATTTGAATTTCCGACGCAATTTCCGATGTCAACACCTTGACAGCTGTCAAACACACACACACACACGCACACGCACACACACACATTTAAACAGACACCCAGAGCCACTTGACAGTTGGCTCTGCCCTCTTCTCTCTTTTTTGCAATCTCTCTCTCTCTCTCTCTCTCTCTCTCTCTCTCGCCTCGCTGCTCTCTCTATCCCTATGTTTTTGTGGCGCTGCGTTTTTTGCGTAACGGAAACGGAAATTGTTAGGCTTAATAGACAGTTCGAATTTCCGGTTGAATAGCGACGCCTTTGAACTGTATAACCTATCTCTCTCTGTCTCACTCACTCTCTGCATCGCTCTCTCCCTCTCTCTCTCGCTTTCGTTCACTCTCCCACTTTTTTCGCCCACACACAACTGCACAATAATCATTATTCTGTAAGTGCTTTTGTCTGCTCTTGCTGCCCTCTCCCTCTCTCTGTCTCCCTTCCGCTGCCTTTGCGGATGATTTCCATGTCAAAGTTCATTGTAATCTTAAATACAGCTAATGTCTGTCTGCCAATCGTTGAAAAATTCAAATGGAAAATGTTTTAAATTAAACGTAATCGGTTTTTGGCATATTAAGAGATACAAAGACTTGAACAGAATATGATTAAATGGCATTTGATAGGCATTGTGAAGGATTCTAAAAAAGAAAACCTTATATAAGCTGAACCTACTCATGGTCTATCTATAGTGAAAGTCAATCATTTCTCGCTTCTTGCAGATACTGCGTGGAGTTCGAGGTCATCAAGGCATCCAAAGCCTGTCACAAACTGCCGCCCTACAACCTGATGCTGGAGGGTAAGTGATTCACTAGGTATCCCTTGTATGTCTTACGGAGAATGTGCTGCTGCAGGTGATCGCATAACTGTGCGCTGTGACCTCGAGGCGCTGGTGCAGGACAAAGATGCTGAGGCTGGATCTGGGGCTGGGGCTGGGAAGGCAAGCAGCAGAGGCGCAACAACAACAACAACAACTACAACTCATAAGACTCTAATGGCACAGCCATATCTAACAGAGGAGGGCGAGGAGAACAGCAGCAGCAGCAGCAGCAGCAACAGCAATGACAATGACGATGATAACGATGACGAGCAGGAGCAGGAGCAGGAGGAGGAGGATGAAGATACCGAGGAGGATGATGCACAAAATATGCTCGAGTCCGAAGCGGATGGCGATGCGGAAACGGAAACGGACGCGGAGGCGGCCAGCCGCGAGTTCTATGGCTACAAGCACCAGAGGCCATCGTCGCATCACCCACGCGCTGCAACGTCCAAGCGCAGCGCCAATGCTGCGGCGCCCATGTTGCCGCCGGCGCTGCAGCCACAACAGCAACAGTTGCTGCTTAACTATCACTGCCGTGGCGAGGGGCTGTCGGGTCGCACGACGCGTTGGAGTGCGTTGCCGGCGCCGTCATGTCGAGGCAAGTGGCTGCGCTTGACCATCGGCCCACCCAAGAAATGCAACCATGCGCAATTCATATTCGTCTAAGCTGCTGCTACAGCAAGAGCAGCATTCGCAGCCATCCAATGCAATAATTGGATAAATATTACCTTTTTTTTTTGATCTGATCGAGGACGTCAATATATATGTGTAGGGTATACGCGTAGTCTATGTAGCGAGTTCATCAAACCTAATCCCAGAGCCCAAACCTATCCCTCCAGTTCCTATTGGGTAATAGCCACACAAAAATAACAGCTTTTGGCAAACACAGCAGATGCTTCTCTATACCCTCTTATGGCTCTGTTTTTGTTGTTGCTATTGGATCATCCTTCGGCAAGAAATCTACCTGCTGTCGCTAGAGCAAAAAACAAGGAACAACACACTTGCACTATCTATCTCTTTTCTTTAAATGGTGTTCGGCATGACTCGGCGACGATCAAAGCGGAGTCAGAAAACAAAACCGTTATCTGTGCGCAGTGTTGCGCATTTGTTGTTTTTGTTTGTTATGACCAATGGCGTTCAGAACAAGCAACAACACACTTGCACTATCTGTCTCTTTTCTTTAAATATTGTTTGCCATGGCTCGGCGACGATCAAAGCGAAGGCAGTAAAAACCGTTATCTGTGCGCAGTGTTGCGCATTTGTTGTTTTTGTTTGTTATGACCAATGGCGTTCAGTGTTCGACGGAAGCGGCAATTTGAGTAACGGCAGTTTAGAAATTAGCTGCATTGTCCATACCCAATGGGACTATTCCTTACAGTGGCTGTACGCACGACAGAGAATGAGTAGCAAAACAAGTGCACTGTTTGTCTCGTTTCTTTGTATTCATATCATATCCAAGCATCATATCGCACGGCAGCTGTCCACAGCATCCAGCACCCTGCCCCAACCCATCCCTCACTCACGAGCACAATGAGAGAAGAACTCGTATATAAGTGTTTAAACTTTAAGACAGTTAATTAAGAATTGAAATACAGTGGATGTGTATTTTTTTTGAGCCTCCACATGCCCCGCTCTCCCCATATCTTTATCTCTTTCAATAAATCATGAATAATCGATAGCTGAACAAAATAATATATAGAAAGCAAAAAAAAAAAAAAAAGAAGAGATTTCGGAATGCCGAATATAAATACCCTTGCAGTATACTACTCTAACGAGTTGATAACGCAGCTTTAGTGTCATTACAATTGTCTGATCGGCATTACAGTTATCTCCCATATTTAAAAGGATGCGCCTGCAAGGCTATAAAACGTGAGAGTACAGTAGAAACCCGCTGTAAATGAAACGTTCATCCCGGCGAGTTTCTACTGCTCCCCAAGTTGTAAATAGATCATTTACTCAGACTCTGGTGTCTGGGAAAGCTCAGCGGCAACTTAATAACAACTGATCGATAAGTCTTAACCCAGAGCGAGAGATATAACTAACTAATAATACGATATATACCAATAAATATAATTATATTAGCAACCAAATCCCATGATCTACCAATACATATATAGCTGTATTTATGTACTATCACAAGAGATACTACAAAACGGTCAAACGTAAGTCGAATCCAAAGATCGATTGATCAAAAGAGGAAATGTCCCGCTGTCCACTAAATACAGTATGAAAAAATATTTGAAAAAAAAAAAAACAAAGAAAAAATCTTGACAGCGCAATTAGAGCTTGTCCAAACTCAACGTTTTCTCTAAAGCCCAAAACTTCACTTCCAGTTAGACGTAAGCGCTATAAAATCGTCCCAATAAAACAGTCATAAATGTGAAATATTGTAGTGTATGTGACCAGTCGGACTATACATATATATATAAACAAATATATATGGATTACATAATATTACTTCAACACTCATCGATGTACGAGTTTATCATGCCTAACCATTAACTTACAACACTTACATTTACACTAGCCTACAAAGCTAAGAATATCTATTTGAAGTGCTGCAAGCATTTATCAGCCTTGCCATAGCTGTATAGCTGCATATGTTGCTATATAGGGACAGATTCAGATTCAGCTCAAATCTTTAAAGATCCCTCAATAGTTGACGTCACATGGGGGTATCTATTTTCCTCTCAGAACACTTCTCAGTTCAGGTGTTTGCAGCGATCTCAAATATATTCCACTAGCACACTAACACACACACACACAAATACACATAGAGAGATATATATCAAAAAGAACAGATCCCAATAAAAAATTAAGAAAATAAAACATCTAATAATAATATAATACAAATTAATAAAATAAGCATTAAGGCACATACGAAGCAGAACAGGAAATAAATACAAATTTGAAAATGAATCTTCTAATATATAATGATCAAATTGCGCATTCACAATAAAAAGAACAAAAAATTATTTTAAAAAACAAAAACTCAAAGCAGCAAGTGGGGCCGAAACAGCGGAGCAAACAAATTTGATTGACTGGTTTCGGAGGGGCTGGTTGGCAACATTTCGTGCGTGAGGCGTGGCAATGCACAGCTGATTTTGGATCGTTACCGTTTGACCCAATTGCGCAGGTGCGCAGAGAGGTGAGTGAGCTGTAAGTAAATGCCAGTTGCCGGTTTTTCAAATTTCTCCCAAAGAAGAGAGAGAGAGTGAGAGAGAGAGAGCGAGATCGAGAAAGAGAGAGGTAAATTGAAGCTTTCATGTTCGGACTAGTCAAAGTCAAAGCTGAAATTGATTAGTCGCTAAGCAGACGCAAGCCGAGACGGACGTGGAAGAATATTTGGATTCAGATTCGGATAAGGAACTCATTACCGTTAGCTCAAAATATATATACATATATATACATATATATAGATATTGTGCGGTGCGTATTCCAATGATTCACCAAGTCAACTCATCAGTCAGTGTGTCTGTCAGGGCTCTGTCTTCAGACCTAACTGTTCTTATTGTTTTTGTGGTTGTTGGCCACGAAGAAAGTTGTTTTGGAACATGTTAATTGTCTTTGGTGCGGCAACTGTTTAGAGCAGTTGGCTCTGTGCGACTCGAGCGGGATTTCTTTTTCGTTCACCTAAATGAAACGAACTTTGCTTGTTCTAAAAGCAACTCAAGCTAGAGTTCAAGTCAGATCGAAGAGAAAATGTCGCTTCAGTTATATACTCGTCTACCCATGTATATCATTTATAGATATTCCTCAACAAATTCATAAGTAACTACAAATGGCTTAAAAAAGTTAATTTCAAAGACATTCGGAGTAATTTCGAAATATATTTGGAGTATATTCAAACTAAGAGCTGTGCATTTCGAGTAAGCTGAAAGTCAATTTGGGATTAATTTTCCGGAATGAGCACAAATTAATTGGCAAGAAATTTCGGGAAAAAATAAAATTAATTTTACAATCAATTCAAGTCAATGCCGTTAGTGAAATTGAATATTAAATGTTGTATGTTCGGATTAAGATTTGAGTGAATTCAAAATGAATTCACAGTAACTGAATACGACTAGTGAAACTTAAGGGAAAAACTAAGTTCAGTTTCGGAGTTAAAGTAAACTTGATATTTCCTAAGCCGTTCTGAATCAAATTTAGCATAATTCAATTGCAGTCAATTCTAATAACAGAGAAACGATTCGGAGTATATTCGGTGTAAAGAAAATATCACATATGAAAAGAGCGTCAGCATCACATTTTTCCGAATGACCGCAATTAGGACTGATCGCAGCCACACACAAATGCCCGAGTCAGAAGGATCGCCGCTGGCGCTGCTACTGCTGCTGGTGGCGAACAGCATGGGGGGCGGGGAGGCGCTGAGGCGTAACTTTGATGCGCGCCAGACGAGTGTCAACTCGAATATTCCGCTGTGGAAGCAACGCGTAAGTAGAGCCAAGGCGCCCAGCCTGTCAGCCAGACTAAAGCAGCAGATCCATTGGCACAGGCCTGCGAGAAGTCGCCCAAGTACCAGTTGAACTCGCACTACAGCTGCGACGAGAAGGGGGACGTGAAGTGTCTGCCCGGCTGGCAGGGCGATCTCTGTCAGGTGCCGATGTGTCGGCGCGGCTGTGATCCGATGAATGGTAAGTGAGCGACCCCCAAAGAAAGCCACAACTCGTTCTTACAACCTGTTCGCTCCACAGGCTACTGCCAGCGACCAGGTGAGTGCCGCTGCCGCATCGGCTACACCGGCGAGCACTGCGACAAGTGCATCCCGCTGCCCGGCTGCCAGCACGGCACCTGCAAGAAGCCCTTCGAGTGCGTCTGCAAGCCCGGCTGGGATGGACTCTTCTGCACAGAGCGTGAGTCCCACAATTCGAGCGATCAGATTGATAGACCCATTACTCTAATACGTCTTCCCTTGTAGCCAGCTGCCGCAGCGGCTGCCACAGCACGCGCGGCTACTGCGAGGCGCCCGGCGAGTGCCGCTGCCGCATCGGCTGGGGAGGTCGCACCTGCAGCGAGTGTGCCACAATGCCTGGCTGCCAGCACGGCACCTGCAACAAGCCGCTCGAGTGCAACTGCGAGCCCGGCTACACGGGCCTGCTTTGCCAGACAGGTGAGTGGGACACAGATGACGACTCTTCTCTAGAGCTGAACATCTCTCTCTTGCCATTTTGCAGCGTTGTGCGCATCGGACTGCAACAAGCAGCACGGTTACTGCCGCAAGCCTGGAGAGTGTCGGTAAGTTGAATTCTCTGTAAATTGGTAAATGAAATCATGCATAGATTCAGATATAAATGGAATCATAAATAGAGCCATTATTCATTCGACGCCGTTAGAGAAATGAAGCCATTCCTAATTTAACGAACTTCGAATGGCGCCGAGAAGATAACGGATGTGATTTCATTCTCCCTTTTGATCCTCTTCGAGTCATAGCAACACACATGCAAAAGAGAGAGACAGCTAGTGCACCTACTTTCCTTCAGTAGCTGCATGTCTATTAATAGCCCATTGCTCATGGCTGCCTGTAACCGAAAACCGCAATCGAAAAGAAGAAGACGTTTGAGCAATGCAATTGGTAGATTGCCCCAATTTGCACATTGAGTTTGCTGGCAAAGATGGCGTCTTTGCCGCCATATTTATTTCTATTTCTTTAACAATGTGACTTGAATTTCTTTGTACCAGCTGCAAGGTGGGCTGGACTGGCGCGCAGTGCGACAAGTGTTTCCCGTATCCTGGCTGCGTAAACGGCGACTGCGATGCACCCTGGGAATGCAACTGTCGTCCGGGCTGGGGCGGCATGCTTTGCGATGAGAGTAAATACCATTCATATTCCATAAGTACTGTATATTAGTTACTAACTTTCTTGTGCTGCAGAGTTGACCTACTGCTTGGACAATCCGAACACTTGCGAAAATGACGGCAAGTGCATATCGCTGAGCCGCGAGGATGGCAGCTATCGCTGCCAGTGCCGACAGGGCTATCTGGGCAAGAACTGCGAGATACTCGATGAGTTTCTGTTGACGTCGGTGGCCCCGCCGCGCATTACACCGCCATCCACCCAGCTCGATGTGGAGCTGGAGCTGGCCACAGCTGTGCCTGATGATAGCAGCAAACTAGACAAGCCAACGGCTACAACAGCAGGCACGCCCATGACAACAAGGAGCACAACAATGTTGCCCGACATTGGATTAAACGAGACCGCAGCAACGACAGCAAGAACAACGACAACGACAATGGGGCTGGGCACACGTGTTGCCAACCACAATGCGTCTAATGAAGCGTTAAGCTATGGCCATGCAGCTGCTGATGAGGCGACAACAACGAGGCGTCCCGCACCAACAACAACAGCAGCAGCAGCAACAGCAACAGCAACAGCAACAGCAACGGCAACGGCGACAGCAACTGTGACAGTAGAGGAAGCTAACAACAATGCAACAAGTGGGTCACAGTTCATCGCACACAAGCAGCAGCCGCAGGCAGCGGCAGCGGCAGCACAGGAGGACGATGAAGAGGATGACGAGGATGATGAGGAGGATGAGGAGGAGGAGGACGAGGATGAGGATGAGGGCGATTATGACGAGGACGATGACAACGATCAAATTATACCAAATATTATTTGAGGAACATGTTTTTTTTATAGATACATATATACATATATATATATATATATATATATATATATATATATATATATATATATATATATATATATATATATATATATATATATATATATATATATATATATATATATATATATATTGTATTGTATGTATTTAGGTAATAAATTATTTATTTTACAATTAAATGCCAGAGAAATCTTTAGGAATTAGTTAAGCTCGATCCGAATAGATGAATTAAACTCGACTAAATATATACATATATATATGGACTACATGTATATCTCTTTTGGACTACCCGAGCATCTGTTTCCCAGCTCCTCCACTAGGATAAATATGTTCTCAAATAAGAATCATTCAAGGTTGCAGATGAGTTCGATATAGATAGATGGGCTGGAATACATCTATATAAATAGCATATATAAATATTTCTGGCGCACTCAGCCACCCCAGCAGTTGTCTATAACGGCACACCTCGTCAATATACCCTTTTACCCCACTGGCACATGGTATATATGAACATAGCTTTAGGTTGAATCAGAAATAAATAAAAGATATTTGGACATGTATGATAAATGGTTTCTATAGAATTTCATTTATTAATCTAAACAATTAATTTCGCTTAACAAATTGTCAAAAAAAAATCGATTTATATATATTTAATTTTATATATATTTTTCTTAATTTTAGCAATTGAAAAATTGTTGCGGAAATACGAAAAGTGTGGGAGGAAACAGCAGGAAAAGGGGGGGAAATACTTGAATTGCGATTGCACATTGTTGCTTAAGACTAGGACACAAATTGTTTAGATATGCAGGGAAAAAGATAATGGAATATGGCTAGGATAGATCCTGCTCCCATATAATATATATATGTATAGAAATAGGTGTAGGTATAGATATAGATTTAGGTATAGATATAGGCGTAAGCCATACTTAACAATGATTAAAAAAAAACTTGTGGACTTTATTTTAATAATAATCAAGATATATATAGATATATATTGATGCACATCTGCATATATATATTACGAATATATTCGTTGCGTTCTAGTTGAGCTCCCGCTTGTCGCGTTGACTGATCTGTGCCATGGTTATATATTGACGCACCAGCCGAGAGATCTCGTGCGCCTGCTCCGTTTGCACTCGTATAACGCGCTGCTGCATCAAATTGCCAACCTTCATATCCAGAAAGAGGGCGCCATCCTCTGATCGGACCTGAAGTAGACAGAGAGCAAGATAGAGAGTTGAGCGTATGATAGTTATAGATATGTGTATAGATAGAGGAAGCTCCACAGATAAATGGATATGCGGATAGCGAATACATCTGCTGGATAAACAGAACAGTTTGAGAGGCATATGGATAGATGGACAGATTGATTTATACATTAACGTAGTGATAGATAGATAGACATGGAAATACTGATAGAGAGATGGATGCTTACCTTGCGCGTCGATATGACTTCCATGAAGCTCCAGTGTTGCAGGGTCTCGTGTGTGTTTGGATCCAAGAATAGCACTCCGCGTCTATTCAAGGCCAATATCAGATCTCGCCACATGGGACTGTGATTGTCCTCGACATGGGGCCCCGCCTCCTCGGCCCAGATGCGTTTCACCGCAAAGAAACTGCTGCCGAACAGCGGCCAGGTGGCGAGCACGTTTAGAAATTGGGCCTTCACCTGCCCCGGGCTGAGATTGGCGACTTGCGGCCAAGCGGACTGCACCAGTCCGACCCATTGGGCCGGACGAATTTCACGTATGCCCAACGCTGGCTTGGGCAACAGAAACTTGATCTCTTTCATGGCTGGCACATGGCTCAGGTCGGCGGCGCGATGGAGCAGCGCAGCGATGCGCGCCATGTCGCGCACCATCTCCGGCATCGGCACCCCGTTGCCGGGCAGCTCGAGCAGCAGACCCTCCAGATAGTCAGGCGCCACCTGGTTGAAGAGCACCTCCACATAGAGCGGCATTGGCGCCGGTTCGCGCTTCAGGGCGAAGTGCCAGACGCTGCGACAGAATATCAAATAAAAGGGCTGACCGGACTTTAGCAGCTCGGTAGTCACGTCCAATATGTATTCGTCGGCGGCCAGGGGCATAGTGAAGGCGTCACCTTGCACGATGCAGTACAGAGAGAACTCCTGCTGCTCGGCCTCCGACTCAACGCCCAGCAGAGCGCACAGCTCAGCAATGACATCGGCCACCACAGTGGAGCAGCGGGTGTTAACCACACGCTCGGCGCCTCCGGGCAGACGATAGATCTGTCTGCGCGCCGAGCGGCCGGCCGAGACGGCTGTCACCTCCTCCACGCTGGGCACATTCTTGCGACCGCCGCAGCGAGCCGTTTTACGCAGATTGGTTAGGCAGACGGCGGCGGTGCCATGGCACGAACGACGCCGATCGGAGGCAGCGGATGTCAAATGCTCCATCAGATACGGACGCAGTGCGTCCGAGCAGCCAAAGTAGGCGGCCAAGATGCTCAGTAAGCGCCACGCCCGCTGCGAGCTGTCCGGGCAGGGCGAGCGATTCGCTGTCGTCTGCTTCATCAGCTGGCAGTAGACCTCGTCCCGCAGTGCTAAGTACTTGTGACAGTGCTGAAAGCAGAACGGAATTAATAAAACTGCAACGCTTGATCTCTGCTCCACTGGCTTACCATCAACACGGTGTATACACACTTCACCTCGGTGAGCTCTGGATCGAGCGGTATGTCGCCGCAGTAGCGCAGTATGCAATCGAAACACTCAAGCGCGAGTGGCGCCAGGTCGTTGGGCAGGCGCAGCAGGGGCAGGCGTATGGCGTGCCCTTGCCACTTGACGAGCTCCGCATAGGAACGGTTCGCAGCCGACGATTGGTGACGTTCATGATGGCGATCGGCGTCACGTAATTGACTGTGGAGACAGAGGGAGAGCAAGCGATATTAGAAATTGCTTCATATGATGCAAAATGGAGTTTCGGCTATAAACTATAAATACTTCATGCTCCGCCATTTTGCAAACATAGCCGCCATTCGCCTATACTACTGCAGCTTAATCTACTCTAACGGCACTTCTTTGTCTGTTTCATAGCAGTTGTTGTTGCCATTAATCCAATTACTTCATGTTTGCCATCTTTGCAAACGCAACAGCCATTTGCTGAGATTCCTTACGCGTCTGTTATTGCTTGCAGTTTCTATACACAAGCAGCCATTGGAGCACCCTTTCTCATAAAGGAGCTGCTTTGACTTTGTCAGTCAATTTGACTACATACTGAATATAATTCAAGTAATGTGTTAAGAAAAGTTAATAAGACATTGAATCAACAGCTCATGACACACTACAATTTAAAATTAACTTCCATCACACAGTACATACATATATACATATATACACATATCGACAATCGACAGAAAGGGTATCTGTGCTTCGACGTGTCTTAAGCGAATTCTAGCTGCAACGAAAAAGGCTGCACTATCCGTCTCGTTTCTTTGCATGTGATGTGCCATGCCTCGGAATAAGAGGATCAAAAGAGAGGACGAAAGCGACACCGTTACCTCTGCACGCAGTTGTTGTTGCTTTGCAATTTCTTTTAGTTGCTTTGTTGTTATTGTTTTCAATCGTAAATGGATTTGCGTCTTTGCATTTGCATTTGAATTTGACTTTGAAATTCAATTTTAAGCATGGAAGATGGTATTGTAACGGTAATGAACGCGTGCAGAAACAGCCAAATACGCAATGCAACACGCACGACAGAGACAGTGCATGTGATTTTGCCTTGACTCGATGAGGATCAAAAGAGAGGACGATAATTAATCAGTTATGTATGCGCACTGTTATTATGTTGTTATTACTTTCTATGGTGAATGTGGTTATTTTTTGACAACACAAAACGGGAAAAAAGTTAAACCAGTTTTGCTATTAATAAATAATATGATAATCAAAAATAGCTGCTCTTACTCGTTGCGGAAGTGCTGCATGGCGAACTGCAGCAGCGAGTACTTGGTAACGGATGGAGGCGTGCCGCTGCCATTGAGCTCCTCCTGCAGCATATAGTTGCCATCTAAATCATGATGCGAAGCCTGCTGTTGTTGTTGTTGCTGGTGTTGTTGGTGCTGCTGCTGCTGCTGCTGTTGCTGCTGGTGGCCATTGGTCAGGGAGCCTGGCTGCTGGCCGGCATTGGATTTGCGTGCCGAATGCAGATAGCTTTGCTGCTTCATGAACCGCTGCTGGTCGGCTAGCTGCTGCTGCTGCTGTTGCTGCTGCTGGTGCTCCTCGACAGCATCGTCCAGCTGCTGCTGCTGCTGCTGCTGTTGCTGCTGCTGATGATGATGCAGCTCCACTTGCTGCTGCTGCTGCTCGTCCTGGCCATTGGAGTGGGCGTGCTCGTTACGCCCAGCCTGTCGGGCCTCCAGACGCTCCAACGGTACGTTCAGCGTTTGCGCAGCGGCGCGTGCGCCCGACGACAAAGTCGACGCCTTCGATTGTGACTGTGGAAGAAGAAGAACATGCAACAGATAAAGACGAGAAGTGCAACAATGAATGCAATTTGTTAATTGTCTGCGCCGTTGTCTAAAGTCAAGTCAACGGCTTGTGAAAGTTGCTGGGCGCCTTTTTGGCCAACGAAACTCTTGACCAGCTAACCGGTCGCCCAGCCAAGCGCCAAGCGGCAACCACCAAGCACCAAGCCGGTTTGAATGATGTATATGCAGTAAAAATATATATCATATAGTTGTTAGTACACAGTGAAAGCTCGTAATAGCGAACATACAAATCAAATGAGCGGAATAGTTTGGGGCATATTAGCTTTGAGCTAGGCTAGGACAAGAGGCAAAGGACTGCAGTAAACTCTAAGAACTTGATGCATCAATAGCTTTCACTGTAGGCGCATAGATAACAGACAGCGCCCATCTCTGATCAGCTGATTAGTCAGTTGATGATAGGCCATCAAAATTAGTTTAGAATTTACTCTCTTATCTTCAATAAGCAATCAAACATCAATTGTTCGTCAGTGGAGCTTTCACTGTACTGTATTGCTGTTAGTTAGCTGCGTTTTGTATTTTGGCAACGAAAGTGCGCTTTTTCACTTTTATTGCCAAATGCATTTGCTTTCCTTTCCATTCCACATAACACCCACACACTAAGTAGCCAGAGATCCCCGCAACCGCCTGTGCCACGCCCCCGTCTTAGCTGTTGCATTTGAAGACACCCAGAGGCAAAAGAAAATACATTGCGCACGCTCAAAAGCGCATAAGCAACAACAGCAACAGCAACAGCAACAACAACAACAACAACAAATAAACCAAATTGGAAGTGAGTAAAAGTTGTTGTTGTTGCTCGTTGTTTATTGTTTCTTGTTTGTTGTTTATGAAAGCGGAAATCTTTCACCGATCAATCATGAAGTTTGGCTCAGTCAAATAGTAATTAATTATACAATTTCAATTTCAATTGCGAATTTTCAACACTGATAAGCAACAAGTGGCCATGAAGCACAGGTGGATGCAGACAGCAAAATGTGAAGACCAGCTGAGGGAAGAGATAACTCCAGCTCCTGCCTAAGCATCGAGTGACCATGAAGAAGGTTTATTATATGAATGTGCAAGAAGAAGGAGCAGCTGAAGTAGCACAAAGTTGTCAATTGACCAAGTCGGGTATGACAAAGGAGCTAAAAGACTCTACTGAAAAGACCATGGGAGATAAGCGAGCACCATACAGACTATGAAAATGAACTCAAGGAGAAGATGAGGAGAGAAGAGATGGGTTAAAGTGAACAAGGAGCTGCAGTCACTACTAGAGTGGGAAAATATAGAAGCAGGAGAATAGAGCAGGAAGAGGGGAGGAAAGGAGGAAGACAAGACTAAGAGGTAAAGAGGAGAGATGGCAGAGGGAGCAAGAGCAGACAGTAGAACATAGCTTGAAGAAGAGCTCACTGCAAGATAACACAGAGGATGCAGCGACAGACAAATGTAGACAGACCGCTAGATAGAAGATGTGACAGAAAGTGTAGCAAAAGACAAGTTATTGGAGGCTGCATTGACAGAGAGACAGCCAGACAGACAGATAGACATTGAGTGCAACTAGGAATTCTTTTTACAATTTCCCGTGGGTTTTTATCGTTGTGCCAAATACTAAAGCTGACAAACGAGAGCAGTCAATAAGAAGAACAACAAAAACAACAAAAAGCAGTAAAACCAACAAATAGATCGCGGCAAGACGCGCACAAGATTACACACAGATATATATATATGTATATATATATATATATATATATATATATATATATATATATATATATATATACATATATATATATATATATATATATATATTCGTGCAGTTCCCATATTTAGAGCCGGTCACGCAACTGGGTCATATGACTATTGCGCTTCAAAGGGGTCGCTCGGATGGGCGTGGCTTTGCTCCAGTTGCTGCCAAATCAATTCAGTAGAAAAGCGAGAGAGCGATTGAGCGAGCGAGTGTGAAAAGCCCACAAGAGAAAAAAGCTTGAGCAATACGAGGAAAAAATACTTCAAAACTATAGTTTGAAATATGAATTTACAAGAGGGGTAGAAGAGAATGGAGCAGGAGGACGGGGAAAAAAGTTAGAAAAGAGTAGAAGTGCGGACGAGGATAAGAATAGGAGAAGAGAAAACACGGAGAAGGAGGAGAGGACTAGGCAGAGAAGGGCAAAGGAGTAGGAGTAGAGAGAGAGAGAGAGAGAGAGCAGAGGAGTATACGAGAAGGAGAGAGAGAATGTATATAAGATAGTAGTACATAATAGGCGAAAAGTGTCCGATTAGTGACGAGAGGGAGAGAGAGGAGAGAGGAAGAGATAGGCGAGGCCAAACAAACTTTCTTTTTGGCATTTACTGTTTGAAACGTAATTTTTATTTGTATTTTGCTCGAGTTAATTAAAAAAAAAAAACTAAAAAAAACCAATTTGAAATTAATGCGCAACAGCTGTGGCAAAAGTAGTAAAGGAAGAAGAAGAAGACGACGAGGCATACACAGAAGAAGAGGCACAGCTGGAGTCGGGGCTAAAGTATCTTTAAGATGCAATTAAACCCCATTTACCATACGTAGAACAAAAGAAGCGACGCAACCCGGCCGAAAACAATCAAAGAAAGCAAGAAGAAGAGAGAAACACGACGACGCACGAAATGTAATTAAATTATTGAAATCAAATTACAGTTAAATAATAAGCAGAAGCAACAACAGCAACAGCTGCTGCTGCTGCTGTTGCTACTTCTCGTTCACGTCTCGAGTGGCACGTAAAAGTATCTCGGCATCTGGTAAATGTATCTTTTGTATCTCTGTGCATCTTTGTGGGTCAACGGTTTATTTCGACTTCTGCTTCGTATGTAGTTTAACGAGTGCTCAAATTCTAGCTGCCGCTTCAGCTTTTATTTTATTTTGGCACTTAAACAACCCCTCGATTCGAAGCGTAGCATCCGATGCGCTTCAGATGCCACCAGATGATCCCATAAGACACAAAACATAGCACAGTTGCTATTGCAGCAGACACTCGAAACTGGCTATAAGATCCACAAATGTATGGGCTAAAGCATCGATATATATCGATATGTAAGAGGCAGAAATCAAATACCAATAAGATATCATCCATCAACATGCTAAGTTACTCCAGCATCACTTTCAATTCCATCAATCATACCTAAAGTTCGACTGGGCCAAAATGCGAAAGTGAATACATATCTATAAGTCTATAACTATATATCGATAGCACGTATGTATAGAGGAAACATGATTTGTATTGGGCACACTTGAAAAACGCTTTGAAGCCCAGCAGCTGAACCAATGCCAAGTGAGACCTGAGACAGCTACAATGAGTCGCCGTTGTCGGTTGTATAATCGACACCTTTGATCGCGCAGCTCTCAAAAGAGAAGATGAATATGATGATGCTGTGGCTGTGGCTGTAGCTGTAACTGCAGCGAGCCGGATGATATAAGCATACGGTTCAGTTGGGTCGCCGGCCCTCTGTTTGCTAATAATGCGATTATGCGTTGATTAACTTAACCGTTAGCCCCGACCCTCGCCGCCAAACTGTAAAGAGCTCTCATTTCTCTTCTTTTCGAGCTTTCCTCGACAATCACAATTTCATTTGCGTTTATGAAACGACTTTGTGAATTTTGGGTATCTGAGTTTCTGTTATCAGAGATGTGACTTAATTTTGTATTTGCAGGTATTTCGGTTCATCATTAATCAACCTTAACTGTTCAACAGCTGTTGAGACACATGATGGATAAAATAGATAAAAATTAGCTTTAGTCTGTTATGCGAGGGCAGCCAACATACATAGAGATATCTCATAACAATCAATCCATCAATTTATCTCTAGAGCGATCTATCTATATAGCGTCTATCTACATACTGATCCATCTTTCCAATTCTCTAATACTCTTATAAGTTGGTCATATAGAATAGTTTTACAAACTATTAGGGAAAAGTCCAGCAAATCGAATAATATCAGAATTGGTTTAGATTCAGATATTATCCTGCCAAGACCAAGAGTTAGTAATACCAATTATACTCTTAAATGTATGTATCTTTAAGATATATTTTAAGCACTGTATAAAACTCGACTTGAGGCTCGAGGCAATAGAGAGAAGTAGATAGTAGAGGACGTATATGAAGTATCAACATAGTATATAGATTCTAAGGTCCTTAGGCCTCACAACCTATAACGGTATAGGAGTTCCTTTCAGCCCCTGCTACATCAAGTCTATTTGCTGAATGAACTTTCTAGAGAGCATACATTCGGAGTATCGAATCAAGCGCCTGAACTTTAAGACCTCTGCCTACCTCATTGGAGTTCATGGTCTCGAAACGTGCCAGAATTTCCTTCACTGATATTTTGGATTCCGTTGGCTCCTCCAATATCGTCTCCATGCGACTGACCGAGCCGCTGCTGGCGTTGCTGACGCGTCGCGTCTTATTGCCCAGCATGGGCAAGGAGATGGGAATGGGAATGGGCAAGCTGATGGCGCTGGCTATTGTCGTTGCTGTGGACTCGCTAGAATCCTGCTCCTGCTGCTGTTGCTGTTGCTGCTGCTGCTCCTCCATCTGCTGCTGCTCCTCCTGCTCTTGCTCTCCATTATTATTGTTGTTGTTGTTGTCTCTTTGGTTAAGCCGTAGCTTGTAGTTGAGCTGCTCCTCGTAGCAGCACTCCTCGCACATGTTGCCATTGGCGTTGATCGACGAAGCTACACCACTGCAGCACTTGTACACGATATCCTCCTCAACGCTCCACGCATTATCATAGTCCAAGCCACCGGAAGCACCACCACCACCACCAGCCGCTGCAGCATTCGAGTTGGCCATCTCCAGGCAGCATTGCTCATTGATCTCACGAATGCTCTCGTTGGTCAGCTGATCAAGATCGCTGCGACGGTGCAGCTGCAGCTGCAGCTGCTGGTGCTGGTGGTGCACCTGAGCCGCTGTGGTGCCCGTGATGTGCGCGATCTCAGCATCGTCTGAGTCCGTGTAGAGCAGCTCCGGCTGCTCCTCCTCGCAGCTATCCTGATCCGTTAGATTGTTCAGCGAGTCCAGTGAAGCGCGTTTCTCCGCCTCACCGGCCTCCTGCTGCACAACAGCCTCCTGCTGCTGCTGCTGCTGCTGTTGCTGTTGCTGTTGCTGTTGCAGCAGCTTGAAATTGTTGGCCTTATCGTGGTGCATTTTGTGTATCAGCGACTCCACTTTATTCACAATGCTGCTGAACTTGTGCGGCACACTGCCGCCCACAAGGCTGGCGCTGCCACTGCCGCTGCCGCTGCTGCTGCGGCTGCGGCTGCTACTGATTGATTCGTGGGTCCTCGTATCACAGGATTTGCTGCTTCTAACGCTGTGCGACATGTTGCATGGATTTGGAGTTATTGTTGTTGTCGTCGCTTTTCGTTTGGCTTTTCGTTTGTCTGAAATTCCGAGGCGGCGGCGCGTGCCAGTGAAAGTTGTTAAGCCATAGAGCACAACTGGCCAAACTACTGCACGATCATCATGAATGTTTCACTATATTGTTTACACACGCACGCAGAGAGCGAAGCAGAGAGAGACAGAGCGGGAGAGCGGGAGAGCGGGAGAGCGAGCGAGAGAGACACTGCTGCGTATACGTGATTTTTTCGCCACGATTTTTCAGCTACTTTTTTGCTGTTTGCAGTTTTTCAATTTTCGTGCCAGACCTGAATTTAATTTGATTTTTAATTTGCCTTTTGTCAGGCTATCTATCGTCTTTGCTGCCACCTGACACCTGTCGAGAAGCCATCAAAAATTTGTTCGAGCCGCAAAAGCAACAAAATCAACAACGAAAACGCTTGCCATAATGGCAACAATTGCAGCAGGATGCCCAAAGCCGTTCGTTGAACTTGAGCAAACAAGTTAGCTCTGACTGATGCGAATATAAAGAGATATGCATGCATATATATATATTATCTAACTGGATATGTTATATAGATCTACAGATCACTGAGGTGGGAGAGATAGGCGAGGGGAGAAGGGAATCAATTTCAATTATGTTTTTAATTTGCGCATTCAAATATGGCTAAATTAGAGCGGGAGTGCACGACTAGCACATACCCTCCACCCTGCTGAAGGAGAAAGAGATAGAGGGACAATTGCTAAGATGAACGCAAAATAAACTCGACATGTACTTTCCAATAGCTTTTCGAGACGGGCAAGCCCGACTAACAGATACCTCACCTTGTGTAGTTTCTAAGCTTCTCTTAGGCATACGTAACAGGCGATACACGCCCACAGTTATAGTATAAGAAGTGATGTAACAACTGAATATCAATTTTAACTAAAGAAACTTGGGAACTCCAGCCTTTCATATTAGTTTCTGTGTTTAAAGAAGCCAGAATCTCTAGACAACTTCATCTCAACCTTGGAGTAAATTTCTTAAATAACTTCGGAATGATATTTGAAGGCAAATGTGGGAATGCGTATATCGAATCTAATGCAGAATTTATAAACACGCAGCGCATTCAAAAGGAAATTACCTACAATCTCAATTAGTTAGATAACATGTGATCATATATGCTCATGCTGGCATGCTCAGCATGGCAAGAGTTTGTCAATTCCTCTGAATTGCAATTCAGCAATAGATTGTAAAACAAAACTTTGTTTATAGATTGATATTTATTTATATTTCGTTTATTTATTGATATTGCAAGTCTATGGATATTATTCAGATTGGGTATATAACAGAGTTTTAGTTGATTGTGCTTAGCAAAGTCGTCAGACTTTGTGCACAGTCAAATGTTGTCTGCTAATACGGAAGACTTTTTGGCATTGAAACGTGACAATGAGACGGACAATAGACTTGCCTGCGACGAAGAGCAGCAAATGGCCAATGGCCAAGAGACAAAGTGATTCGAGGGCAACTTGCTGATGCAACGAGGCACAGGGCAACGTTGACAAAAGCTATTGATATTGATGATATTGTATATGCACATACTTATAATATGTATGCCAAAGAAGCCCTTGGACAAAATGATCTCTTTCATCTATCTTGCCGCTCCTGATAGATTGAGATTCCTATCAGAACTTCGAGCTAATATCTGATTCCCATTGTAAGCTTTGTTGATCATTGCTTTATATAATTATATAATTTGTAGATCAATCTAAAGAGCTTAGTCAAAGAAGAGCCAGCCTCAACTAATTAATCTTCCATAGTTTAAGCTTTAAAATATATATAAATACATATTTATATACAAATAACTATTGATTCCACATTGCAAATGTCTAGCTTCAAAATGGAGGCAGGTGCGCAGAAGCAGGCAAAGGTAGATCCACATTGAACACAAATAGTCCTGCGATTGCACAGACAACAAAACTAAGCTATATTTCACTATATATTTATATATCCTCATAATGTCAGATCTGTTTTGTCATTCGAATGTCGCTCTCAAATCGTTTGGGCTTAGGCATCGAACCGTTTTCTTTATGGGGTCAGGCACATAGAACGGCTAAGACGCGATATAAAACACTCAAAACAAAACTTGGCCAACAGAAAAAAAAAAAGATAACCGCAAATAAATCTTTATGAATCTGAAGAATTCGAATATCGACGAACGTTTTTTCTTTCTTTCTTTTTTTTTTTTTTTTTTTTGCTTCAAGAAGCGCGCCGCGTGATGCCGTTAACGAACGCAACTGAAAACTGGGCAGAAACTGGTCAAAAGACCGACTTGACCAATACAGTCAGCCAGAAAAAAGAGAGAGAGAGGGAGCGAGAGTATCCAAGAGAGAGAGAGCGAGTGAAAAGTGCAGCAGGGCCAAGCGGAGCGTAAAACTTCGAAAGAGAGAGAGAGAGAGAGGGAGAGAGCAAAGACTCAAAACGAGTAGTGCAACAGCTAAAGGTGTGCGTGGTGTGTGTGTGTGTGTGTGTGTGGCTAACTGTTTTTTATTCGGCCAGCAATCTTGAGCAGGTTTTGGAGCTAGCACCAAGTTTGTTCGACTAGTTTTCACGCATAAAACTGAATTAAATTAAAATAACTTTAAACGAGCTGCATTCAAAGAAAAGCAGAAAAAGCAAATTGAATGCGTATGAGTGAAATGTGAACGAGCATTGAGGCAGTCAGTCAGGGCGTATATGGTCACACTAAAAGAGAGTGAGAGAGACAGACTGAAAGAGACTGACAAACTGTGATTGATGACTGCGAATGTGATAAGTGTGAACGAGTATATCAGGCAGTAAGTCAAGGAGCATGACGCGTATACGGCCACACTGGCACTGAGAGAGAGAGACAGCTAGTCACAGAGAGAGAGAGAGAGAGAGAGAGAGAGAGATTAAGACTGACTGATGGACTGATGCCAATCTGCAATGTGAAATGCGAGTGCGAACGAGTATTGAAACGGTCGGTCAACGAGTATAGCACGTATATGGTCACCCTGACAGACAGACAGACAGACAGCCAGTCGGACAGAGGGACAGAGGGACAGACGCAGCAAACCCACTGAGCTTCAAGCACGCGTGTAAAAATGCGCAAAACCAAACAGTTGAGAAGGCCAAAAGAAGAAGAAGAGTGTCAGTAGTAGAAGCAACAAAAAAGAGTTAAGCTAGGGGCGGGAGGGAGTGGCAGACAGACGTAAAGAGAAATTACAAAAATTGTACATATGTATATGTATGTATGTATATGCATACATTAATATAGAGCAAAATGAAGGTCGCGCAAAATGAGCTCTGGGAGAGCTCAGCAAGGGAAAGGTGCGATGTGAGAGGAGAAAATAACTAGGTACGTCTATGTATATATGAGGTGTATGCACTATATAGGCACGACATATAGAATACCAGATGTAGGATATATCTTTCGATATTATATTAAACCTGTGCTGAAACAGAAGGAGAGAAGTAAAAGCACTAAGAGGAACAGCAGAGAGAATGAATGTGGAGCAGATAAATACCTGAGATAGAGTCTTAAAGCTTTCAATAATATTAAAGCTCTGCTGGGAGGTGGACAAGAGAGGCTTTAATAGCAAACAATGTGACAGGTGCCACAGTTAAAGCTTCGGACTACGCCGCCAACATAGATCTCAAAGCCATATCAGATGCAACTCTATTTGTCGCATAAAATACAATCTCTATTGCAGAAAGTTTTTCCATAGGCAACTCTCAATCAGACAGCTTTGAGCTTTTACGCTCGCTTTCGCCCAAGTCCATTGAAATCGAGCTTAAAGCTGCGCACAGCCCTAATGACAGCTAACGGTGCAAAGCTTTTAACGATTTACTATGCAAAGTAAGCTGAAGACGCGAATCGCAGATACCCTACAAGCGAAGCAAATGATCGACGAACTAGAAGCTCACTAGTTCACTAGTTCGTTTTTTAGCTCAGCAGGTCAGAAACGATTCATATGGATCAATAATTTAGCACAACAAAAAAACTCTATCCTTGCCCATTCACTGAACTATTTCGTTCCAGCAGCCTCGAGCTCAGACTCAAGGTGAACTCAGCTTGCTATGCTGTTACAGGGCAATGCATAACCCCAATATACCCCATGCAATACGCTAGTGGATCGAGTGTGGCTTACCTTTCGGAACTCCTGCACAAAGGATGTGATCATCGTCTGGATGGCCGCAGCCCGAGTCGCGTGCAGCGCCAGGTGCTTGCCGTTGCGCAGATTGAGCTGCAGGGCGGCTGGGCGTGGCAGGGTGACAGCGTTCTGTATTTCGGCAAACGATATGGCTTGGACGACAATCAGGTAGTCGGCATCGCGCCTGGCCAGGTAGAGGCCGCTGTGCGAGACGCCCATTATGGAGACATCCGGATAGAGCGGAGCGCCCTGGACAGCAAAGAGCCGAGCGAAGTACAGCGGCCAGTCGCGGGCCATGTCCACGAGATGGCGCTTGACCAGGGCGCGCACATGCTGGCCGCGCGCCGCGAGGGTATCCACGCTCACGCCGTGCCCGTGCAGCATATTCAAGGCGGCGTTCTTCTCCTGGGGCGTGATGCGCAGGCAGGGCGTGACGCCGAACACGTCGCTCAGCACCTGAGCGAACAGCAGGTCCAGGGCGACCGGCGGGCCGATGGGCTCGTGCGGCTGAAAGACCTCCTTGCGCACGCGCAGCTTCCATGGCACCCGGTTGTAGGTGAGGCAGGCGCTGACCGTGGCACTCGCCGTGCTGGTTGCCGGCGTCACGGCTGCTGGCGGCGGTGGCACTGGGGCAGGCACCACCACAGCCGGCAGGCTGGAGTCGAGTGACTCCTCGCGCGCCGAGCTGGCGGAGCTCTTGCGCTTCCGCTCGTGCTCGTACTTCTGGGCCATGTGCGTCCGGAATGTAGCGGGCGTTGAGGCGAGCGACTCTCGCTCCCTCTCCCGCTCCCGCTCCCTTTCCCTTTCTCTTTCTCTGAGCTTGGCGCCCGTGTTGTCCATGCTGGCTTGAATTACTCTTGGCGGCGCTGGCTGATAGACCTTGTGGCTCTCCTTCTCGCGCTCCACCTGCCGCAGCTCGTAGAGCCGTTCGCGTTCGCGTTCTCGTTTCTCGCGCTCCTTCTCGCTGCCGCTGCCCGAGGCGGGACCCTCCACCTCGGCACGATCCCACACGGACTCGGAGTAGTCCTCGCGATCTCTCGACCGACTGCGACTGCGGGAGCGCTCCCGCTCGCTCTGCAGCTCCTGCTCCCAGGCACTGTGCGACGTCGATGACAGCTGCTGCTGCTGCTGGTGGTGGTGATGCTGCTGTTGGTGCATCTGCAACTGCTGCTGCTGCTGCTGCATCTGCTGTTGCTGCTGCAGCTGCATGGGCTGCCTGACGGCGCCGAACGTGTCGCGCTCCTGGCGCTGTATGAAGGCCGGCACGTGCTCCTTGCGATAGTCGGGCTCGGGCTCGCTAAGCTCGACGGGCGGACTTTGCGGCGCTGGTGGCGGCGCCGGCGGTGCCATGCTGGGCGGCCTAATGGGTGGCGGTGGTGCTGGCACATTCGGCGCCGGTGGCAACAACACGCCTGGCCAGGCATTGGGCGGCGCTGGCACGGGCATCGGCGGTGGCGACAGCTTGCCCTCCATGCGCTCGATTTGGGTGCGCACTGTGGGCAAGGCCTCGCTGGAGCTGGAGCTCGCATTGGCGCCAGCGAAGAGTCCGCCCAGCTGCTGCTGCAGCATCAACTTGCGTGTATCCTCCAGCTTGGCCGGGGCCCGCTGGTCCGACTTGTTCGAGACAGTCGAGCGCACCGAATGGCCCGCTGTCACCTGCTCCAGGCGCTGTCGCATCTCCGAGCTGAGCTTCAGCTTGCCCACGCTGCCTGGCGGCGGCCGATCGGCCCCAATCTCAAAGCTCTTCTTGGCCAGCTTTGTGGCCGTAATTGTGGTTGTGGTAGTGATAGCCGCTGTGGTCTGGTTCACTTGCATTTGCTGATGCTGATGCTGATGCTGCTGGTGCTGCACCGCATCCTGGACATCACGGCCATTGCTCTCCAGTCGTATGCTGCTGCGCATCAGCTGAGGTGTTGGACTCTTGCTAGACTCGATCTCGAACTCCTCCCACTCGATGGCCGTGTGCTGCGCCTGGGGCGTCGTCTTGCGCTGCTGCTGGCGTAGCTTGAAGGCGAAGAAGTCCTCCTCGGTTTGGAACTGCGGCTCGCCCTGCGGCGGCGGCCAGCGCCATTTGCCAATGCGCACAGTCTTCGCCCGGCCGTAGGGGTCCAGGAAATGCCGCGTTTCCGACGGATCCTTGCCCTCAAGTGGTGGCGGCATCGGTGGTGGCGGCGGCGGTGCCGGCGGCTGCATGCCAGCAGTGGCCTCCATGACCAAGCTGCTCGACCTAGTGCTCGTCAGCAGCGTTGTCGTCTTCAGCCTCAAAGGAGGCGGCGAGATGGGCGCAGCGGGCGGCGAGCCGCCGCCACTGCCATTGCTGACACTCGCATTTGGATTGGCACTCGCGCTGCTGGTGGCATTCGCTGCCTGCTGGCTGAGCAGCGTCTGCAGCGCCTGGTTCTGGGCGAGCAGCTGCTGCTGTATCTGCAGGTTCTGCGCCATGGCTGACTGGAGGAAGGCGCGCTGCACCTGCTGCTGGTAGAGCGAGGCGGCGGGCACGGCGTCCGGCTCACCGCCAGGCAGCTGCATTAGCTGGTGTATGAGCGGATCTGCGGCTCCTGCTTGGCTGTGTTCGGTGCTGCCGCCGCCCTTGATGCTAGCCACCAGCTGCGACTGGGATGCCAGTGCGCCAAGCGACTCATCCAGAGAGAGGTCGAAGAAGTCTGCCAGATCGGCGGAATCCGGATCGAACTCCTCGTTGACAGGTAGACCCTCATGCCTCCTGCCGCCTCCCTTGATACATGCCACCAGCTGATGCTGGGAGGCAAGTGTGTCCAGGCCATTGTCCAGGGAGAGGTCGATAAAGCATTCCAGATCGGGAGAGTCCTGCCTGACTTCCTGGTCCTCCGCCACATCCTGTGACTTATTCAAGAGCAGTAGCTCATCTATAAACTCTTCCAGTTCTGCCTGATCGTGCTTGATTTCCGGCAGTTCGTCTGAGCTATTCAGCAGGAGCAACTCGTCTATAAACTCCTCCAGATCGGCTTGATTCCGTTTGGCTCCCTCGTCGTCCGTTTTCTTACTGCCCTCCGGCTCCTCCTCTACACAGTTCTCTGCACGGCGACTGCCACGTATGCTGGCGGCCAGGGAGCGCGCGTCGGACAGCTCGTCCAGTGACCCGTCGAGCACTGGACTGAACAAGTCATCCAGAAATTGATCCACATCGGAGGCCTGGGAGGGCACACGCACGCGCCGTACGTGGGAGGCCAGCGAGGGTGCTTCACTGGTGTCCGACATGGCCGAGGAGCGCGTCGCATACTCCGACTTGTCCATGTTGTATTTGCTGGAGTGGGCCGAGCCATGCGAAGCGGCGTGCGAGCGGCGTCCGGCATGCTGGGATTTCTGATAGCGCGGCGCCGACTCCTTGCCCATGGGGGCCAGGCGCTCGGCCGAATGATAGCGATCGTTGAGGCGGCTCTCCGAGAGGCCCAGCGCTAGGGTGTGCAGTGGCGACTCCTGTGAGTCGCTGTCGGGCAGCGGCAGCTGCTGGCTGCCCATGTCGGAGGCCAGCAGATCATCCAGCGACTTGGAGCGCGACTTGGACTGAGCGCCAGGCAGCAAATGCGGCGTAATGGGCTCCTCTGTGCGCTCGAAGTAGCGCTCGTTCAGGGCAGAGCTGCGCGAGAGCAACTCCCGGCTGCTGCGACGCTGTGGCTGAGCGGGCTCCTCCTGCTCCCTCTGCTGCTCCCGCTTGGCCGCCGTGGTGGGCGGTGCGGGTGGCGGCACGCCGGGTCGCTTGACGGCCTCCGGCAGCGAGGTGCGCGTGAACTTCGCGCCGGAGCGCAGCAAATCGCTGCGCGGAGCCGGAAAGGCGGGGCACAGCTCCTTCTCGGCAATCAGATCCATGACATAGTCCAGGCCGCAGCTGTCCGTCAGCTGCTGGCCGTCGTCGAGTACCAGGGTCCACCCACGACTGGCTACACCCAAGGTGGAGACAGCCAAGGCGGCCGCCTCCTCGCAGCTGGTCCAGGAGTCCACGGCGACCGTCTGGGTGGCCTCGTCGGGCAGGGTCAGGGGCAGCGCCATGTCGCAGCCGCGCGACAGGGCACGCCACTCCAGCCAGGCGGGCACGAAGCTGCGACAGGCAGCCGCGCCCGACGGGCTGCTCTGCTGGCGCAGCAGTTGCCGCTGCAGCATCTGGCGATCACTGGCCGGTGCCTCATCCGTGACGAACTTGAGCAGGTACTTGCTGAAGGCCGGGCTCGGCTGGAAGCAGCACAGGCACTGGCCGAGCAGCTGCCAAAGGCGCCCCGACACGGCCGGCTCAGCGCCATGCAGCTGGTTGCAGAGCTGCACGAGGATCTCGTCGCGCAGGCCGCGCGAGCTGAGCGCCTTGTGGACAATGTAGTCCGAGAGCAGCTTCTCCTTGGCGCCCTCGCCCTCGAGCGCCTTGTCGCTGCTCCAGCGCAGGATGAGCTTGAAGACAGCCAACGCGTCCTGGAAGTCCTGGTCCCGCGAGGCGGCGCGCGTCAACAGCGGCGCCGTGATCGGCTCCCTGCGCGGCTGCAGCCGCAATCCGTTGCAGTAGACGCTGCTGAACTTGCCAAAGCTGAACTGGGCCAAGTCCGACGGCAGCTGAGCACTGGCGGCCGGCGGCCCTGGCACCGTCCCGAGCACCTTCACCAGGTGCCGGTCGCTGTGCGGCGGCGTCCAGCCCTGAAGCTTCGAGTAGATGAAGGCCAGCTCGGCGGGTATGTCCAGGTAGCTCAGCTGGCTGCGCTCCAGGTTCACCTGCTTGGCCTCGCGAGCCTCGCGCGCGCGCTGCGCCGCCTCCCGCGCCTCCTGCCGACGACGATGATCGGAGCGCAGCTGCTGCACGCGACGCCGCGCCTGCTTGCCGCGCCACAGGCGCTGCGCAGTGAGCGCGCCGTGACGCAGTCGCTCATAGCGCTGCTGCTGCCGCTGTCCTCGCCAGCGCGCCTGCAGCCGCGTCGCAGCTGCCTGACGCCGCGCCAGCTGCCGGCGCACCAGCATGCCGCGCACGTGCCGCTGAATGTGGACCGCTGCCTGGCGCAGGCGCTCGGTGCGGCCACTCTCCAGGGAGCGGTGCAGCGCCTCGCGTAGGAAGACGCGCGTGGCGCCGAGCTGGTAGTCGGGCCCCTCCACGCCGGTGCGCGGCATGGACTCCAGCAGCAGGCGGCAGAGCTCCCGGTAGGGCGTGCCGCGGGCCAGGGGCGTGCCGAGCAGGTGCCTGTAGCGCTCCACGAAGTGCTGGAAGCGCAGGCGCACGGGATAGCCGCGCTGCCTGATCTGGATGGTGTCCAGCATGCCGAGGTAGCGCAGCTGCTGCAGCACGCAGGGCATGTCCATGCGCAGCGGCTGCTTCTCTTGGTTGGGCTTGATGCAGCGTACGAACCAGGGATGGCAGCGGCCCATCGACTGCAGCAGCTGCTGCAGCGAGTCCGCGAACCGGGCCGCCACAGTGGGCGTGCGCGGCTTCATGGTGACGAAGCGTCCGTTGCTGCCCTTGGGCAGGGTCTTGCCGGCGTCGCGCTGGGCGCGCAGCTGCTTGGTCAGCTCGCTGACCAGGGGCAGCCGACTCGTGGCCAGCAGCTCGAGCACATCGCTGCGCAAGGCGTCGCGGTTCTTGTCCAAAAATCCGTCCACGCAGTACCACACCTGTCCGGCGTAGTGGGTGACGCCGAACTCCTGGGCGCCGATCCGGGGGCGCGCGTATAGCTCGCTCAGCGCGTGGTTGTAATGGCATTTCTCGAGGAAACTCTGGTCGGTGGCACGCGGAAAATTCGACTCATCGTCGAGCAGGTGGCAGATGCCGACCGGCTTCTTGGCCAGCAGATGTATGACCGGCAGATTGTCGTCCCAGGCGAGGGGCGTCCACTCGAGGCGCTCCCGGGCGTACTCGGCCTGCTCGAGCTTGAAGACGTGCTTGTTGAAGTACAGCTGGAGGTTCTCGTTGGCGTAGTTGATGCACAGCTGCTCGAAGCTATTCTCGGCCAGGTCCTCAAAGCCGAAGATGTCCAGTATGCTGATGCGATGGGCGTCGTGGGTGCCGCCCTTCTGCACGATCGAGTTGATGCGCGACACCAGCCAATTGAAGAGGCCGGCATAGAGGGCCTTGGCGAACGCGTCTCTGGCGTCCAGAGCCTGGTCAATGCCCAGCGGCGTGTGCAGCCGCTCGGCCCGCGCCTCGGTGGTGCGGCTCGTCAGCGCACGGTGCATGCCCTCGGCGCTGATGTGCAGCAAGTGGGCGGCCCACTTGATCTCGGCGTCGGAGCCGATCTCCACGCCCTCCTGGCCGTGCCGCAGCTGCCGGCGGTGGAAGTAGACGTTGCCCAGGTGCAGCACCGCCGCCAGCACCCGCACAATGCCCTCGCGCTCGCCCTCGGTGACGCCGAGCACCTGCATCGCGCTGAGCAACGAGGCCCAGTCGACGCGGCCGCTCGCGCAGTCCGTCGCGCCCTGGTTCAAATAGAAGTACTTGTCCGCCTCGAGCAGCCCGTACTTGGCGCGCTCCGCCTCGCTTAGCCCGCCCAGCATCTCGTAGAAGACGTGGTAGTTGCGCTCCCCCGGCGCCTGGGTCACAATGCGCGACTTCTCCAGCAAGTACTGCGTTATCTTGGCGCCCACAATGGCGCCGCTCTTGAAGTAGACCTCGAGGTACTTGCCGAACCGGGAGCTGTTGTCGTTGCGTGCGGTTCGCGCATTGCCGAAGGCTTCCAGCAGGGGCGCTGCCTCCAGGATTTGCTCTGTGATCACAGCCGAGGCGCTGCCCCCGCCGGGCACCACGGCGGCCAAGTACTGCATCACCAGCTTCGTGGACTCCGTCTTGCCCGAGCCGGACTCGCCGGAGATGACCACCACCTGGGGCGAGGGCAGCGCAGCATGCGCTGCGGCGCCGATTGCAAACAGATGTGGAGGCAGGGCGCCCAGCGGACGTCCGGCGTACTGCTTGGCCACCTCCAGGCCGTAGGCATCGGGAAACATCTTGTACGGATTGACCGCTATGAGTATGCTGCCGGCGAACGTGTAGATCAGTCCCTTGTCGTAGCGCAGTCGCAGATTCCAGAGCAGTGATGCCTCGTGCAGGTCGTCCAGCATCGTCATGTCCTCCACGCCGCTGCTGCCCAGGTCCTGGCGGGCTCGCAGGCTGCCCTCTCCTGGCTGCAGGGCGAACGTTTGTGCCTGTGCGCAGAGGGAATTTCAATTAGTTGCAGCTCAATTGAGGATATATGTGGGGAATGCGACTTTGTAGGACGTTAAGCTGTCGGAAGTCGGGAAATATTCAAGAAATGCCAATCTTAGGGAAATGTAGGGTATCTAATCGCAGCACACGAAATGTTAGTCTTGGAGGAATAGAAGATTGGGCAAGAGATGGCTGGGGCTACTCTCAGGACAGGACTGTGGATAAAAGCACTCTGAGGGAAAACTTTTGGTAGCTGACGTCCGTTAGAAGATTTTCCCTAACTTCTCATTGCTCCTTTCGGGAGTTGGACAAGTTATTTTCATGGGAATTTCATTAAAGCTGCTGCATGTTTTTGCTTTTCTATTCTCTTTCGTAGTCACTGACTGGAAAACATCTTTGGCAACTCTGAGCACTGCTAAGCATTGCATTGAAGTGCACTGGGATGAGCTTCATTGATGTCTCCTCTCCGCGCACAGCTGCGGCATGGAGCAGCTTTAATTTATAAGCTGACAAGCGTGGCGAATCAGCATCGAATGGAAGTTGTCAAGCTGCTGTTGAGGCTAAGAAGTTTAGTGAAAATCCATGGGAGCCAGCAGAGTCGCTGGGCCTAATTGGATTTTTGCTGGCGGAGCGGAATTAGATTCGGATTTTAGATTTTAGACTAAGCGCTCACATGGCGGGCCATCACGTCGCTGCAGAGTGTGGAGAGGCGCTTCACCACCTGCGGGTAGCGGCACTTGAGGCGATGCTGTCGGCGCAGCAGCAACTGTTGCTGCTGCAGCGGCGATTGCTGGGTGAACAGCTCATCAAGATCCTCGAGGCTGGCCGGACGCTGGCGTCGCAGCACGTGAGGCGACAGCAACGCCAGCGAAGGCGACTGAGCCGGACTGGGGGTCACGGAGCCGCAGCCGCTGCCGCGTTGCCATGGCTCCAAGTGGAAGCGTACGATGCGCATCTATCGAGTGCCGATAAGTGACTATCGACTATCAAACAGGCAGAACTGATAACCGAGAACCGAGAACAATAACAACAACAACAATAAGAAAGAGACACGTCGTTGGCCGCCGTCTCGAATGCAACTGAAAGGAATCAAGAGCCAAGCGTCGAGACCTCGCTACAGTTTTCCCCCCAATCGAAGCGCCTCGCCCCGCTTCCTCTACGTCTGCCCATGCCTAAACGGTGTTTTTATTCGTTTGCTTTTTCAGAAAGCCAATCAATTGAAACAAGTTTTGTTTTTTTTTTTTTCTTTGTATTTTCTATTTCGAAAGATGAGACGCCTCCTGACCAACTGGCAGCCACTTTTGGAGAGAGAACAACGGAACAGGCGAAAAACCTGTCGCATGTCGTTAGCTTTGATCTCAATTCCATTAAGAGAAGAGCTCTCTCTACCTAACCCCACTCCTGCCACCCTCTCTCTGGCTCTGCCTCTCCCTCTTTCTATCTCCTTCCCTCTTTTGCTGTGCCGCACTTTCTCCAAGAGCCAAAGCAGAACCAGTTGAACTCTTTAATTCTTTGTCGCACACACACGCTGCAACGTGCAGCGTGCAACGGGAGCAACATTTCAATACGTGTTATCGATATGCTGTTATCGACCGCAGCCAAGTCACGCAAACAAGCTATCGGAGAAGCACCTCATAGTACTAAGCATGACAATTTGTAGATCTCTATCTCTTATGTTATCGTTTTTGCTGTCGATACCTATTGCCTATAGAATGTTTATATAAGGAAGCTCCATATATAAATAAATCAGTTTATATACTCTACTTTACTTTAGCTATATATCGATATGTTCAAGTCGACATCTGAGTGGTTTCCCTTAAGATCTTAACATCTACTTTTCTAACTAGTTTTGTTATATGTTGAAGGGCATAAAGTGTAAAGGTCGATATACATTTTCGATTAATCGATTACTCCAAATTACATCTGTTATCGACTATGTGAGATGAATGGATCGGCAGCCCATATTATTTGAAAACGCTATTCATTTTTAACTAATTCTTAACACTAATCGATCAGTCGATAGGTGTTTGTACACAATAATCGATTTTCATTTGGCATTATATACATTTGGAACCAAAGCTCGTCAATCGTTCAGTTCCTCGTAGACATTTCGAGATTTACCTCTGAGCTAAGCTCGCTCAATTTTTCTATTTGGGCTTTGAGGCGCTTTCAGAGCTCAGCTAATTGCAGTTCTGGCTCAAGCAGGGGCTAATTTGCTGTTGCTGCAGTCTAGCTGAAATGCTTTGGTCGTTTCTTTTCTTCGGGCCTAACAAGTTGTCTGACTTCGAACAGGATACACGCTGAATGCTGTGTGTGTGTGTGTGTGCGAAGTATGCGAGCCAGTTTGGGAACGCACGTTTGTAGTAAGAGAAACGGGGTATATTGGCTCATGCTGCACAAGCAATCGATATTTATCGGTCTACAGGCCAACAAAATGGATCTAGTCGAAGTGAAACTAATAAAAAGACGCGCGAATAACTCGAATAGAGAATGGAGATTCACGATAAACTGAGGAAGTAAAAGGTCTGCTCGACCGAACCTGTATAGTTAATGGGTATTGTGCAATCGCGTATACCCGGCTTAGATTGCGACATCTTAGTCGTGAACTCTCAGCTGCCAGCAGCAACTGCAGCGCCGACTGCGGCTGTAGCTGCATCGGTAACTGTTTGCAGCTATTAGCCTCAGTCGCAGCATCAGTCGCACCAGCATCAGTTGCAGCCTCTGGCTGACAGACGCTCGACTCTCTGCTCGGACAGTCGGAGTTAATTGCAAAGGAAAAAGGAAACGAAGCCGGCAGTCGCTGCCGGCAGTCAGTCGCTGTTGAGCAATCAGAGAGAGAGAGAGAGAGAGAGAGGGAGAGAGCTAGCAAGACACAACGCGTTGAGCTGAGAATTGCACGCAAAACACTTCCGTTTGGCGGCCACCAAATTGGCAACTGGACACTTTGGTCAGCGCCCCAGAGTGCCCAATGGCCAAAAGATCATTTGCCAAGCCATGAATTCCACGTGCTGCCAGAAGCGAATTTCGTTTGATATTTTCCAACTCGCTGACAGGTGAAAATAGTGAAAAGCAGTCATAAAACTGGAGGAGAGTGCCCTTGAGTCAGTGGACGAGTGCTCGACGGGCAGATGCCCTGTAGAAGGCAACAGTAAGCCAATTTCTAATGAAAGGGGATGAAGAACAGAGAGCATGAGATGCGGAGGCGGCAAAAGGGGAAAATGAGAAGATTAGCATTAGCTCTACACAAAACTGTATTGCTTAAAATCGATATCCCTTAAAATCGAAATTGATCATAATCGATATTGACGGACTTAAAAGATGATGCTATAAGGAGAGGGATTAACTATCGATAAGCACTTGATGCCACAGGGCAAGAAATAACTGTATTATTATAGCCATATGAACCTAAGGCTCCCATACCCATATTTATCAATGTGAGTAAGAGAGAGAGAGCAGAAATAAGTAATAGAGAAATCAGAGCAATACAATGGCATTAATCGAGTTGACCTCCATATTACTTGCAGACTTCGAGCTTAGCATCTCGCAAGCGCACTCCACATTCGTCGATCGTCTACTCACCTTGCCCTTGATCATGGCCTGAACGACGATCACCTGGGCGGCGCGGTGCACCTCTTGAATCTCGCCCGGTATTGGGTGTCCGACGCCCGGGTCGAACCACACCAGATCCCCCTCGGCCCAGTCCATGGCTCAATCAGTTTTGGATCGAAGCGCTATATGTCTCTCGCTATATATACACGCGATCAGCCGATGATCGTGCAGCTGCTGCCTTTTCCAAGCCAATTATTCGCCAATTATTAATATCAGGTGTTTTTGCTTCTCTTTTCTGCTTCAGCTTCTTCTCCTTCGACTCTGCTGCTGCGGGAGGGAAAACGGGAGCTGGCAAAGTCTTCAGGCCGCGGGCTGATGCATTGCTGTAAAAGTAGAAAATAAGAAAAACATTTGATTAAAAAACACTTCACACACAGCCAACAACAACAAGCAGAGAAAAAAAAGTGACAAAAAATTCACGTAATTATTTCACCTCTCTATAAAATGCCTTATCAGAGAGCTGTCCCCGCTGCCTCCTCTCCTTCTTCCAGCTCGACAATCACCTGCCATTGTCATTTGAGAGATGCTAGCGAGTGTGTGTGCGTGTGTATGTATACTATTCACACACACTGTCGCACAGGCGACAAAGTTGTCAACGTTTAGTTCAAGCTGCGCTCCAAAGACCTCATTGAATGAAAGTAGTTTTTTTCTTTCTTTCTTTCTTGCTGCCTTTGGGTTTTCTTATATCTATATTCATTTTTATTTCAATTTCCATTTTTCCCCCATCTGTTTTTGCTTTAAAATGCAATCGAATGCAACGACGAAAATCATGAATTTTTTAAAGCATTTGCTCAAAACAAAAGTTCATCGAATGGGAATGGGATATGTATTAAATAATGATATAGCATAGAGATGCATAGCTGCAAAACTGGAATGCGGAGAAGGAATATCGAAGAGACCTTCTGCTTTATAGCTAAGATTTCTCATTAAATTGGCTTGAAATGCACTGCAAATCGATTCGTTCACAGTTCCAGCTGATAGTTCCAGTTCACAGTTGCAGTCACAAAATGTAAATGAGTCACCTGAAAAACAGTTTGAGCTGCGACCAAGTGATCTCTGATCCTTGACTTGCCGCCCAGTTCAAGGTTCTCATATTAACTCTCGGCTGCTCTCGCTCCATCTGCTTATGCAACTGACAGAAATGTGCTTCACTGTAACGTATATTCTGCTGTATAAGGGACAACGGGCCAAGATTATGATTCATTTGTATCTAAAGCTTTATCCACATCCACACAATATCCACTTGTCTGGAGCCATTTGTGCAGCTAACTTTCAACAATGATTTCAAATTCATAAACTTTTAGAATTAGCTTTCACCTTCCGTTTAGAATTTGACCCGAATTTTGCTATGAAAATTTAATCAAATAAATGAAGAGCGTGGCAGACGGGCTGCAACGACTGCGTAATGCCCGCTCGCAGCCCGCAAACAACTAAAGCTGATGTCAGAATTCAGCTACTTGAACTAGCCACGCCCCAAGACTATCACATAAGATTTATTCCACGGCATTTCCCATTCGCCACGCCTCCAATTTGCATTTGCATCTGCTGTTCAGATATGCGACTAAATATGTTTATGCATTCGAGATTTCAGGTCTGTGGCTGGGCCAGAGAGCTAATATACTCTCTTTCTGCAGTTTGTGCGCGAGCATTGGAAATTGTTTAGAGCAAAAAGCATAAATAATACAACAGAAAAACTGAAGAAAAAAAAAAAAACAAAACAAAATATGCTGGTCAAGAATTTTAAGCAGTTCGCTGCTTGATTAACATTTGGTGAGACAAACTTTCACCTGTTTAGTGGCAAAAGGCTTTAACATAAATATGGTATAAAATGTTGTCGCTGTCGCTGGTTGTTGTCATTTGTGGTTGTTGTTGTTGTTGTTGCTGCTGCTTGTTGTTGTAATGCATGCGCGCACTGAATTTGGCTTTTGGGATTTGGTTTTTGGTTTTGCTATTCGGTTTTTGGCCAACAAATTCGTGCTAAATGGCTAAACAAGTGTTTACGCATGTATAAGGGAGCGAGAGGGAGAGGGCAAGAGCTGGTAGTATAGACGACTCGTTTATAAGCATCGCAAGTCCAAGTACTTTTTTGTCCGGCGGCGCAGCTGCCACTCATTCATGCATTCATTCAACCAGTTCGTCACACAGTCAGTCAGTGAGTCAATTCAATTCCCTCTCCCTCTCCCTCTTCCTCTCCCTCTCCCTCTCCCTCTCTCTCTCTCTCTCTCTCTCTCTCTCTCTCGCACGCTGTCCCTCTCTTTTGGGCAAATAACAAAATGCTGTTGGCTCGGCAAGCGAGGCGAGTTCGACCGCATTCCAATGCTAAGACGTCGCTGTCGTTGTTGTTGTTGTTGTTGTCGTTGTCTATGCTCTAGCTATAACAAGAACAACAACAGCAGCTTCGACAACAACAACAATAAAACATTTAATGTAAGTTCTCATGTGTAATCAATGAGCAGCAGCAGCTGCGCAACATTTGCCAATTGAGTGTGAATACAAAATAAAAATGGATAAAAAATTTGTATTTATTTATTTTTATTTATTTATTAAAAATGGATAATAAAAACAAAAGTTTTACTTTTTATTAAATGAATAATAAAGACAAAAATTATATACAGAGTAAAGAGTTAAGTGCTATCAAAAATGATATAAAAAGGCATATTAATAAAGCTGATGCCATGGCAATTGGGCTTAGAGCTAGTTCATTTGAACGAATTTAAGAACAGTTCATTTCGGAATTATAATAAATGCATATATACTGCACATGCTAACGCCGAAATATTAGCTAACTCCTTGCTGAGCTAGTTCATGAACTGGTTCCGACACATTTTTCAACTACAACACTTAATGAACTCAGCCTGCAAAAATAGAATATGAGCAGAACACGCAGAATGGAATATGACGAGCGCTAATGAAACTGAGTCGCTTTCGAGCTAGTTCAAAGAACTAAACTTCAAATATTCTCCTCTTATTGTACAACATTCCATTGATTGAAGTTCCACAGGCTAAAATTCCCTGACTTACTTAACACTGAAGTTAATTGAAAATCAAATCCACTAACTAGTTCACAGTTCGACGTTCACAGTTCCCCGTTCACCGTTCACCGCTCCCAGTTCCAGCTGCAACAGGCAAATGAGCGCGTTACCTGATGCTGCAAGTCATTTAGAGGGCGCGCTAAACACGTTGAACTACGATTAAGTCAGCTCTGACCCTTGACTTGTTGCCCAGTTCAAGGTTTTCACATAAACATCAGATAAACCTACTCTCCTCTACTCTCACTCGACCTACGAATTTCTCTCCCCTCTCTCGCTCTCTCTCTCTCCATGTCTTTCTAGACTCTCTAGCTGTTGACTTAATAAAGTTTGTTTGGGTGTAGCTGGTTGAGTTGTCATTGTTGTTGTTGTGTCGTCGTTGTGTGATACCTCGTCCGCTAGTTCGTTGTCCAAGTCTTTTGTCAAGTTCGTTGCCTCAGTCTTTCGCTTCGACTTGATTATAGTCGAGATATTTGAAATGCATTTGGAAGCAGCCACTTTTCCCATGACCAAATGCGCTAAAAACTAAAAATTTTCGTTGCTCTTCGATTGCCACAGCGATATAATCTCTATCTGTGTATTGCTCTATGTGTGCCTGTGTGTGAGTGTGTGTGTGTATGTGTCATAAATTTTTAAGACAAAAAGGTAGAACCGCACCTGCACAAATGTTTGGCTCTAACTTCTACAGGTGTGTTTCTATATATACATATATTTGTGTGTGAGTGTGTGTGCCAGCCAGTTTCCAGTTGTACCCCTTAAAGATGTTCTAGAAAGAGGTATATTAGTTTCAAGCATGAACGTAAATGTTCCTCTAATTTATGGAACACCTGAATACTCCAGAAGAGCATTGCAAATTGACTCTTGTGTTGTAATAGAGAACACTATAACAACTAGAGGGATCAAATTTGGTATGTAGTTGCTCTTGGATTATGCGATCATATCAAGAAATGTAAAGACGACATCATATGGTATACACCAGTTATATACCCTAATATGATAGCTGAGAATCAATGTTTCTTAAAGAGCCAAACATCTCCTAAGATATATCCAAGCATAACTCGCGAGCTATAAGATCTAGACAGAACAATTTTGGTATGTCGAGAAGGCTGCGATATATTTATATATCAAATAAATCATATCTTATTTGGTTACATATATACTACTATATATTTAGTATATAGCATTAGTATATATATAGGCAATTCTTAACTGCTTTGGCTCATGAAGACTCCAAGGAGCTGCTATACCCGAAATGGGCTTTTAAGGTAACTGCTAGTCGAGCATGGTTCGCTATAGATTTTTAGCTTGTTTTTGTTATCAACTTTAATATTAAATTGATTTTTGTGCCATAAATTCTTGGCATTGCTGAAAACGCAGCCAGATTCCATGCATGGCACGTCTGAGTGTGTCTGTGCGCGTGTGCGTGTATGTGTGTAGGAGATTTGCTACATGCGGCAAGCAGGGCGAGGCGCAGCCGCCAACACGACAAGTGAAACTCTTGACAAGATCTGCGAGAGATGAACAGAAACTGATTTCGGTTTTGCCAATTCATTTCCATTTTTATGGCACGCACAACAAACACACACGCACGCACACACACACACATTTTTGATTTGGCTATCAATTTCGGTGTCGACTTTAATTGAAACAGTTTGTCGAACTGCAATTTATTTAATTTATTGTTCATTTTACTTTCAACTTTTGTTTGCTTCTTTTACTTTGTTTGTTTTTTTTTTTTTTTTTTTTTTTTTTTTTTGTTATTGAGTTTTTAGCATTTAACACGCTGCTCCATTGCATTTCTCTTTGTGAAGAAGAAGTAGCTGAAGCGCAACGCTTTGCGTTTTACTTCAATTTGTTTTCAACTCGTTTTCAAATTAAGCTGTTTGGGCACTCCGCACCTGCCACGCCCAACCAGCCCAGCACAAATTCCAAGCCATCAATAGGCATTTGTCGAGGAATTTATCTTGAATTTCATACAACTTGAACTCGTTTAACGCTTGCTCTGTGCCAAGTCTTATAGTCTTATAGTTCTTTCAACAGAGTAATCGTTATCGATAAATGGCATATACATCAGTAATTGTAATCCATCTCTTTATATCTATTCTATTATAAGAATGAGAGGGAGAGCGAGAGAGAGAGAGGCAGAGACTGTAAGTTCTCATGTAACTGTGCCGATTTCACGGGTATTTTCTACGTTAGATTTAGATTACGATATTTTGCATTATAAATTATTATAAGCAGCCAATCTAATTTTTTGCATTATTTATTATTATGATCAAGTAAACTGCACTTTCTAATGACACAATATCCGCTATCCCAAAAGCTTCTCTCAACCATCAAGTTTGTTGTCTAAGTCTTTTAGCTCTAGCAAGTTCGTTGCCTAAGTCTTTCGCTTCTTTTTAATTTTGTAGACTAAAGAATTGTTACTTGATTGTTATAAACGTTTTGAATATAACAGATCTACTTTACATAATGTTTGTTTATCTCTAATATTTCTTCATGCATTCAGCTTCTATTTTTCCCATCTGCTCCTCCAGGTCCTTCGTTACTCCTCTTTCTCATGCTTCTTTTCATTGTTCTGATTCTGCGCCAACTCGTATCACTCATTCGTCCAGCTACTTCTTCTTCTCCTTCGGCTTCTACCTTTTCTCCAGCTTTTTCTACATCTCCAACTGCCTGCTCTCCTACTTCTGCGCCTTTGCCAACTTCTTTTACCACCTTTTGCTGCTCCTTTCATATGAGTCTTCCTCATCTTCTTCTTGCTGTTCTTCACAGACAATTCGATTATTATTGGGCAGCTCGTAAGCCTCGCTGCCTAGTCACATATTATTATCATTATTTGTTAGCGAAGTAAGCCGCTTAATGTTCACCCAGTCTCCTTCCTCTCTCTCTCTCTCTCCCTCTCTCTCTCTCTCTCTCTCTCTCTGCCTGAATGCCTCTCTTTCTCTCTTTGAGGCAACCTCACGATTTGTTGTACTCGCACAAATAGAAAATTTCATTGTAGAAAGAAAGAAATACATTTTAGCAAGAAGCCAAAGTCGAAGCCAAAGTCGAACTCAAACTCGAAGTCGATTTCACTAACACAAGGGCCAAGCCAAATGCTCAGCAAGCTTGGCTAAAACACATACACACGCACGCACACACACACACACAATGACAGCGCAGCGAGCCAAAAGGCCAATAAACCTTTTGCCAGAGACAGCGTCGCAGCAAGCAAGCGCCAAAAGTTTATGCTACAAATGATGTTGTTGTTGTTGCGGTTGCTGTTGCTGTCGGTGTTGTTGTCGTTGTTGTTGCTCATCGATCGCACACTCACATACAGCGACAGCAGCAGGGCCATACCATAAGCAAAAAAAGGGAAATTTTCAAAGAAGTTTAGCTTTTGTTTTGCTTTTTTCCAACACAATTGAAAGTGCGAGACGACAACTGCAGATCTCTGCTGCAGCTGCTGCGGCTGCTGCTGATGTTTGTTGTTGTTGTTGTTGTTGCTGATTAGTTGTTGTTTGTCGCCGAAGTCATAAAATTATTCTAAAATGCATTCGTGTTGCTATTTGTTGTTACCTCTCTGTTGCTTTAAGGTGCGCCCCTGCTGTTGTTGCTGTTGTTTGACTGTGGCGCACCCACAACGAACTGAGGCGACGCTCAGACTCCCCCGCCACAGTGTGTGACAGACAGGCAGACAGCAACTGAATAAAAAGGGGCGCGAACACCCCACACACAAACAGCTGCAAATTGTTTGCGCATGAGCAATTTGCAACAGAAGTCTATATCGATAACTTATCGATGCCGCAGGCATACCGAGACCTGCAAATTAGCCGCAACTTTTGATAGTCAATAATGTAGATTGCTTATCGAGAAAGAAAGCATATTGAAAGTATAGCAAGCATACTTGATTATAACAGCAGATAAGTTTATCGATAAATCAGTCAGCTATATACGACAACGTCTCGGCAGCAGCTTATAGTCTTTAGTAAACAATACAAGTAAATTATGCGTAAAGCTAGTTTTAGTATTTATATTCATATGTTATCGAAAATGTATCGATAAGTGCATCGACAAACACAAACAAACAGATATATCAGCTGAGGGAGGGGCATACTATATATGATCAATAACAAATATTGGCATGTGTTATCGAATGGCTGTCGATAACTGCTTCGATAGGCAAACTAGACTAATCCGCGCTTCAGTTAACAATGCGATTAAACTATATAAAAAGTTAACTTTCTTGGAATGTTTATGCTATCGATCAGCTACCGATAAGCATTGAGGCAGGCGAGACAATGAAAGAAGAAGAAGAAGAAATAAGAGACAGCAAATATCTATGCAAATGAAATGGCGCGACAACTGAAATTAAATTTCACTTTGATGGATTTGTGTGTTGTTTGTTTGCTTTGTTGTTGTTGTCGTTGGTGTTGCTGTTGCTGCTGCTGTTTGTTGTTGCTATTGTTGTTGCTGTTGTTGTTGCTGTTGTATTTCACTGTGACTAAGTATTTTGTTTGAGTAAAGTAAAAGCCAATTAACATCTTTGTCGCATTACCATGCCCAACAGGTCTTACTCTATGCACATACAGAGATATGCAAATATATATGTGTGCATGTGTGCCTGAGTGTGTGTGTGGCACTCCTCTGTGTGCCTTCTCTTTGTTATGCACTTGTGATACGCCTCTTCAGAGGCTGCTCAGAGCGCAGAGGCAAACGCGCAAAGGCGGGGTGAAAGAAAAAAAAACAAAAGACTTAGGCAACGAACGTGAACCAAGAATGTTGAGAGAGAACAGCAACTGTTGCTCTTTCTGTTATGATTATTGTTGTTGTTGTTGCCTTAGCTATGCACGTTACGTACGGAAGTGGCACACACACAAACAGGGAACGAGCGAGGGAGAGAGAGAGAGTAGGCGAAGAGAGAGCGAGCGACGCGCGTTCGTCGAAGCAATTCGAATACGGAATTCTTTGGCAGCCGGAACCAGTTTTTTGTTGCTTTATTTATTTTTTTTTTTTTTTTGAGCTTCTTCTACCAATGTTTTCATCTTTTTTTTAAGCTACTTTAGCCTTTTTTGCTGCTTTGCGTTGCTTCTTTTTAATATTTCTGCACGCTTAACTGTTTGGCTTTTTATACCGTTGCAAGCGGCGTTCTCGACATGATTTGCCAAAACGAAATGCGAATGCCACGCCCCCAGCTAGAATAGCCCGACCGCCCCATTCCCCTTGAATAGTAGCAGAAAAGCCAATTCAAGTTGCGTTTTCAAAGAGAAGAAATAAAGTCATCGCAGCTTGTGCCACGCCCACAAGCCCATAGCCAACTGTGCAGCGACCGTTAGGTTATGCAACTGGGGGAACAGAAAAAAGTACCGTTACAGACAATAAACTGAAATCGAACCAAAATAAATAATAAGCCAATCAGCATAAAATCTGGCCATAGAACAAGAAGAACCGTAAGAACAGGTTCCAGAACTTTAAATTTCAACTTCTTAATAGTGGAACCATTTTCAACTCCAGTCTTAAATTTTAAATTTTAAAACATAAAAAATCCCTTAGATTGAATAATTTTATTTCATATATGTAGAATAGAGGCTAACGAGTGTCTACTGTAGCAATAATTAGAATCAATTCGAGCTTCATTCGATTGCCAAAATATTTCTATTTTCGTTTCACTCAGAGATGAGCTCATTGCAATTGGATTTATGACACTAGCAATGCAAAGCGCGCAAATCAAATCTATTGAGAATGCAGCTATTGGCATCTCATTTCAGCGCCCTAAGCTACCATCGTATAGCTCTTCGTTTGCTCTCTCTCCCTCGCTCTTTATATCTCTACCTGACCCTCGCTCACTCCCTTTGCCGGCAACGGCAATGCAAATATATCCAAATTCCAGTGCATTCCAATGCAATTTACCGTTGCAAATTTCTGATTGGCTGCTATTTTATGGCAATGACATTTGGCAGCGAACCCAGCTATCGATTGTCGATAGTTTTATGTATCACTCACTTGCGTTGTTGTTATTGTTGTTGCCGTTTGCTGCTCTCGTGTTTCAGCCAACTGTTGCGCTCTCCTCTGCTGATGCCGCTGCTTCAGTCTCTGCCTCTGCCTCTGCCTCTGTAGCTGTTATTGTCCACGTTTGTATTTTAAGTTACTTTCTTTGTATGCGTTACGGTGTTTTTATATGTATTCGTAGTTGAGCTGTTTCTTCTCTTTTTTTTCTGTCTGCTTCTTCTTCTCCCTGCTTTCTACGTCACTTGGTCACACACATTAGAAGAATTCTGCTACATTTCATGCGTTTCGTTGCTGTTGTTGATGTTTTTGCAGTTGTAAAAAGCTCTCACTGTGCATATATATGCCAGTGTGTGTGTATTCACAGTTAGGTATAGAAATAAAAAAAAATTAATTATTAAATCGCGCACTTGCAAAAAAAAAACCAAAAATTTGTGTTTGTTTTGTGACTGTGTATGTATGTGTGTGTTTGTGTGCAATAGTAAATCGTGGCACGCGCGTACTAAAACAAAAGTTCAAATTATACCGACGGATTCTGCGCACACGACCTGTCAGCTATAAAACAGAATATACAATGATAGGTGGAGTGATGTCTTGTTCTTGTTCGATAACAATAAGCGCAACTTGCGCACAGTCATCGACTCAGCCAGCTGCGCAAGTGTCCAAATTGCGTTAACAGTGCCTCTGTAGCGCTGTACACGAGCACGGCAAAGGTAACAAACTCTACAAATAGAAGCCTTTCAAAAGTGCAAAGTATGTAGATGAATTCAAGTTGTATTTTTAATAATGCCATCCACTCATATATTATCCCCACTCTCAGCAAATAACAGACTGTTAAGCGCAAACAGCGCACTGCCATAACGCTATGCCGCGTTAATGGCGGTGACGCAAAAATGCGCTAACTGTGGCGGCACCTACATTACTTCAATCAATTACATTACTACAATCTTGTTTTTTTTTTTTCATACAACTAAAATTTCAGTGAAAAAGATGCCGAAATTCAACTACTACTCTTAAGCATGCTTTCATGAAATAACTACAATTGCCCATTACTCAAAATGGCACTGTTAATGTCAAGAGCTGCATTAACAGCTCATTTGAGCATTACCAGTCCAATTGAGCATAACATTCGCGTTTACAGAAGAGTAAACGAATTACAATTTTTAAATAAACAAATCATTTCTGAAGACAAGAGGACTTTCTATGTGTTGCTAAGTTAAAACAATGGCAACCGCACTTGATTGCGAGGCGCTGATAAACAAATGCCAGAAGGAGAGTGTACAGACGGATGCTGGCTCTAAACTGTCACAAAGTGAGAATTTTACAGTCGTAGAACTTGCAGCAAAAGCAACGGATCCAATTGTGAAAATGGAAATTGATGCAGATTTAACCACAACAGAGATTCTGGATGACCTGGACGAAGTGGAGCAGCAAGCAGGCAATGGCAAAGTGTCTAAAGCAAAACTAAAAGACCAGCAGCTGCAGCCAAACAAGCCGGAGCAGCCGGGCAAAGGGGAGCAAAAGACTTTCCAGGCGGAGTCGCCCACCCAAGAGTCCGAGGCGCAGCCAAACAAAGCGGAAACAAAGCTGGAAGAGGAAGCAGCGGCCGTGGCCGCAAGTGCTGCTGCGACAGCTGAGATGGAAACAGAGGGCGAGTTGAATCTTAGTTCGTCCAAGATGGCGACGCCTTCCCACGCCCCTGCACGGCCAGCCAAAGTCACCAGGAGCAGCCTAAATGGCGCTCGTTCGCCCACAATAATCAAAAGGTTGCGCAAGAGCACGCGCAGCACGCGATTCAAAGCGAAGCTCCAAGGGCGCAACAGCAATCCAAATGGCGCAGCGGGCGTCAGCAGCAACCACAATGGACAGCTGAATGGAACTGGAGCTGGAGCTGGATTAGGATCAGGATATGCGCTGAATGCAGCTGGTTCAGGCAAGTCGCACGGTAAAGCGGGCTTGGGCGGCGTTGCAGGCGGCTCCGCTGGTGGTGGGGGTGGAGGCGGAGCAAGGAATCGGCGCTCCCTGTTCAAGCGGCCCGCGCAGAAGACGCCGCGAGTCCAGGCCTCGATGCAGTACGTCAAGAGTGTCTTCTACAAGGGTAGCTACATGCAGATCGGCGACATTGTGAGCATTGTGGATAGCCAACGGAACGTCTACTACGCCCAGATCCGAGGACTGCTCGTTGACGCTTACTGCGAGAAGTCGGCGTTCCTAACCTGGCTGATTCCCACTCAGGATAGTCCCGACCCTCAAGAGGGCTTCGATCCAGCCACCTATCTAATAGGTAAGCGAATCTCTGATTCCCAATCTCAATCTGAGCGGAAAAGCTAACTATATTTTCTCCTCGATTCCAGGCCCCGATGAGGAGTTGTCGCGCAAGCTCTGCTATCTGGAGTTCGTGATGCACGCGCCTAGCAACTACTACTACGACTGCACCACGCCCTTCCCACTGCCCGACGTGGATGACTACCAGAGATCGGGCGGCTACATCTGGACGCGCTTGCCCACTGTGAAGCGGGAGCGGGAGAAGGAACGGATCAAGGACCGGGACCGGGACATGGAGCGCAAGTCGGCTGCCTAGCAGTATCCACGCCTGCGCCGACGGCTACAGGCCCATCCTCGCCAGCACATTTCAACAGCTTAAGTTATTTTTTAAATATTTTATTTTATTTGTTTTTGGAATCATTAAGAAACTCGTTAATGACGCAGAAAACTATGTGAAGGGCTATCAGTGTTGTTCAGTTACTTCCTTCCTCTGCGTTGCTCGTGCTAGTGCGGCTGGGCTGCTTCGCAATATTCATGATAGGCCCGTTCTACATCCAGCTCCTGCTCCAACTGCTGGGCCTTTCGAGCTGCGGCGGCTGCGTCCAGGCTCTTGCGCTTACCACGCTTTGGCTTGAGCGGACGCTCCGGCTTGGCCATTGCTTTTGGGTCGTCGAAGGTCTGCTCACTGGACACCAGATGCATCTGGCTATCGACCAACTGCAGCAGCTGCATGCGCTCTGCCGCGAGAGATTCGGCCAGCAGAACGCTTAGCGACGACAAGTCGTTAGGCAAATCCTCGGGAGCTGCAGCTGCACGAAAGGCGCTTTGAACGCCAGAAGCTGACAGGGGCTCCGCCTGTGGCAGCTGCTGTTGCTTCTCCTGCACGGCCTGCAGTATTGCATCAGGCATAAATAGGGCTGCCTGTCGGGCCGCACGCAATTCGCCTATTACCTCATTGATGGCCGTCTGTAGGCGCGGTGTCACATGGATGTCGTTGGCATTCCGGGTCATTAGCCAGCACTGCTCGACCACGTCCACCAGCAGGTGGTAGATCATCTTGACCAGTTCGCGCATCATGGAGCTGCTCACGATGGAGACGCTGTTCACAGTCTGGTTGATCGCCTCCTTGTTGCTGTTGAGCAGCGGATCGATGACCTCGTCGTGGATCAGCTGGCTGCCTCTGCCGATGTTGGGCAACAGCCAGCAGAGTATGATCAGTTTGAAGCCGCTCAGGAAGGGCACCCACGGCTCCAGAAAACCAGTGAAATAGTGGAATGCGTTGAATAGTCCAAACACGATCCAATATTTCATCCACGGTACTTGAGTCCGAAGATTACCATCGAGGCAATTATATGTTGCGAATGCTGGATAGAGCCAGCCAATGGTCATTATAAGCAATTCGTAAATCATCTTCCAAAATTTGTTTTTTACACCTATATGAATATAAAGCAATACTTTCGGTAGTTTTGTTATTTCTTTTTTTTTTTTTAACGGTTTGAAGATACTTTATCGCGGCCACACGGAAATTTGTGATGAAAATTTTTCTATTTCTAGAATTTCGAAATTTCGGAGCACGCCTCTGTTTTTGTGAAAGCACTGTTTCAAATGAGCCCAACACAACTGCTCCGAATACAACAAAATATACAATTGAAACAACGACTACTTGATTTCAGCCTATTTCACTTTTCAAACGCCAAACGAACAGCCCGCTTTGTTTCAGTGCTGTGAACTGTTGAGCATAAAGATAACTATCGATTGGTTTTCTTTCCTAGAGAGACAATAACGGTGAGACTTGTTCGAATTTGGCAACAAAATATTTTATCAAAAAGTTACGAAACTATTTTTTAGTATATAATTTCTGTCTGTGCTCACATCAACTTGCCGAACGTGTTTGCCTAATTTTATTAATTTTTTTCGTTTTCCATTTAAAAAGCAAAGCCTGCTGCGTGTCAGTGCTGTAAAATGTTGATCAATTTCACTCGCATGAGAGCTGATAGTAACTAGGGCCCAATTTGAAATAAAAATAGCTAATGAAATCTCGTATTATTTATATTTATTCAATATAATATAATTTTACTATCCAAATATAATAATGTCAAGGCATATATCGTAGCATAAATGGCGGTTTCTTATTCGCGCATATTCGTGTCACGAATGACGCTCAACTCGCGTTCTGTGACGTCATAGTCGCACCGCCAATTGTTTGCGTTACCTTACCACTGTTGCAACTCTTGGCGTCTTATTTTAAAATGGAAGCGAAATCGAATATTTCAATAGTGCGGGAAAGAAGCGAGAGTCCACCTTCTGTGTACTTGAGTGATGTGGATGATATATCCGACATTGACGTGGACGATGTTGTGGACAAGCTGCACAAGACAATAACATCGAAACCGGTCTACGATGAGAAGAGAAGCATATTCAATACAACGCTCGACCTGGATGATGGTATATAAAAATAAATTGCTTTTGACTTCAATTTGTGTAAACTTTATTTGCTTTTGTAGCTGAATCCGCTTGCGAATGCTCCAGCGCAGATGTGGATGCTTATGTCGCGAGCGTTGCGCAGGAGAAGCAGCTGTGGGAATCCTTTACCACCAAAATTTTGCAAAGACCGGATGAAGGGACTCTGGAAGCCGAATACAGGCCGAGCAAAGAGCAACAAGCATATCTCAGCAAACGCCCAAATTTGCAGAATTTCATACGCGGCTTTAGCAGCTTCATGGATGATTGCAACGCGTTTATTCGGCAATATGAAATGATGCAGGACCTACAGGAGAATTTAAAGAATTGCTGCCAGCTCGATGAACTACAAAAACAACATAATTGCATTTCTGTAACCTTAGCTAGTGAAATTTCCATAAGAAAATGAAATATGTATATAGAGCTATTGTATGCGACGCATAAGTTTGGCGATAGTCAAATGGTAATATATGTAACTGAAAATCATCGATGTTCCTCATCCTTGTGTATGCGTGTCTATCGATATCATTCCATGGTCCGTCGTGTTTGGCGTATTGATATACTGGCTAAATAATTGCATATCCAGGCGGTTGCTAAAATTATGGTTTCACTTCAGCTGAAAGAATATAAACTTCAAAATAATATGAGTTGTACGATTGGCATTTATTCTACAGTGTTTATGTGTGTGTGTCTGGGTTATTCCTTGTTCCAGGCAGCCAGATATTTCATCAGATCTGTAAGGCTTTCGAAATCCGTGCGACTGTTAGCTGGCTCATCCTTGCTAATGCGCGGCAAAGCGTTGCCCATCTTCAAGCGGAACTCGTCGAACTGCAAGACATATTTCAATCGTAATCGATTTCTATTGATTAATCAATCATCACTAGTGCAATAGTTACATCCTTGGCTCCACTCAGCTTCCAGAATCCGTAGCAAAATGCTCCGGTACCCAATACAGCATACAACGTGCCCCAGCCAAGGGCTCGCATTGCCAGCGTTGTGCCTTCATCCATGAGAATCATGCCTTGTTTGGTGGCTTGCTGCTGGAGCACTTTGCTGTCCGACTTCTTGGCCGTGGCCAGCGTGCGGGAGAATCCAAACAGCGTGGAAATACCACCGACGAGGCCCATGAATGCAGCCGCTAAGCAACATTAAGGTTAGTATCAATTTAACTAATTATTTTCTTGATTTACCTTGAATGCGAAATTTGCGCTTCTTTTCCGCAGCGACTGCATCTTCGGCAGAGCCGGCTTCGCTCATTGTTGAACCCTTTTGCTTATTTTGATTAGTTTTTTATTGTTGTCGTAACCGTAAGTTGTGAAAGCTATGGCACAAGCGATATATTAGTACGTTTCGTGTAACTATCGTTTCGTTGCTTACACCGCGTAGGATAGCGATAGTTACGTGTGCAAGATTGAGATATAAATTATGTAGGAAATCCCAATTTATTTTTAGTTATAAAATTAGTAAAAAATCACGAAAAATTAAATTTGATCGTTAACTGGCATTGCTCATAATTATTAAGACACTTAAACATAAAATATCGTGACCCAAATATCGTTATCAAAACAAACGGTGCTCATTGTAATGAATGATTTTTTATGTATCTCATTCTACAACAAAAAAAAAAAAAAATGGCTATCTAGTAAATAAAACAAACCGCTACATGGCACCTGTTTTCCCGCGAAAATTGCGATCGATAAACACTATCGCAAGAACAGGAGGAAACATGCAGAGTTGCACTGATAACCAAGTTAGGCAGCCACTATAATTTTCTTAGTGCGCTGTACGGGCTGCGTTGCATCGCGTCTGCAAGTGGAAAACCACGGATATAGCAGAAAAGTCCATTTCCAGCGCTCAGTTGTAATATTAGAATTGGAAAACATGCGTTGAACACACAGCAAACCACCACCAACACCCATTTTAAATTTATCGCCGCCAAAACAAAACGCGTGTGGCTATCCAACTACGCTGTACGTTCGCTGGCTTTGTCACGCGGGCAAAACGTTTTTCAGCAGTTTTCACAATTGCGGATAATCGCGACACTTGAAGGAGTTTCCCGTATCAAGGCAATATGAGCACCACGACGGATTCGAAGGCGCCGTTACGCCAGGTGAAACGCGTGCAGTTCGGCATTTTATCACCTGACGAAATTGTAAGTAGCCGTGAATTGAGAAAAAGGTCGAATGCGAAATGTGAAACCGACGCCATATTGAAAATCAATTCTCGCTGTCGAATAATCAAGTCTCATCTGGCCCATGATTCACTTAGCGATGATTCACTTAGTGATGAAAGCGCCAAAACTGAATCCCTTATCCTTATCAAAAATTCTAGACATTCGAATCCCTGAACATTCCCTCCAATTCATTGATTACATATCCATATGTAATTCATGGATTAACAGCAAGCCGATTCAATGTACTTCATATATCTTTTGATCTCTTGACTTATCCCGAGTCTGTTTTTTATTACTGAATCCTTTATCCTTATGCAAAATGCTAGGCAAATTCGAACTCCTCAGCATTCCCTCCAATTCATTGATTATATATACACATTGGCCTGTGAATCACTTGGCTAGTGATCGGAGCGCCAAAAATGAATCCCTTATCCTTATCCTAAATTCTAGACATTCGAATCCCTGATCATTCCCTCCAATTCATTGATTACATATACATATGTAATACATGGATTAACAGCAAGCCGAATCAATGTACTTCATATATCTTTTGATCTCTTGACTTATCCCGAGTCTGTTTTTTATCACTGAATCCTTTATCCTTATCCAAAATTCTAAGCAAATTCGAACTCCTCAGCATTCCCTCCAATTCATTGATTACATATACATATTGGCCTATGAATCACTTGGCTAGTGATGGAAGCGCCAAAACTGAATCCCTTAGCCTTATCAATATTCTAGACAATCGAATCCCTGAACATTCCCTCCAATTGATTGCATATCCATATGTAATACATTCCCATTAAAAATGGGAAATCAGGGTATAATGGTTTTGTGAAATGTAGGTAACAGGCAGAAGGAGGCGTGGCAGACCCCATAAAGTATATATATTCTTGATCAAGGCGACGAGCTGAGTCGATATAGCCCTGTCCGTCTGTCCGTTCGTCCGTCCGTTCGTATGAACGCCTAGATCTCAGAAGATATAAGAGTTAGAGTCATCAAATTTTGTATGCATACTCGTGTATACCATACGTAGTACAAGTTTTTTTGTCTTTCGATAACTCATCCGATTTCTTTTTGATCGAGAATAATCGATAAATTGATTTTGTTTATTCAGCGTAATTTTGATACTTTCAGATCTGTGTACATACATCTGAGCAATACAAAGATTTTGTAATTTACAGATTTTGGATGCCACGCCCCCTTCGCCCCCAATTTGCAAAAAACGTATTTTAAGTATTAGAGACTTGTGCTTTGGAAAGTACACACATTTGTACATTATGATCACGTTCTGAAAGTTTCATGAAGATAGTCTTACTACAAGAGAAATTATTTAGCAACAAAATGCTCATAGTATTGCCCACACTGAAGCGCAGCCCAAGCGCAGTCGCTGCTTACTGCGCAGTTAGCAGAGCGCGTGCTTATGCGTGCGTGAATATCAGCTCTTTGTAGGGATCAGGGTATCTCCTAGTCGAGCAGTCTCGACTAGAGCTTCGTACTTGTTTATCACTGAATCCCTTATCCTTATGCAAAATTATAGGCGAATTCGAACTCCTCAGCATTCCCTCCAATTCATTGATTGCATATCCATATGTAATACATTGATTAATAGCAGGCCGATTCAATGTACTTTATATGATTTGATCTCTTAACTTGTCCATATATCCCGAGTCTGTTTTTGATCACTGAATCCCTTATCCTTATCCAAAATTATAGACAAATTCGAATTCCTGAACATTCCCTCCAATTCATTGATAATAATACATAATCCATTGATTAACAGCAGGAGGATTCAATGTACTTCATATATGTTTTTACCCTTTGACTTATCCCGAGTCTGTTTTTTATCACTGAATCCCTTATCCTTATGCAAAATTCTAAGCAAATTCGAACTCCTCAGCATTCCCTCCAATTCATTGATTACATATACATATTGGCCTATAAATCACTTGACTAGTGATGGAAGCGCCAAAAATTAATCCCTTATCCTTATCCAAAATTCTAGGCAAATTCGAATTCCTGAACATTCCCTCCAATTCATTGATTACATATACATATGTAATACATGGATTAACAGCAGGACGACTCAATGTAGTTCATATATATTTTGGTCTCCTGACTGGTCCCGAGTCTGTTTTTGATCTTTGTATCCTTATCCTTATCCAAAATTCTAGACAAATTCAAATTCCTGAACATTCCCTCCAATTCATTGATTATAATACATAATCTATTGATTAACAGCAGGAGGATTCAGTGTACTTCATATATGTTTTGATCTCTTGACTTGTCCATATATCCCGAGTCTGTTTTTTAGCATCCCTTATCCTCATCCAAAATTCTAGGCAAATTCGAACTCCTGAACATTCCCTCCAATTCATTGATTACGAGTATTAATATATTAAAATACTTGTAGCGGGGGCAATACTAAAAACTTATTATAATGAGTAAATATTGAGTAAAAACAATTGTGACGATGAGTAGGAGAAGTACAGTTACAGTAAAGGATCTTTAGATCATCTTTGAGCTGTCCAGAAACTATTACCTTTTCTGTCCTATAATCGTCACATTTCTTAACAATTTTTCTTTCTTTCTGCGTGATCTAGTCTAATGCTTTACATTCTTGCCTAACTTTAACTTTAGCGTCGAATGTCTGTGACGGAGGGCGGCGTTCAATTCGCAGAGACCCTGGAAGGTGGTCGGCCGAAGCTAGGTGGCTTGATGGATCCACGCCAAGGTGTGATAGATCGAACGTCGCGTTGTCAGACGTGCGCGGGAAATATGACCGAGTGTCCGGGACATTTTGGGCACATAGATTTAGCTAAGCCCGTCTTTCACATCGGCTTCATAACGAAGACCATCAAGATTCTGCGCTGCGTTTGTTTCTATTGCTCCAAGATGTTAGTCTCTCCACACAACCCCAAGATCAAAGAGATTGTCATGAAATCGAAAGGTCAGCCACGGAAACGTTTGGCTTACGTCTACGACCTGTGCAAGGGCAAAACGATTTGCGAGGGCGGTGAGGATATGGATATGACCAAAGATAATCAGCAAGTGGATCCGAACAAGAAGCCCGGTCACGGTGGCTGCGGTCACTACCAGCCATCGATCCGGCGTACTGGACTGGACTTAACGGCCGAATGGAAGCACGTCAACGAGGACTCGCAGGAGAAGAAGATCATCGTCTCCGCGGAGCGTGTGTGGGAGATCCTTAAGCATATCACCGACGAAGAGTGCTTCATATTGGGCATGGACCCGAAGTATGCTCGACCCGATTGGATGATTGTCACCGTGTTGCCAGTGCCTCCTCTAGCGGTCCGTCCGGCTGTTGTTATGTTCGGTGCAGCAAAGAACCAGGACGATTTGACCCACAAGTTGGCGGACATCATCAAGGCCAACAATGAGCTGCGCAAGAATGAGGCAAGCGGCGCTGCAGCTCATGTCATACAGGAGAATATAAAGATGCTGCAATTCCACGTGGCAACGCTGGTCGACAACGATATGCCCGGCATGCCGCGCGCTATGCAGAAGTCGGGCAAGCCGCTGAAAGCGATCAAGGCACGTCTCAAGGGCAAGGAGGGACGTATCCGTGGTAATTTGATGGGAAAGCGTGTCGATTTCTCTGCACGGACTGTCATCACGCCCGATCCTAATTTGCGTATCGACCAGGTCGGCGTGCCACGTTCGATAGCACAAAACTTAACCTTTCCCGAGCTGGTGACACCATTCAACATCGATCGCATGCAGGAGCTAGTGCGCCGCGGCAATTCCCAATATCCGGGCGCCAAATACATTGTGCGCGACAACGGAGAGCGTATCGATTTGCGTTTCCATCCAAAGTCCTCGGACCTCCACTTGCAGTGCGGCTACAAGGTGGAGCGACATTTGCGAGACGACGATTTGGTCATCTTCAATCGCCAGCCGACGCTGCACAAGATGAGTATGATGGGTCACAGAGTGAAGGTGTTGCCCTGGTCCACGTTTCGCATGAATCTGTCCTGTACGTCGCCCTACAATGCCGATTTCGATGGCGACGAGATGAATCTCCATGTGCCCCAATCCATGGAAACGCGTGCTGAAGTCGAGAATATTCACATTACACCACGACAGATTATAACGCCGCAGGCTAACAAACCCGTCATGGGCATTGTGCAGGATACATTGACCGCCGTCAGAAAGATGACAAAACGTGATGTGTTCATCACGCGGGAGCAGGTGATGAATCTGCTGATGTTCCTGCCCACGTGGGATGGCAAGATGCCGCAGCCGTGCATATTGAAGCCGCGTCCGCTGTGGACTGGCAAACAGATCTTCTCATTGATCATACCCGGTAACGTGAACATGATACGCACACACTCCACACATCCAGACGAGGAGGACGATGGGCCCTACAAGTGGATATCGCCCGGTGACACAAAGGTTATGGTAGAGCACGGCGACCTTATAATGGGCATTCTCTGCAAGAAGACGCTCGGCACGTCAGCTGGCTCCCTGCTGCATATTTGTTTCCTTGAATTGGGTCACGACATTGCGGGACGCTTCTACGGCAACATCCAAACGGTGATCAACAATTGGCTGCTGCTCGAGGGCCACAGCATTGGCATTGGCGACACCATTGCCGATCCGCAGACCTACAACGAAATCCAAATGGCCATCAAGAAGGCCAAGGACGATGTCATCAACGTCATACAAAAGGCCCACAACATGGAGCTGGAGCCAACGCCCGGCAATACGCTGCGACAGACCTTCGAGAACAAAGTGAATCGCATATTGAACGATGCTCGTGACAAAACTGGTGGATCGGCCAAGAAGTCCCTCACGGAATACAACAATCTAAAGGCTATGGTGGTGTCCGGCTCCAAGGGCTCCAACATTAACATCTCGCAGGTAAATACAGCGGCGAGAGACTCTGCAATCTGTGCATAGCGCTAATATCCTTTTTGCATCCATGTCTAGGTTATTGCTTGTGTGGGCCAGCAGAACGTTGAGGGCAAGCGCATACCATATGGCTTCCGCAAGCGCACTCTGCCTCATTTCATCAAGGACGATTACGGTCCAGAGTCCAGGGGCTTTGTGGAGAACTCGTATCTGGCCGGCTTGACACCGTCCGAGTTCTACTTCCACGCCATGGGCGGCAGAGAAGGTTTGATTGATACGGCTGTGAAGACAGCTGAAACCGGCTACATCCAGCGTCGTCTCATCAAGGCTATGGAGTCTGTGATGGTCAACTACGATGGCACCGTGCGTAACTCGGTCGGACAGCTGATCCAGCTGCGTTACGGCGAGGACGGCCTCTGCGGCGAGCTGGTCGAGTTCCAAAATATGCCCACAGTGAAGTTGTCCAACAAGGTCTTTGAGAAGCGCTTCAAGTTCGATTGGTCCAATGAGCGGTACATGCGCAAGGTGTTCACAGACGACGTCATCAAGGAGATGACGGATAGCAGCGAAGCCATCCAGGAGTTGGAGTCCGAATGGGATCGCCTGGTCAGCGATCGCGATAACCTACGCACCATCTTCCCCAATGGCGACTCAAAGGTGGTGCTGCCGTGCAACCTGCAGCGCATGATCTGGAATGTGCAGAAAATCTTTCACATCAATAAACGTCTGCCCACAGATCTGTCGCCGATGCGTGTGATTAGGGGCGTCAAGGGATTGCTGGAGCGCTGTGTCATTGTCACGGGCAACGATCGCATCTCCAAGCAGGCCAACGAGAATGCCACGCTGCTCTTCCAGTGCCTCATCCGGTCGACATTGTGCACCAAGTACGTCTCCGAGGAGTTCCGACTGTCGACAGAGGCGTTCGAGTGGTTGATCGGTGAGATCGAGACACGCTTCCAGCAGGCACAGGCCAATCCTGGCGAAATGGTGGGCGCCTTGGCTGCTCAGAGTTTGGGCGAGCCGGCCACGCAGATGACACTGAACACTTTCCATTTCGCTGGTGTGTCCTCGAAGAACGTAACCCTGGGCGTGCCCCGTCTCAAGGAGATCATCAACATATCGAAGAAGCCAAAGGCGCCGTCTCTCACAGTTTTCCTTACTGGCGGCGCTGCACGCGACGCGGAGAAGGCAAAGAATGTGCTCTGCCGTCTGGAGCATACGACGCTGCGTAAGGTAACAGCCAACACGGCCATTTACTACGATCCAGATCCGCAGCGGACGGTCATTGCGGAGGATCAGGAGTTCGTCAACGTCTACTATGAAATGCCCGACTTTGATCCGACGCGAATTTCTCCCTGGCTGCTGCGCATCGAGCTCGACCGCAAGCGCATGACGGACAAGAAACTGACCATGGAACAGATTGCCGAGAAGATCAATGTTGGCTTCGGCGAGGATCTGAACTGCATCTTCAACGATGACAATGCGGACAAGCTGGTGCTGCGCATCCGCATCATGAACAACGAGGAGAACAAATTCCAGGACGAAGACGAGGCAGTCGATAAAATGGAGGACGACATGTTCTTGCGCTGCATCGAGGCGAACATGCTGTCCGACATGACACTACAGGGCATTGAGGCGATCGGCAAGGTCTATATGCATCTGCCCCAGACGGACAGCAAGAAGCGAATCGTTATCACCGAGACGGGCGAGTTCAAGGCCATCGGCGAATGGCTGCTGGAAACGGATGGCACGTCGATGATGAAGGTGCTGTCGGAGCGTGATGTCGATCCCATACGCACATCCTCCAATGATATTTGCGAAATCTTCCAAGTGCTGGGCATTGAAGCGGTGCGAAAGTCCGTGGAGAAGGAGATGAACGCTGTGCTCCAGTTTTATGGCCTCTACGTGAACTATCGCCATCTCGCCCTTCTTTGCGATGTGATGACGGCCAAGGGCCACTTGATGGCCATCACGCGACACGGCATAAATCGGCAGGATACGGGCGCCCTTATGCGATGCTCCTTCGAAGAAACTGTGGACGTTTTGATGGATGCAGCCGCGCACGCTGAGACCGATCCTATGCGTGGTGTCTCCGAGAATATCATAATGGGCCAATTGCCCAAAATGGGCACTGGTTGCTTTGATCTGCTGCTGGATGCGGAGAAGTGTCGCTTTGGCATCGAGATTCCCAATTCCCTGGGCAGCAGCATGCTAGGCGGTGCTGCCATCTTCATGGGCGGTGGCTCCACGCCAAGTATGACGCCGCCAATGACGCCATGGGTGAATTGCCATACGCCACGTTACTTTTCGCCATCCGGGCATGGTAAGTGCGACTTCTCACTCTCTCTCTATCTCTCTCTTTACTATACTATATACTCTCTTTCCCTTTCTCTGTGTGTTTGCAGTAAGCGGCATGACGCCCGGAGGACCCAGTTTCTCGCCCTCGGCCGCTTCGGACGCCTCTGGCATGTCGCCCAGCTGGTCGCCGGCACATCCGGGCTCTTCGCCCAGTTCGCCAGGTCCGTCGATGTCGCCGTATTTCCCTGCGTCGCCCAGCGTTTCTCCATCGTATTCGCCCACGTCGCCGAATTATACGGCTTCGTCGCCGGGCGGCGCCTCGCCGAATTATTCACCGTCGAGCCCCAATTATTCGCCCACATCGCCGCTTTATGCGGCGGCAAGTCCGCGGTACGCCTCGACCACGCCCAACTTCAACCCACAATCGACAGGATATTCGCCTTCGTCGTCGGGCTATTCGCCCACGTCGCCTGTGTATTCCCCGACGTCGAATTTCCAGTCGAGTCCGTCGTTTGCGGGAAGCGGCAGCAATATGTATTCGCCTGGCAATGCGTATTCGCCGAGCTCGTCAAATTACTCGCCCAATTCGCCGTCTTATTCACCGATGTCGCCGTCATATTCGCCGTCAAGTCCGTCGTACTCGCCCACGTCGCCCTGTTACTCACCGACGTCGCCCTCGTATTCACCGACTTCGCCGAACTACACGCCCGTCACGCCTTCGTATTCTCCGACGTCGCCCAACTATTCGGCGTCGCCGCATTACTCTCCGGCATCCCCGGCCTACTCACAGACAGGCGTCAAATATTCGCCGACATCGCCAACGTATTCGCCGCCCTCGCCGTCATACGACGGCTCGCCAGGTTCGCCGCAGTACACGCCAGGCTCGCCGCAATATTCGCCAGCCTCGCCCAAATATTCACCCACTTCGCCACTGTATTCGCCCAGTTCGCCGCAGCACTCGCCGTCGAATCAATACAGTCCAACAGGATCGACATATTCAGCGACAAGTCCACGATACTCCCCCAACATGTCCATCTATTCTCC